>JAVISA010000001.1:2053018-2423348 GCA_032595095.1 Didymellaceae sp. YAFEF048 | reverse complement strand
CCCTCTCTAGTTACTGCTGCTCCTCCCGCCCTTCTCTCTGTCTCTGCTTCTGCCTCTGCCCCTGTTCTCTTCGCCCCCTCTGCTTGTAGTTGTAGTGGGTAAGAACTTCCAGGCAAGGGCAGCGCGCCTAGCCCTCTTGCCCCACCCGCACTGCAGTCGCGGCTGCTCCTCTGGAGGTCTAGCAGAGCCTCTGCTGCTTCAGCCTCTAGCATCCGCACACGCTGGGTAATAGCAGCGTCTTCTTCTGCCAGCTCTGCGTTCCACTCCCTATCCTCTGCTCCCTGCAGCTCCTCTATCTCCCCCCCACTGCTATCCCCCCTAGTATTATAGCAGCTTAGTGCAGGCGCTGCAGGGCTTATGCGCAACCCTGTATCAGCAGGTGTCGTCTGAGGCGTATCTCCAGGCAGGAAGGGCTCGTAGGCGATGATCTGGGGGCATTCTTAGGGCAGTAGCTGCAGCTGCTCCCCTTGCTGCCTCTGTAAGTATTGTTACTAGTCACGGTTCCTCTGTGCTTCCCTGCTAGCTGCTAGAGAAGCGTACTTCTTAGGTCTACCTTAAGCTATACTAGTAAGGGAGGAGGGATAGAGAGAGGGGAGTTGCAGTGAGCTGCAGGGCGAGCGCTGCTCTCCTGTTTACTAAAAATACAAATTAAGCCTAGCGCAGTTTACTAAAATTACTCTCTAGGACTAGTGTAATCTTAACGCTGCCTTACCTAATTTAGCTACTCTGCACTGCTCCCCTAACCTTTGCGCAGCAGTAGCACCACTACTACACCTCCTAGAGCTTAGCAACTGCCTGCACTCTACTCTTTGCCTCTCTCTGCTTCTTCCTACTCTTAAAAAATAAAACTTTTTTTCTTAACCTGCTTCTAACCCTTAGTGTGTTTGCAATACTTAAAGCTATAAAAGCTATAGAGCTACTTAGCTAGCTTAGATACTATACTCTTCTCTACTACTACTATAGTACTATACCTACTTAGTAAATAGCTTACCTACTAGCCTACTTAAAAAGAAGAAGCTAGTAGAAAAGTAGAAGTAGAAGTAGTACTAGTAGTAGATAGCCTACTTTACTTACTAGAGTAGTAGGGCTAAGTAGTAGAGAGGTAAGTAATAGAAAGACCCCTAGGCCCTAGCTAGAAGTAGTTTAGAAGGTTATTACTCTAGGTAAAGAAAGAACTCTTATACTTTTTACTTATACTACTTACTATACTAGATAGGTAGGTAAATTCTCTATTTCTACTACTTATTAGTATAGCTAGGCTCTATATATAGAAAGAGCTAGCTATACTTTACTAACTTTTATACCTACTCTCTTTAGTTACTACTACTCTCTCTACTCTTCTTTCTATCTCTACTTTTACTTCTACTTCTATTCTTTCTACTCTTTCTACTTATAGTTATAGTAAGTAAGAACTTCTAGGTAAGAGTAGTATATTTAGCTCTCTTACTCTACCCCTACTATAGTTACAGCTACTCTTCTAGAGGTCTAGTAGAGCCTTTACTACTTTAGCCTCTAGTATCTATATATACTAGGTAATAGTAGTATCTTCTTCTACTAGCTTTATATTTTACTTCTTATCTTCTACTCTCTATAGCTTCTCTATCTCTTCTTTACTACTATCCCCTCTAGTATTATAGTAGCTTAGTATAGGCACTATAAAGCTTATATATAACTCTATATTAGTAGGTATTATCTATAGTATATTTCTAGGTAGAAAGAGCTTATAGGTAATAATCTAGAGGCCTTCTTAAAGTAGTAGCTATAGCTGCTCTTCTTACTACCTTTATAGGTATTATTACTAGTTATAGTTCTTTTATACTTCTCTACTAGCTACTAGAAAAGTATACTTCTTAGGTTTACCTTAAGCTATACTAGTAAGAAAGAAGAAGTAGAGAAAAAGGAGTAGTAGTAAGCTATAGAGTAAGCACTGCTCTCCTATTTACTAAAAATATAAATTAAGCCTAGTATAGTTTACTAAAATTACTCTTTAGGACTAGTATAATCTTAATACTATCTTACTTAATTTAGCTAGTTTATACTACTTCCCTAACCTTTATATAGTAGTAGTACTACTACTATACCTTCTAGAGCTTAGTAATTACCTATACTCTACTTCTTACCTCTTTTTACTTCTTACTACTCTAGAAAAATAAAACCTTTTTTCTTAACTTACCTCTAACTCTTAGTATATTTATAATACTTAAGTAAGAAATAAGACTAGTTACTAGTAGTATAAAGCGCAGAAGCAAGGCTAGAAGTTATAGTAATAACTACTATATTTATACTTATTTACTCTATAAACTAAAGATATCTACTTAGTAGTAGTTATATATTATATTAAAGTCTTCTAGTAAGTACTCTGTGTATATATATAACTATTAATATATTTCCTAATTATACTCTACTAAATTATATATACTATAGTTATTATCTATAAAACTCTTACCTTAAGAATATATAAGAATAATAAATTGTTAATAAAAATTATTCTTAGAATAAGGCTTACCTTAGGCTATAACCCCTATATAGTATATATATATTAGCTAGAAATTAGTACTATAATTGTTTTAAATATTTAGGTTCCTTTAATAAGTTAGTATCTTTAACCTTACCTAAACTTAGACTTTTAAAGGAGAGAACACTTACTACTTGTAGAATTAGTTAAGTGTAATACTATACTCCTATATAATAGACTAATATATATTACTATTAGGTTAATTATTAGCAGTGTATCTTAAGGTAAGTAGGTAAAAGAGTAGTACTAACCTCTAATAACATGCTATTAATTATAATTCTTAACAGTACTAGAGTATATTAGGCCTAGAGCGCTTAGGGCTGTTAGACTTAAGGTTGCTAATGTAGTTTTAGTTAGCGTTAGTGTTACTGTTAGTATTGTAGTTAGTGTATTAGTGCTAGATATAATATTAGTAGGCATAGTATCTATACTAACATAGTACTAATAACTAAGCTATAAGTTACTATAGTTAGCACTAACAGCAGGGTTCCTGGAGATCGTATAACGTTAGCATAAGCTTCGCGTAAGTGTGTAAAGGGCGGTTTGCGTACTATTTAAACAGCTGTGCTATAGTTATTCTGTTTAAAGCTAGGGATGATTTGCCTAAAGGAGCTTAGGCTAATATGTCTTCGCCTTCTTCTGTTGTTTAGAATGCCTACACTAGATCTGTTCTGTATTTCTTGTTTAGTACTCGCTATTACACTGGTTAGGCGTCGCTGTTGCTGAAAGCATGACAATGCAACGTTGCTGCAGCAAGCACCATCACTGCACTCGCAACTCGAGAGCCTCGCCTTGTGCCGCATCGAGCGGGCTCCAAAACGGGTTGGCATCCGTGTAGTTGCAGGCCACTTTGGCACGATGGCAGAGGTGCGACATTGCTCGGAGCTGTTCCTGCTGAGCCAACCACCGTGGCGCCTCAGCTGAGATGAGACCGTTTACAAGGCTGATGGCCTTCCCACAGGACCGGACTACGGTAATCAGACACGGGCCTTGTTCGCTCAACCCACATCCGTTGTCTATACGGTTGGGGTGAATCGTAGCGGTATCGAACTGAGAGCTATCATCGAGTGATGTCATGCAAGATACCAAACCGAATGTTCTAGATGATGCAGCTTTGCCCAGATAGTGCAAGAGGTTTTGAAGCTACAGAGCTGAGCTGTGCTGAGGTACACAGCGCTGTGCGGTGGTGTGATGCGGAACTTGCCGTTGACAGCCCTGAGGGATCAAGCTTTGGCTACGTGTCTAGACCGGTCCACAATTTTGACCTTATTGTCTGCGCCAAGGAACTTCCAGGGCTTGATCCTTGTGTCTCAGGGGATACCGTCAGCGATGCTTGCGCCAGACTATCGTGGCTGGCGGTTCGACAAGCCAAACGAATTGAAAGTCGTCCTCAGCGATCTGACCGCATGCCAAGAATGCAAGCTGCATGTGATGAGTCATACAGTCAAGGTCACATGATCTTTACTTGCATCCTGACCACTATCCCAGTACCTAGGTAATAGAAAAAAGCGGCACTCGTTAAAAGTGACTTGTTTCCGTGCAGCGCGGAAGTATAGCAGAAAGAGTCTATTCTCCCGATCGCATAAGATTTTAGAGGAGATATTACTTTATGACATGGTGTTTTTATAGAGAAATGTTGATAAGTCGTTAGGATGTTGGTTCATGCTGAAGAGGGGCCTCATGTCATTGTTCCTTGACGTTTAGCTCAGCTACGCACACAGTCCGATTCTATACGTTGGTCAACGTGGATGCAAACCCAATGCAGACGGACTATGTCCGCTTTTCAAGCCGAGCGACTACATAGTCCAACGTCCTGCCCGCACCGAGACTCGAGACGCCCCGTAGGTGGTAATGAACAAGCAGTGTCAGCAGCAGCAGCAGTAACCCAAAAGCTCGTATTTTTGTCTTGGCTTCTGATGCCCGACCCCGGTAACATTGAAAGCCAAGAAGGTATTTTGGAAGCGTGGTATGCGTGATGGTGAGGTATTGATTTTTCGAGGTAGCATCTCCGAGCTGAATGCAGCAGGGAGATCAGAAATCTGACTGGTGGAGAGTGGACGTTCATCTCATTGACGCTACCGGTCGCAACTGAAATCCGGTTGAGCTCTGGACAGGCGACAGAGGTAGTATCAACTGCGAGCATGCCGCAATGAGCCACATGTCATTGGGTTTTATTGATGGACCTTGTACTGGAGTGACAGTTTATGTGAAGTCTAATCTCGAATTTGGAGTTCAACCGCTCGGTGTAGAGGTGTTGCTCGATGGGTGCTGCAAATGCAAGGTCATGCCAATCGAACAAGCCACCTTCCTGCACATTGCCCTCCTTTGGCTCCACAAGCACGCTTTGACACATCAGGAGCTGAAAGATAAAGCATCCGTGCTAAGCGACCCACCAACTTTACGGGTGCACAGTACCATCAAGAGTACACCGGAGATGTGTGCGACACGATCACACTTGCTAGTCCAGCAGTGACGAGCACGCTGCTCTGATCCCGGAGTACTGCGGCTGATTTTCTCAATACGGGTCTCTAGCTGTTGCGCCCATGTTGTAGCGGATTGATGGATATGCAGTGTTGTCCGAGATGCAACCATTCACCGCATCGACCGGCGTCTCCGTATATTGTGACGGACGATGTGGACATTGGCGGATTATGCTGCAGAACACTGCAACGGAGCAGCCTCCTCCCTTCACACCAAATTGTATGCGAATGCAATAGAGGAATGGTTCCATATGCAGCGAACCAGTGATCCGTTTCTACTACAGGATGCCTTGGGTATAAAGAGGAGCTCTTCGTCCGTGTCGTGCTCCATCTGCAACCAGAAAATCTCATCTCCAACCACACCTCGAGCCTAAACAGCAATCTGTCCAGCACCAACCTTGCCCACTCTCCCTCAGCCTCCTCAATCATGTCTCAGGCATTCGAAAACGCGCCCGTGGCGATGGCTCCATCGAAGCCAATGAGCATCAAGCTCACAGGCATGCAGCCTGCGATTACTCCTCTGAAGCCCAACAAGCCAGTCGCGGGTCAAAAGCCCTCTGTCGTGACTACCAAGATCGGCGTGTGGGAGCTCCAGGGCGGAGATGCGACGGAAATCGAGCCTCCGGAGAACACCGAGTCACTGTTCAACGGCACGTTTACGGCGTTTGAGAGCGTCATAGGGGGCGATGGACGCAAGCCGGTGCCCAAGAAGCAACTGATGCCCGGCGGTAAATATCGCGGTACGTAAGCCATACGAGATTCCAACAGCTTGTGAAACGTGCTTGCTGACGCGTTGTAGCAATCGTCAAATTGTTTCTGCGCTTTGCAGGACAGCCAGAGGGATCCGCATGGGCCATGGCCACGGGGTGGTTGATCGAGAGCGACCTTCTCGTGACGGCTGGCCATTGTGCGTTCGACAGGTCGCACAACTACGGCCGCCTTACGCACGTCAAAGCATACATTGGCTACACGGGTAAAGATGCAGTCAAAGACAGTAACCTGGTGCAGCTACGCGTGGGTATTCGTGCTGCAGCTCCAGAAACTTGGCTGCAGGATGGCTCCTCAAACTCCAGCGGAGATGTGTCGTTCATCCGCCTTGACAGACCTTTCACTGGAGTCACCCCAATCAAGTACCTTCCCACTCCTTCCAGCGGGGCTAACGAGGTCATCGGCGTGGTCGGCTATCCAGGCGACCTGATGAAGAGCAGTACTGGAGAGAAAGGGGCGGTAAGTCTCATGACCTAAGCCTAGAATCTGAGCTGTGCTGACACTGAACCCCGACAGCTCATGTACGAGATGTTCCTACCAACCAGTTATGCGGTAAGAGGACCGGGTAAGATGCTGCAGTACACTGTCGATACCTACGGAGGCAAGTCTTCGCTACCACCCGGGCTCACATTCCATTGACCATGGCAGGCAATTCCGGATCTCCTGTACTGCGCAAGTCAGACCTGGCATCCATCGGGGTGCACGTGCTAGGCGGGAACCCGAACTCGGCCTCGCTCATCTCAGGAAAGTACGGAAACCCGTTCGACGCACTGAAGACGGCCATCAAGCAGCCAGGCAAAGGCTTCCGCTGGATCAGCACGTCCAAGACGGCAGATCCTGCGGCAAAAGTTGGCCCAAAACAACAGAAGACAGGAGCTAAGAAGGGCAGCGGCGAAGTGTTGGAGCCAGAGTTCAAGCACGAATCCACCCCCGAGTCGAATGATATGACTCGTGGCGCGCCAGGTCAGCAATCGCCGTCTGATCTCGTTGCACTGGCACGAGCTTTGTCCAAGGCTAAGAAGGTCACGATGGATCCTCTCGGTACCATCGCTGCCTACGGTCTGCACGTAGCTGGCATGCAGGCGCGACAGTTTCGAACCGAGTTGGAGCTCGCGCAAGGCAGCGGAGAAGACGTCAACGCGACTCGAGACGACGCAGGACAGGACGATGACGGCAGCGTGACTGCGCACGAGGACTTCTCGTCTTCTGCTAGTGAGGTGTCACCGGCTTTAGACGCGTCTCATGAGTATACCGACGAGGCAGATGTATACGGTGCAGACGCGGAAGAGGCAGTACCCGCAACGGACGCAGCCTACGAAGGCGTTGCAGACCGTGCGATGCTGACAGAAGCCGCATACCTGACCTTCCTTTCGCTCAAGACCGACACGTGTGAGAAGCTGGGCTATCTCGACAAAATCAGCAGCTACGTGGCCAAGTACACGCGTACCTGCGGCAAAGCAGGAACCGTCGTTTTCCCAAGCCTGATGGCGCCTGCGCTCCGAGCGACCATGGCGCGAGCAAGGCAGCAGACCAACACTCCAGACGCGGAAGCAGACATGAACCCCGCTGGGACGGTCTATGTTGCGAGTCTCGGCGGCTTTGGCCCTCGCCTGGATCCAAACAGGGAATCCGTCATCGAAGAGCTGTCCACGACATCCGATGACGCAGGGACAGAGGCGTTCGCGCACAGCATCAACACTATCGTGTCGAAAGGACTACGCATCCCGGGGCCGATCATCGCCAGAGTGGCGTCAATGGACCTAGCCGACCTAGTGCAGCGCTCCTCGTCTCTGCACGGCGCGGAAGCGGCGCTCGAAGCGGCGCTCGAGGATGAGAGCACGGACGAGTATCTGTACGACGCCATGGCGCAGCGTGCTCTGATTGGCGAAGCCATGCTCGAGGCGATCCTGAGCACACCCGCAGACGTGCAGCGCGAGGAAGGCATCTTTAGCTGGATCAAAAAGGGCCTCAAGCTCGTTGCGGGCGTCATGTCGGAAGAGACTGGTGGGCAGGAGGAGTCGTGGTGGAGCATTGCGAAGGGGCTGTTTAGGGTTGGCAAGGCTATTTATAAGGTTGCGACTGAGAATGTGCCTGTGGACACGCAAGATCCGGAGCCGGGGGAGGGCGAAGAAGATCAGTCAGAGGGTGGGAACGACTGGGACACGTTTATCCAGAAATACTCAGGACCTGTAGCTGACGAGACATGAGCAGGCAGGTGCAGTAAGTGCAGAGCCGAATTTCCATCACAGGGTGTTGAAGTTGTACCTTGAGCAAAGCTCATAAGCACAGATTCTATTAGTTCTTAGTGATAAGTACCGCGGCAGAGGTTCGTAAGAGCAAATATTGCAATAAAAAGTACAGATATAATCTGTCTGTCTTAGAAGCTATAGATAATAGGTAGTACAGAGTAAACCAACTAGCCTAGAAGTTAAGTTAAAATCTAAGTTAAACTTCATTAGTAACCCTAAAGTAGTAACTATAGAATTTGTATTTATAATAACTATAGAAGAAGCAGAGATTTTATAAAAGTATACTTTAGATAATTAAGATATTAGACTACTAATCTTCTATAAGATTAGATAGAAAGGCTATGTAAGGTAAAGCTTAGAAAAAAAAATTCTTTAGAGCTAATAGACTAGTCTACTTATATAGAAAATAATCTCTTATCTTATATACTTTAAAATAAAGCAGCTTAGTTAGTACTTAGATAATTAGAAGTTATTAGTTATTATTACAGGTATAGGTTAGTTTATCCTATAGGCTATAGTATAGAAGAGTAGTTAGAGGAAGAAGTAGCTATTTAGAGTATTATATTAATTTAGTATAGCTATTTATAGTAGGTAGCAACTTTATAGGTAGGTTTTATAATAGAATATAACTTAAAGAGCTATATAGTATAGTATAGTAGAGTAGAGTAGAAGCTTTATTTATAATACTTTAGATACTTAGTAGCCTTGTCTAATTAGTAGTTAGTAGATTAACCTAGTAACTTCTAATCAGCTGTAGCTACAGCTACGCTGTAGTATTAGAGAAAGTAAGTAGCTTCTCTAGGTAGGTACCTTGCCTGTATAGTGCGTTAAGATTAACTCTAAGATGCACACCTAACCTATATCTCAAAATCCCTTCTTAGGAGCCGAACTCCTTGCAAGATCTTTCCTACGTGTGTTCTCTCGATGTGGTTACTGTTCTGACGTATTTTCGTTACAACAGCTTTTAAGGCGCTGACAGGGCTTTTCGAAAATGCTGGACGATGCGCTTTACTGCCCAGCTCTTGACTAGAAAGAATGAAACCGTCCAGGCCAAGCACGACATCTTCGCCAGCCATTTTCCAAGCGAGCCCAAGCGACTCGCAGAACTCTACGTAGTCATCAAAGGATGAAAGATAGAGCTGACCAGCGAACTGACACAAGCGGCTCACGGCGCCTCTTGAGATGCTATGATAGCTTTGGTCTCGCGATACACTGTACAGATTCAAGCGGTCGAGTGAATCATATCCCAGATTAACCTTTGCGGAGTAGAGACGGAGCTCAACGTGCTTGGACTGTTCAATGGCTGCCAGCAGCTTTTCAACCTCGTAGGGACTAACGATGATGAGTACAGCAGGATCTTCTCGGATCGTCAAAATCCACTGAACGGATCTTTGGAAAGAATCTGAATATGTTCCAGAGCCAAATGGTATGTTCACAGTTACAGCGAAATCTCGTGTGACAAGAATAGTGTTGGAAAACTCAGACATATCGAAGTGTTGCGCTGCGGATGTAGTCTCGAGGATCTTGAAAGCCGGTTCAAATGGAACCGCAGGCCAAGCACCTTTGACAATGAATTGTTCCAGACCCGGATGAACATGATGTTCTGCTGGCTCGGCTTTGGGCGTTTTCACAACTTGGTTTTCCTGTTCGGCCTCGGGAGCTAACTCTCGCTCTTGCTCTTCATCAAATGATGCTCGGTGTGTATCGGTCAGCCCAAACTGCTCGCAGCGATCCTGGAACTTGACCGCATAATGCTGATCGATATGATGGAACCTTGAAGAGAAGTCCGTCTGGGCTCGACATGGGCTGTATCGCATTTTCAGGGTTGGAGAATCATCCTCCCTGAATTCCTCGGCGCGCAACACTTTGAGCTCGCCTTTCTCCCGATCAACCAGATGACTCCAAAGTGGCTGCTGTTTAGTGAAACGGAGTCCTTGATTCAGCCAGATCGGTACTATTCGACGCTGATCTCTGCATGTTTCTGTGATTGCCCAGGACAGAACATCTGACACAGTCAATCTTGCAGGTTCCAAGTTCTCCTGATGGCAAAGTAGGCGTATTTCTTCTTCAATGTCACTAGGAACGAAAAATACTACGCTTTGTCCTTTCCCGAGTTTGCGCATCCTCATGCATGCTTGTACTAGCCTGTCCTTTGTGACATTGGCTCCTAGAGTGACAGCTGCCTGATAGTCTGCTGGCAATTTCAGGTCGATTCCTCTGGTGTGCGCTTCATCGAGGTACACAAGGCATTGGGCCAACTGATCGACGTACGGTGAATTCAAGAGTTCCTGGATCTCGCCGCTCTTGTCTAGCACCATAACCTCATCCTGGTCGTTAAAGAAAACGACTGCTCGTGTTTGCTCATCGTGCTGATAGAGCTCCAGCCACATCCGTGCGAGGTCCTGGTTTGTTGAGTCGATGACCTGAGCTCCAACATCCAAAAGTACGCGTGGTCTTGAGTCCATCGTTGCAAGAACATTTAAGAGGGATTTAGTACCAAAGTCCTGCGCCATTACACCCTCTGACATCGATTTGACGCCGTTCTCTGGGCGTAGCAAGTTTTTCAGAACTAGAGCGTTGGTGTGGCTCTGCTCAGGGATGTCTAGTTGTTCGATATCGAGAGGAAGAGTGTACCTGGAGTCATTGGTGCCACTAAAACCGGTTGTAGGATGCCTCTTCCTTTTGGCAAGGTCCCACCCTGATGCCGAAAGCTTATATGGGAACTCTTTACACTCCTTGGGAAACACCAATCGGCATAAGTAGTAATCAATGGCGGCTTTGGAATATCGCAGATGCGGAAAAATATTTGCAATACATTGGAGGTGATCTTTCAGATTGATTCCTTGGAGCTGCTTGTAAGGTCCTGGAAGTGTTGGAGCCGTGCGTACCCAGGCCTGATATTCAAATTCCGCGTTGTCTGATCGAATGAGAGCCTCCAACGAGTCGAAGAGAGCTTGATCGTTCAGTCCACCGTAGTAGTAGCTAAGGCATGTAAGCACAATAACAATATCCGGATGGCTGAACTCAGATCGCGGCGTTGGGCTATCCTTAGCTTTGTAGGGGACAGCAAGCTTGGTGCTTTTTTCTCTGGTCTCATCCAGACCGTAGTCCACTCTCCATCTCTTCCGAGAGAGCGCAAAACTAAGGATGCCACCGGCAAGAAGACCACGTAAGATGAGGATTTTATGAGCGATCGTCTTGTCCCAGAACCGGCTACGCTCGACGTTTTCAGATTCTTTGGCGGTCAACTCCCATTGCGTGATATACCTGTGAACAGCTTGTCTAACTTTTGGAGGTTGGCGTGAGATGGGAAGTCCAGTCAGACCGGTCTCGCAGATGTGGTCTGCGATACGTTGAAGAATCAGTCTCTCTGCATCGCGACGCAGTATACGAACTCTTGGCAATCTCGCATGTTGATGGTTGATCTCAAGCGAGCGGGGGATCTCAACTTTCACTTCGGCACTGACTTGATACATCAAAGTCAGAACTTCCTGTGTGATAATCCACCGGTCTGTGCTTTCCTCGATTGATCTTTGTTCCCCAAGTGTATAAACGAGCTCGAATTTGACACTGAAATTTTCGTCACTCTCGTCGACTACGTCCCTAGAGCAACTATCGAGAAACTGACGGGTCTCCCTTAGGCATCCTGCGACAGACAAGGAATTGCTCAACGTCGATTCTAGCTCTTTCAGCTGTAGAGACAGTAGATGCTCGGGCTGAGCAAGCCAAACACCTCCTTCGTTCTTGCAATCAACCAACAAACGATGAATTATCGCGGCCCTCCTGTCGTCGAGGTGAACATTCCTAGAGAAGGGTACCTCATAAACCGGACGGCCAAGGAGTCCGGATAGCTTGCCGACTAACATTCGGTGCATTTGCTTAGCCTGAGGCTTAGCAACAATAATTCGCACCAGCTTCTGGCCATCACTGAGAACAGAGGCAACCATGGGCACTATAACGGAAGATTTACCCTCTCCCATGTTCAGTTGCATTACCGCATTCTGTCCCCCTGAAGGACTGATCATGTTCTTGGCGATATGCTGTTGAACCTGCCGGATCGTAATATCATTCTCGCACTCCATAAGCAGCCACTCCGGGTGATCATGGGGACTCCATTCTTCGTGCCCAGTATTATCAAGCTCACGAAGCAAGTCGATGGGATCTTTTTGGGACTGAATTATTCGCTTGGCTCTCTGCAAAGCTGTAACGGCGAGACCATACTTCACGACAGCGTCTTTCCAAGAGCTAGGCAGCTCCGACCAGTTCGACTGTTTAAGTTGCTTGAGAAGCAAGAGGGGAGAGACGGTCGGTAAACAGCCGACCTGGAGAAGGATGGTCTGTACAGTAGCGCTAGGGCTTGCTACCTCCGACCCCGATCCAGAAGTTGGCTGCATGGCTCTAACAAAGCAGCTGTAAATGCGCTCGTGATATTCTTCGCACTGAGTGAGATGCTGGCGGAGGATAGTGGGTCGTTCATCGACCGAGGCTAAGCTGATGGTATCAGAGCTTTTCAAACTCGAGAGGCTTTGGCGTAATTCCTCCAGATACCGGCGCTCATGTTGATGGTTCCTTCTGGAATCCAGAAAGTCAAGCACCTTCGTCAATTTCTCAGCTTCTCCTGACCTTGAAGCAGTCTTCTCAACAAGGCTCTCAAAAGCTGAGTCCGGGCCGAAGCTGATTTGGGGGGGATCGTGACCAAAGGGATCTAACACAGAAGAAAATCCTCTTGAGCGTTCTGTGACCTCTGTTACAGGGAACAGGTCATGACTTTCAGCGATGCCATTTTCGACTGGAATCATCTTAAGAATAGTAACAAACACTTCAAGATACTGCTTGAAACCTCTGTTGGCCCACCACATTCTCCAAGAAGGCAGAACCAAACTCAATGCTTGCGAAACATCGATGTACGACTCCATGTGATGATCGCTCGGCTTTTTCGGAGTCTGACAGGGCCACTGTCTCGCAAGTCCATCTCTGAAAATGTGTATGGCCTGCTTTTTGTCTTTCCCGTATTCACGCTTCATTCGATCCGCGATCTTTCCATCACCCTTGGCGGTTCTGGCCCGCGACCTTCCTTCTGGGCCTTGCTTAGACCTAATCATATAGGGAGACGCCGCTGCCTCTATCGTTTCAGGTCGCAAGTCATAGCCTTTAGAAAGATCGTGTGACTCGCTCGAAGGTAGTGCAGCCGCCGCCACAGCTGGAGATAGAGCCATCATGAGAAGTGCTTGGGTGATCTGGTTGTCATGCTCGTCGGAGTATGCTATCGTCGATAGCCATACCATTAACTCCATCTTGTTAAGCCATTGTTGGTTTTCTTGGAATGCACAATGCAATCGACACCAGTAATCGGGTACAAAAGTGTTTGGCTTGCGAAGCCACAGTGAATCGTATTCCAGCTCCCGCTTCTGAGGAGCGCTTCTGTGGTTGTTATATGAACCAGACGCCATCACCTTGTACAAGTGTTGTGCTAATCCCCCTGCCACGGTCTGTGCGAGACTTTGATGACGTTGAAAGGCTCGAATGGCTATGTCAGTTGCACGCACTGCCCGAGCAGAGCGTTTAGCACTCCTTGAGTGGTAGATACCATCATTGAAGTGTTCAGTTCGACGGAAGTCACGGGAAAGAGCCCGCTGAACGAGTTCTGTATTTGTATGCGCTATTGCATTAGCTCGTTTTGTTGTTGGAGAGAAGAGAAACTCGACTTCAGAGAATCGCTGCGAGATCCTTTGGGCAGTGTCAAAAAAGCTATCATCCTGGGAAACAGAAGTCAAATCCGGAGACCAAACCACATGTTGCATCAATCTAGATCCATCTGGGTAATAGTGGCGGCTTGGAGCGAGTGTAGAAATGAGATCCAATGTGTGACGAGCATCCAGACTCAAGCTAGTAGGCGCGCAGAGTTGCGCGGAGCGAAGGATGTCCAGAGCCCTATCAGCGCCTCGTTGCCTAAGAAACGGATCTGGAAGATAGAAGGAAGTGAGAGCATGTAGATATGCTAAATAGAGTTTGCTCTCGAGCTTTGTGTTTGCGACTAAGCGGCCAAGCAGCTCATCCATCTGGTAAGGCTGCACACGTCGACTTGAACCAGGAAGTACAGACACAACGATGTGGTCATGAATTGTATCGATAATCCTTCTTTCAAATCGTAGTTCACCCTCAGGAATGATAAGCAACCTTATCGGCGGGTGTTGATCATTATGAAGTACGAGCTTGCTCCTGAAGCCAACAAGCGTTCCGATTGACTGGTTTTGATCGACTCGCATATTGCTGAATTGTCGTGATCGAAGGGTTGTATCTCCCTCATTCATGAAGAATTGTAGTTGCAATCTGGGCAGTGAAATTTCCAGCCGTTTCTTCTCATCATCGTAAAGCATGTGTACATGCAAGGACGTCTCAAGGTGGGCCAACATTGCTGCAACGCGCTGACCCATTTCACTAAGAGGCGAGAGTAGGAAGATTCTCTTGTCTCGATGCAACATCCAGGACCGGGCACCCTGTTCGAGCCGCCATTCTTCTGACCCCTTTGGAAAGGGATCCTTTCGTGGACAGAAGCTGACAGACTGAGTGTCATTGTCGTACCAATGTACATATTCATTTACGAAAGATTCTGGCAGTATTCCAGTAAACAGTCGCTGGGGCACAAGATCGAATGATTTTGCATCGCTCTCCAAACGGATTAACAGGTCGTCTGCATGTCTCCCAAAGTGCGCCGTGTAGCCATGGAAAGGCTGGGCTGTGCAAAACGTCATTCCTGGGCTCGTACTCGGCATGACGAGGAGTAAGCAATCTTTGAACAGCCTCTTATAGTAATGGTGACAAACGTACTGCACAGGAAGACGAGAGGAAGGTAGATCGTTAATTAGCAACTCTCCAGTCAAGATGTTAAGATCTACCCTGAGATGGTTCGTCATTGTTGTATACCAGCAATCTGTTCCAGTAGAAAGTGTCCAGGTCGTCCTGGTTTTGAAATACGACCAGCGTCTCCGAGTCGCGATGGATAGAAACGTGCTTCCGGAGGCGTGCTCGTCAACCAGTATTGGGCGGGCCCGAAACATGGTCAGCTTTACCCTGTCGAGCAAAGTCTTCTGTAGATAATCGCTATCCTCGTTTACGAGTCCCGAGTTGTCGTTGATGATAGTGGCGCATTCGACCAAAATCGATGCGTGATGCGAATCGTGAAGAGCGCTCCGCATGTGGTCATCACACATATTGAACGAATCGGCACAGACCATTGAGATAGTCAAAGCTGTGCGTAAGAGTTCCGTCCTTTGCTCCTTGCTGCCAGTCTCCTCGACTCTCGCGAGCAGAACTTTCACCCAGCTGTAAGACGTTTCGCGGCACTGCACGAGAAGGTCCAGAAAATCTCGTGATAGCTCGGCAGACACGAAAGCTAAGAGTCTCGCAGCAAGAAAAGTAAATGACCACAAGGCGTTGTGTGACTCCCAATTCTTTTGGACGCGTAAGACACACTTTCTCAGACTACCCAGCATCTTTTGCCCGAAATCTAGGTCGCAAAGTCGTCTGTGCGTCGACCGTGTGGCGGTTGAAGATTGCGGACCGGCTTGCAGACTTAGCTGAAGTAAAAACAGTACAGTTTCGGCTGTGTTGAAGTCGATCTTGGGCATAGCCAATTGCGTCAAAATACTCATCCACTGAATCTTGTGACCGTACGGCAAGCCGGCGAGAGAATTGAAGTCGCGCAAGGACATAAAGTCAGGGCATTCGTATTGGCTTGCGATCACACTGTTTGGCGTCTCGCCATCTGGATTTTCCCAAGTACGACGAAGAAATCGACCAAGCACTGCAGCACGCTCAGGAAGCTTGAACGTGCACAGATCAGACAGGTGGTCAGTCGCTATGAGAGCAGAACAGAAGAAGCTGGATTTCTCGTCATAGTAGCGATACAAAAGACCACTATTGAGGCAGACATCTGACTCACTCGAACAATGGACCGGAACTGCGTGGCGACGAACGATAGCGTTGGGCTTAGCTATAGATCGAAGCTGGATTCGAGAATCTCCTTTAGACGCGTACCATGGTTTGAGCGGCTGATATGTTTTCAACGAAAAGGATTTTGTTGAGGTTGGTGAGCCGCCTATTTGACTCTGAAACACATCGATGATGAGGTAGAGTGTCAAATCTCGCCACAATGAGAATGTTTCAGGTGCCGCCATTTCAAAGACAGTTGCCTGGGCCTCGAGCTGGTCCTTTGGTAAAGGCCACTCGTGAATCGAAACGGCGAGAGCCTTGGCCTTTGATTCAAAGCCGCAGCGCCGGCACGAAGAAGGGTGAATAAAAACTCTCTGTCCGTCGGCCCACTTCGCAGAAACGTCACACTCACTTGCTGCATATCTCTGCATAAGCTTGGCATGGGTTGCCTTGGCATTTCGAAATTCTTCACTCTTCTCCTCTCTTTTATCGTACGCGTCGTTCTCAACATCACGCTTGATTTGTTGATGTCGCATCGATTGTCGATAGTACTCGACAGCGAACGAGCCAGGCTCGCCGAATGAGAAGAAAAGGGCGGGACTGCCCATCTCTTCAGCAAGCCTTCCACGTTCGGTGACATAGTCCTCGATCCGCTTTAGTCTCCTCATCTCCTCTGCCGTGCCGAGAAGTAATGCTTGGCATACTATCATTGGTATTTGGGGTCGATAGTTCGCCAAGAGCGGAAGCTCACGTACAGTCGCTACATCTGCAGCGAGCCAAAGCTCTCCAATGGTCAAGATCATCCGTGAAAGTGCCCCAGGGCGGCCGGAGTAATGAAAGACTGCCTTTTCGTGATACGTCTCCAATAGCTGTTTCAATTCCCTCACTGGCTGATCTGACTTCATCAGATAGACGTCGATCCATATTGGTAGGCTTCTCGCTACCCATGATTCGATCTGAAGAAGATACAAAGGAAGTTCCGTGTCTGAACAACCTGCGATGGTGGGCAGTTGATTCTCGCTAAGGATAATCGTCACTGATGTTAGAGAGACCCTGGGCCTGTCATTTACGATCTCCTGCCGAGACAACGAGCCGAAAAAACCATCCAGTTCTTCCAGAGGCAAAGATTTGCTTTCCTCCATCTTGAAGTCGGACAAGTCGTGAATACTCAATGGCAATTCAGCTCGCTTTTGGATCTGTGTCCATCGCTGACTCAATGTGTTTGAGGTCTGGGAAACAATACTTCGAACATTGGACAACCATGCTCCGCCAGAAGGGCTGCAGAGCTTGGAAAGACGCTGTGAGACCTTGATAGACATATTGTTTAGAATCTCGCTGGAGATCTTTTGTTGTTTGTTGGCGATATGCAGTGTTTGGGCCATCAGGAACGCCATGAACTCTTTATAAGTGTCGTCGCTCTCTTTCGAGTGCCGCGTCATAGCTAGCTGTAAAGCCACGCGAATGAGCAGCCATATGGGAGACCTTCTCCAGGGGTTCTTGTGTTCTTTCCGTATAATTTCGTCGCGGGTGTTTTTACGAATACCCTGAGAAGACACTGCCTTGCCACAGCCGCGGAGCATGGATGTGAAGAGCTCGGTTATGATCATTGGATCAGTGGTATCGTCAGGGCTCTTATGCTCTTGTTCTTGGCTTGCCCTCTTCTTCTCTTTTGTCTCTCGCAACGTCTGTTGACTCATCTTGGCGAGGGTCTTGGACATGACCGTTTGGAAGGCATCGCATTCAAAATCAGAAAGACATATTTCTACTGCAGTGGTTGGGAAGCAGCGGACAAGCCTGCCTCTTGTCGTCATGACTGCTTCGTCGGTGGGAGATAATTCGAACATCTCAAAGCATATCTTATCGATGTGTCTGCTGATAAGGACGCCAGCATTCTGCTCTGAGATCTGCAAAACAGTGATAGGCGCTACAATATGCTGGTCAGCTTGGTGGTCTATCTCAGTAGGAAAGGAAGATACGTGCCTTGGTGCGTCAATCCCTGAAGAGCCTCTCGCACATAAGTGTCTTTCAGATATCCTTGATTGTTTCTTGACCTCCGAAAGGATCGTAGCATAGATATACTAACTCCTATTGCCTTCGCATCATGACGACCCGGGAGGAAACGTTGCAGAGAGTGCAGCGCGAAGTCCAATAAGAGTCCCTCAGTTTTTGGAGTTGCATCATCTACGCTCGAAAGCTTTTTGGGCAGGAATATATGGTTGTAAAGGTATTCGAAGCTTGTCTTTTTGATATTTTCGGGAGTGGGTGCCATGGTGGCAGTCGCGTCGATTGGTCGCACTGCGCCTACGTTCGTGCGGTGGACAAGAAGTGTGAAAGCTACGAGAGACAAGAAACACGGAGCAGCTATAAGAGTAGGCGGAAGATCGGACGGCGGTATTCTCGGGCGGTAATCCGGTGCCGGGGAGCGCAGTAGGAGCCGAGATTCCAAAGCCATATAGCGGGAGTCCGGGGCACTCGGGCGTCCGCCGGCCGCAGCAGGAGTCCACAATACTCCGATCGCTCATCGAGACGCGTAGAGGTCAGAAATCGCTATACCAAACACTGCCTTTCACGATCAAACGGATGGACGAGAGAATTACGTCAAACGAGGGATTTGCTGTAGGAGTGCGCCAGGTAGAGGACTGATTATGCTAAGAATGAAAATCCCCTTCCCCTCACCCCTCACAAGAGTACAATTAACAACCTATCCTAACGACTGAGCTTCGCACATCTTTGAATACATGCCGCCCTGTGACAGCAGCTCCCTATGTGTTCCCACTTCCGCAATCTTTCCATTGTGGAACACGCAGATCAAGTCTGCGTCTTTGACAGTACTCAGGCGATGTGCAACGGCAACAGTGATCCTGTCACTATTCACTGCAGCGCTGGCTAGGGCATTTTGTACAATCTTCTCGCTCTCTGTATCTAGAGCGCTTGTTGCCTCATCGAGAAGTAGGATTTTAGGATTCCTTATCATAGCTCGTGCAATAGCGATGCGCTGTTTCTGACCGCCAGAAAGCTGTGCGCCACTTGAGCCTACGGACGTTGATAAACCTTCGGGTAGGGAAGAGGTGAAGTCCCATGCGTTTGCTGCGCGGAGAGCCTCTTCAATTCGCTTGTCAAGATCCGAAGTGTTCACGTCACATCCAAAGTCGCTCACACCAAGCGCTACATTTTCGCGAATCGAACCTTGGAACAGTGTTGGCTCTTGTTGCACGAGAGCAACAAGGCTGCGGTACGAATGGGGATTGAGTGCTGTAAGAGGAGCTTCGTCGAAGTTGATAGAGCCAGATGAAGGATCATAGAAGCGCTCGAGGAGCGCAGTCACTGTGGATTTGCCACAGCCGGATGCCCCAACAAAAGCGACAAATTGGCCTTTTTGAATCTGTTTTCATATTTAGTCATCATGCCAGAATTTTGAACGGAATTATTCAGCTGCAAGTGCCACTCACCTCAAGATTGACACCTCTGAGTACCGGTGCATCAAGCCGAAGTGGATAGCTAAATCGGACGTTCTTGATACCAATCATATCCCCTGAGCTTACAATGTTATTGCGGTTTTTTGGTGTCTCTCGAACGATTGGCTGAAGTTCTTCAAGCCAAAAGATATAATTGGCCGCATTGACACCTTTCGTAATACTTGTCGAGAACTGGAAGAGCTGCGCAGCGGATTGACCCGAGTAGAAGACACTCAAGAAGGCTATGAAGAAGGCATTGGCGCTTATCTCTCCGAAAGAGAGTAGACGACAACCGTACCAAAAGCCAAGAGCCATGAACCAATACTCGATCGATTGAGTGAATGCAAAGCACACCATCGTGCGAAGCAGTGGCTTCTTGGAGCTGGAAACTGCTTGGTCGAGCTCTTCGATGTACTTTTCAAGGACACAGTCCTCGATCGTGAGCGAAGACACGGTGCGAATAGCAGAAATTGCTTCTGAAGCGATCGATGCGCTTGCAGAGTAGTTTTTCGAAACTTCTCTGTCAAGCTTGGCATCAAATCGGATCTTGAGGTACCCGGCAGTGACGAGCGGTGGAAGACCAGCCAAGACAACAACCAAGCCGAATTTCCAATGGTATGCAATGGCGAGTATACTGCAACTGCTAATGTTCAACACCGCTACGAGAATGAGTCCGATGTTATAGCCCATCAACTCAAGGACCGATTGCGGATTCGAATCGACGCGGCTCGTCAATGCTCCTGTATTGTTCTCTGTACGATCGAAAAACTGAAGGTCCTGACGAATCATGTGATAGAGGCTCAGCTTACGCAGCGTATGGCTTAGGTGCTGTGCGACGACATTTGTCGCGTATCCGAGAGCAAAATAGGCGACGAAGCAGCCGGCAGCCAGAACAATGAACATGATAGCGTAGAAACTCCCTCTATCTTCCATCTCTTGCCTTGGAAGAGCAAATACAGCAATGACATTGGCCAAAAGTATGGCTTGCCCGGGGAAAGTGGCACCTGAATACTGTTAACAGTATGATACGAGAATGGCACGATGAGAGCGCTTACCAGCTAACACGCACCCTGCAAAAACAAAAGTGTATGCAACAGAAAGTTCGGGCGTCATTCGAATGAGACGATAGATGACGTAGAGGATACCGCGTTGCTTATGATGGTCATAATTGTCACGCTCCCTTCGAGCTATCATCTGATCTGTAACAGAGGTTGTTTCCCGCGTCGTCTTCCGGATCAAGTCAAGGGACTCTACATTGATATTCGTGGCTCTAGGCGTCTCCTCTTCAGAATTATTGCTCTGCACATGCAGATTCTGTACTTTGACGAGGCGTGCGTAAGCTTGGTCTTTGGCCATCAAGGACGCATGAGAGCCCTTCTCCAGGATCCTGCCCTTTGCCATAACGACTATGTTGTCGGCCTTTTGAATAGTGGCGAGCTTGTGCGCAATAACGATGGTTGTGCGACCCTCGGAGGCCATGTCAAGTGCACGCTGAACGATGCCTTCTGCACTAGGATCCAACGCACTAGTAGCTTCGTCTAAAAGAAGAATTTTAGGCTTGGACACAATGCTGCGGGCTATAGCGATGCGCTGTCTCTGACCACCGGAAAGCAGGCCGCCACGTTGTCCAATCTCGGTATCGTATCCATTGGGAAGGTCAGATATGAAGTCGTGCGCGAATGCAATTTTACAAGCTTCTTGGACGCGCTCCATCTGCTGATGGTGTGTATTTCTCTCCCATTCCGTACCGACCAGGCCATATCTGACGTTTTCAAACACCGTCCCTTGGAATAGCACAGGCTCCTGTTGAACTAGGCGAATGTTCCTCCGGAGCCAGCTGAGATTCAGTTCGTCGATTGGGCAACCATCCAAGAGAATAGAGCCTGATCGAGCGTTGTACCACCTTTCAATGAGTGCTACAATGGTACTCTTCCCCGAGCCAGATTCACCCTGTCAAGCAGTCAGCAAAACATCCTTTTGAGAAAGACTCGTACTTCTTACCACCAGGGCGGTGACTTTACCAGAAGGAATCTCGAGAGAGAAATTATCAAGAACAGTAACTTCCGGCCTTGCTGGATAGGCGAAAGTAATGTTCTGAAGCTCGAGATTCCCGACGGGCTCAACCGGCCGCTTGCCATCTGTACCGAAGGGGTTGATAGTCGATTTTCTGTCAATCAAAGCGAACAACCTTGCAGCAGCCGAGGTAGCTCTTGTAAAATCGATCATGTACGGCGCAAGGGTAGTGAGGCTTGTGGCAGCGATGATAATGGACAAGAGGACACTGCAAAGTTAGCGTGAATTCTTATTCAGCAGGACGAGACCAGAACACTAACGTGAAGATCGTTCCAGCGTCCGAGATTTCTTGTCGAGCCAGCATGCGAACGCCCTGCCAGAAGGCAAGCCCATAACCGAGGTAAATAATGCAATATTCGGACGAAAACAACAGACCAAAGAAGGGAGATATCTTTTTACCCACGCTGTGGGCAGCAGTCAAGTAGTCATCGAATTTCTCGACCAACCTGCGTTGCATCCCAAAAGCTGAGACTGTACGTGCGCTAGACAGCACACCCTCAGCAAAGGAATTTGACTGTGCGAAGATCTCAAGCATTTTGGTCTCATGTCCAGCCATAATGCCGGCAGCTGCTCCGTTGACAAAGAGCGTCGCGGGAGCGATGCAGAGGCAAATGAGCGTCAGCTTCCATTGGGCGACGAAGGCGATAACGAAGGCGGTGATGAAAGTCGAAGCGCCTTGGAAAGTCAGACCAAACTTTTCGCTGATACCGCCATGTATCAATCGCCCATTAGTGGTCGCCTGAGTGGCTATAGAGCCACCGCTTCCGAGGTCAAAAAAGGCAATCTCTTGACTGAGCGCAGCTTTGAGGTACTGCTGCCGGATGTTACGGATGATGCGATGGGAAGTGAATGCTAATAACGTGTTGTAGATGTAGGAAAGCCCGAACCTCCCGATTCCTAGATAAACAAAGTATAAAGCGAGCTGTTTCGCGTGCTCGCGAAATTGATCTGGTGCAATATCCCCGGATGTGAATCGAATGAGGATGGTAATGAATTCGCCGAAGATGAGATTCTGGAGGGCGATTCCAGCTCCAGATGCAATCGCGGCCAAGATGGCGATGGCCTGCAGCGAATAATCGACTGAGTTTGCATACCAAAAGATCCTTGTATAGGTCGAAAACCCAGACGGTTTACTCAAGGCATCCGTGTCGAGAGGATCAACGGCTTTGGCAGCATTGCGCCCACCCACGGCATCCTTGCCGGTTGTTCCCTTTTCCTGCTCCATCGGAGTCGTGTTGCAAATGACTCAGCGCAGCGGAGCTTTGCGAAAAGCCAAGTTCAGTTATTCGCGAACCTAGAATGGCGATGAGGCGTGTCGTATGGTGGCTACAAGGCGATTGATCGGCACGATTGATATAGAAGACAAAGAGGAGGATCTGAACAACGGAGGGAAATGGAGTGGAATGTAAGTGAAGAATTCTGGTTTAATTGGCGCAGGTCCACTTAAGTAGTGAAGTGAAGGGGTAATCTTCTTCTTCTGCTCGCAATAGTCATTGCGGCATCTCGGGGCCGGAGCCCGCAAGCACCAACGCCGAACTCATGTCAAAGTTGCGAATTTCGCGCCACCGCTAAGTACTTGCAATGCTACTGCAGGGGTTGAAAACTGGGTGATGCGGTGTGCCGACGCAACGTAAATTGTCACGAATCAAAAGGCAGTGAGGCATTCGCGAATTCGTCATACTTTTTGTAAACTCTGGATGACAAACAGCCGAAGGAAATACCCTCAGTCTGGTGTAAAATCCATTCGCAAATGTACAATGCCTCGTCCTGCGCTGCAGAGCGCCGTCGAATTCCGAGCCTTCTGTCCATTTGTGAGGCAATGTTTGCTCATCATCAAGATTGTATTGGCTCCAAGGAGAACCTGAATTTCGAAGCGTAAGGTCCCGTCTGCCAAACGCTTACCCAAAGCTACCATGGGCAATCTTGGAGGACACTGGTTGGGGCCAGAACAAGATGCTGCCGCTTCAGTTCGTATATCTCGAGGGCGTCAATGCTGTACAATGAGGTAGATCCATTCCTCGCGTTGGAAGAATATATGGCTTCTATGGTACCTGGACAAGGAAAGTGACCTTTCACAACCCGAGACTGCCACGCCTCGCATCGTCGCTCAGTACCTGTCTGGTTCAGGATGTTTTCCTTTGTATTACTCACTTGTATCGTGATTCACATGAGCTTACCCACTGCCTCTGCCTTATCTGGTGTGCACGCCACGTCTCAAGTCGTGCATCAGAGACTCGCAAAGTCAACTCCGGATAAGGACCATGAGTACCAATAGGAATGTTCGTAGTACTTGCATTGAACAGATTCGAGACTAGCAATAAAGTGTTTAAAGATGCTGCCATTCCACATGAAGCAGGTAGTTGGAGTTTCCATCTCATTGAGGCACAAAGGGATCTGCTTTTCTGAAGCTTAACACAAGCAAAACACTTTCTAAATTCTGTAGGCACTATCAGTCAGAGAAGGCGCATGGATCCGACTTGAATCAAGGTAGAATCCACGCTGTCTGCCCCTTGTCGACAACATTTTCCTCGTGCTTTTTGGAAAACCAGATCTCTAGCCTACACTTCGGTTACAGAACGATTGTAGCTTGAGCCTACCATTTGTGCTTGAGCTCAATGTTGCAGCAAGTCCATTGACATCTGGTTATCATTAAACCAAGTTTCCAGCTGCGCTTCATTGCCCATCCAGAACATCGGGTTGACGGAAGATCTGCCAAACGGAGGCTCGTTGTTGACCGTTTCAAGGTTGTCCGGATAATAAAACGATTGTGTTTCCATATCATCAAGGTCATTCGAATGTTGCATATGCTGCTGGGCTAGGGGATACGCACGGGTATGCGGGAAACCGATGGCTGCTAGCTGGGCGTCCGCTTGGGGAAGGGTTGCGTCCTCCGTATCGGACTGCATAGCAAGCGCAATGTAGCGTGCTGCAATCTTGTGAAGCACCTGAAACAGCCCCTGCATCTTGGCAGCAGGTGCCGAGACAGTAGATGCAGGCTGTATGGATTGCACGAATGCGTCCAATCGGGCTAGGTCCATTTGGTCTCGAGTTTCCATGACATTGCAGAAGATTACTATGAACGGGACAAATGGTGCGAATAGAAGGGTCCTATTGAAATCAGCACTGCACATTCGGATGGACTGTCTCACCAGCTTACCAGTGAACGTAGATCGAAAAGTAGAGACTGTTGCGCGTGCGAATGATCGCCATACATTCATGGTGCTTTTCAATTGTGGCCCTGGCGACTTCGACACAATGAGGATCAAACGTTGTCCGTGAATCGTCCACTCTTGGCGCAGCTCGGCAGACGTGGGTCAGGAGTGAGAGCCGGAGTACTGCATCTGACGTCGCATAAAATTCCATCAAATTTTCTCCGGAGTTCTTTCTTGAGACCTCAATCCAGTCTTTCTGATTGATGGTCAGTCTGTGGTGCTCTCGAATCTGCTTACAAGGCTTACCATGGTATCCTGAGTCTCTTTCTCAAGTTCCTCAAGGTCTTTTCGTAAGAGGTCCACTCTTGATTGACGGACCGACACAGATAGCAGCATAGATCCCGGGGAATAGAGCATCTCGTATATGTTTCCTTGAATCTTTGCAAGCTTGATCCATAAAACGAAATAGGCAAGAACGGGTTCCTGGTCGGCGTTCGGAAGCATAGGCAGACCTATGGATATTTCCCAATTGGGAATTGTGGATGCTCTGCCAAGACGCAATGACAAAGTCTTATCGACGTAGTAGGTAGTCCAGAACAAGAACTGGGTATATCTTGACGCTTCCAAGTTTGCAATGCGAGCAACCGTTTTTCGATGATAGCCCAGGGTTTGACATATTTCTGATGCTTTGGACACAAGGGACCAGCATAGCAAAGGCTTGGAGCAACCAATTGCGTAGAAACACTGGCGCCTATCAGCACACAGATAGCACACAGATGGCTGTATATGGGAACGACTTACTGCGAAGAGAAGTGAAGCGACGACATGCGAGGACGTAGGCAACTGCAACGGCAGTTCAACTAGCCCAATGTCAAGATTGCCTTGGCATCTGCGAGAATATTCCATTGATTGCTCTCTTTCGATCTCAGGTAGTTCTTCCATGCATGCATAATCCCAGAAAAGCGAGAAGAGGCCAGCGTAAACGCTAATGCAGTCGAACAAAGAGGGCTCGTCAGAGTAGTAGACTTCTAAGCACAAATCTCCAAAAGACTGCATTGTAATGTATTCATAGACCCATCCAGATCCGGCAAGTCGCTGAGCTTTATCGAGACTATGAGTCAGATGTATCTTGATTGGTGCTAGACCTGTACGTACCTTTGGCGAGACGGATGAGGGCAGCGACTTTTGGAAATGGTGGCAACTCATTTCTCTTCTGCTGGACTTGGCTGCGCAACATCACATTGGTTTGTTGTGATTCTCCAGCATGGTTACGCTGTCTCGAATCGCTGACAAGGTTTGAAAGGTCGTCCAGAGTCCTGCGAATCTCTGGGTCAGGCTGTACGAAGTCTTGTAAAAACTCTTCAACAAAGATTGAATGAGCTGATAGAGACGATTCTCCCTCGACCCCTGGACCTACAACAGATTCTGAAAGATTCGGAGACGATACGGCGGTGGTTGTTCTGGCTACATTGTGGGTGTCGTACTCAAGTTCTTGGCTGGTCTTAGGGGTCGTTCCGTTTGTCTTCAGCTCCTCCAATATCTTTGTGATGGCGCCCAGTCGATCCTCAATGTGATCAATCTTTCTCTCACTACACCGATTCGAGCATGTCAGTGCTTGCTGATAGATTTACAATGCCTTGGGTGTGGCTACTGCTACTTCGCTAAGCTATGCAATGCAAGAGATACGTACTATTGTGGGGTGATCAGAACGCGAGTCCGTTTCTGTCTTGGTAAAGCAGCGGCGTATTTACACTCAATACCACTGCGCCGACATTGTAGGCAGGGATACTCTCGATCGCATCTTGTCTATAAGCACGTCAATGCAAAGCGCTTTGGGTCTTGATAGCAGTACGATAGAGTACGTACCTTGCGAGTGCGACAGGCCTCGCACTATTCTTAGGTCAGTATGAGCACAAAATTGTCCCTGCAAATAATTTTGGAGTAATTACTGCACGGGTAGAGGCGGCATGGGCATCGGTATTGGCTGATGTAGGCACAGGCGATCCTAGAACCTCATCGTCATCGCTCGTGTTTGCCTGCATACTAGTCATGCTCCGAGATAAAGCGGACGGATGACCAAAGCAGCACAACAAAGAGAGCTGATTGGGTGGTCGTAAGCAATTGTGCGTGAAGAGTTAGGACCTGTGGTGTGGTCAAAAGGGCGATCCAGGGTTTCACTCAGGAATCCCATCGGGTGCCGCAGACCCCGCCGAGGACCCGTAGTACGGTAGGGTCATCGGGGTCCGCAGGGTCCGACAACCGCAGACCATCTAACGGGTGAGCGCCGCGTGCCTTGGCGCCGGCGGTGCGCAGCCTTTCTTCTCACTTCTATCTAGGGATGTTCCGCGATGGATCCGGGATAAAGGGTTATAGGCTGATGTTCGAGATGGTCATAACGATAAGGGCAATAAGGGGAGCAATGAAGAAGCCTTAGCTAAGGTAGTAAAGCTTGAGGAGACAGCTGAGGCACTAGTACACTCCGGTCCAGGCATTTCGCCCCCAGGAGTGACGTTTCGGCCTGCGTTTGCCTTCCTTGACCTGAAAATTTCGTGTGTATGCCGCGACTTAGTACTGCGTCTCAGGTGGTTGGTATTTCAAGTAGTTTTGTAAGCGTCGAGCATAGGCCGACGGCCTGGCTTTGTCTATCGGTGCGGATGGGATTCTCGACGACAACATATCCCGAGGTGGTATAGACGCGATTGGAGATGAGCATTTAGCCTGACTAGATAGCTTGGCGAAAGTTTGAAAGTCAGAGCCCTTGCCGAGGAGAATATTTTCGCTGGCTGGGCTGCCACATAAGCGCCGACAGCGCCAGTGGTAACTGAGGGTCCGATGACATTACATGAGCAGATCGAACGAGGCTGCATTGCTCCGGGTCCGTGAAGCCGGCAGCAACGTCAAAACAAGAAGCACCACTGTACTGCGGTCTTATCCTTTGCCAGATAGGGGCTTCTTTTCTGTCAAGTGTGCACAAAGGCAGCTCGTATCGCTGCATCGTGTGCAGCTGTACTGAACTGCATGTTGAACGTGAAAATGCAACCAAAGTTCGTGTCACGAATGACGGAGGGCTAAAAACGCCTGCTGTTCAATCGCCACTAGATTCGTTTTCCAGAGCCACTTCCTGTGCTAAGCATTGTTCCAAGTTGTGCTCAAAGTTGCTGAGAGCTAATGCAAGATCGTCTTGCGTTACATGGAGGGACCCGCGAGGAGCTTGCATTGACCGGCAAAGTTGAGGTGAGGGTGATCTAGAGTAATTGCTCAAAAGACGCAAAGCGGACGGCATGAGACCCTAGATATCCTCTCTATTAACGGTAATATCCTGCCTTTTCATAAGCAAATGATTAGCTTTTGTTGAAGAGCGAGCAGCAGCTTGCACAGGCTATTTTCATCCTCCTGCATTCTCTCTATTGTTTGCACCGCCTGCTTCTTCATCCCCTTGCATGTCTTCCTTCCTCTTTCTTGCTCCCTCTTCTATCTCCTTTTTGTAGTGGACTTGGAGATCGTGATTGCGGACGTTGATGGCTCTGTCTCCTCTGAATGGAATGAAAGATATAAGTTCATGACTTTCCACAGATAGCAGTACGATGAATGGTGTTTCCACTTTCGCGGTTCGAATCAACGTTAAAAACGCCTCACCGCAAAGAGTTGATGCGTTTTACCAGGAGATTATACCTGTTTATGTTCTACGCAAAATACTATGTCGTGAATGGGACTAAAGACTCATATTCGGATCGTCGCCTGGTCCTTCTCTTCAAAATACTGCAGCATCCGCCACTTCCACTTCTCAAGATATGGTTTGAGGTCTTTATGTTCCGGATTCCAGAACTTCTCGTGCAGGCTCTTCACGCCAGCCTCCATATCTTGAACAGTCGGAAAGTGAATGTTCCACATCTTGTCCAAAGTTTGCCAGGGCATGTTGCCTTTCGGGCGACGATGCGCCCAGTTCAGAAGGTTCTGCTCAGGCAGCCCTTCACCCCAGCGACCATCGGATTTGTCCAGTAGTGATACATAGTATGCGAACATAGCTTTAGAGGGCTGAAGAACTATGAATCCGCTATTGAGGTAGTTGGGACCGAATTGGTATTGCTTCTTCTCCTCCGAGGGCGGGAAATCATGATCATACTCTTAGCGCATCAGAGTCAGTATGATGCTATAATGGCTTTCACGAACTTGTCTGGAGAGAGGAATGACCTACTTGGTTCTGCTGTAGAAGCAATTGCATACTCGATAGGCTGTGGTGCTTCGTCATCTTTGATTGCACCGGGTTTATTGAGAGTAGTGCGTGTCTTGACCGCAGGGTCATCAAATACACCATCGATATTCCCCATCAATACAGTGTCGCCATCAATCAAGCAAAGGCGATCGTACTGCGTCATTTCCCATACTCGCAATTTTGTCATAACGTCCTTGAAGCGAGGGTTGTTGCGCGGGTCACCGATCCATTCTGCAATCAAATCGTCCACGACGACCACCTCTGCACCGTCTTGTCGTAGGCGTTCCTTCTTCGCTTCCGATACAGCCTGTGTGGCCACCACCAAGAATGGAATAGAGTTGTTGGACTTAGTTTCTGGCGCATGAAGTAATTGGTATGCGAGCAATCGCGCGCCTAGGAAGTAGACGTCCTCGCCATCATTGTTGTAATTCCCAGCGAGAAATGTCGCGTATGCGTACTTTGGGCCATTCTTTTCAGTCGTGGTTCCCCCTGGGTGTGAGTAAGGGCGCCATGCGTCGAGTACAGAGCCGGCGGCTGAGTTGACGGCCGCGTCCCGGTAGTTATGCACGTCCTTCGGTAAGGGAGCATACACAAAGAATAACAAAGCGCTAACGGCGAAGAGCCAGAAAATGACAACCTTCGACCGAACTAATGCAGGAAAGCTCAAGGTTGCCATGTGCGCGAATTGTGGCTCGAAAAACAAGCGTTGACATGAGTTCGCAAATCCAACTGAATATATACCTCGTACCTGTCGATTACCGACAGGGAACCTGTGGACATTCCCGGGGCTTACACCTGCAAACAGCAGATGGAGACGAGCTAGCCGTTGAAGGAACATGCCCTTCCGGAAGGATGATTGGTCCGTGCCCTTCTGTAATCGCACTGCGGCCTATCAACGTTTGCCACTTTCCACATCCTTATCTGGCTTATCTACCTGAACTGGACCTTAAAATATCTTCATACCGTATCCCGATTGGAGAAGAGTCATCTATAGTACCAATTAGGACGCAGGAACACGCGAATACCACCATGATTGTTGCGAGCTCAAGACCAAGTTGACAGGAAGTGCAATTTCCACACTCTTGCTGGGCAATCCTGCCGCGCTTACGTAGTGGGACTACAGCCCCACATCAGGATGCACTTCAGATTTCGCGATGTATGTCAGCTGCACGCTAATTTACTGGCCAGATCCTCTGTTCGGGGCTCGCGACGCTGCCGTGGAAGATACCAGGCAGTATGTAGCGCAAGGTTCGGCTGGAGGCTCGATTCAAAATGAGCGCCTCACCCGGCGTGTCAACAAAGAACAAGTTGAATATAAGCACGATGTTCGAATGAGCTATAGTACTTTGCTTTTGTGTTGGCGACGATCCACGGAGTCTGCATTGAGTGTGTTCAAAGGGTTCCAGCCTTGCGCATAGCCTTGGGCGTCCGTCGATTCAGGTACCACATAACATACACAGGTGGACGTCAAGCCTTTCTTTCTACCACAATTAAACCATGCAGATTTTGGGACTCCCTTGTTCTATCGAGTAGCTTGTTTTATCGAAGAGACAATTTGATGGAACCGACGAATCAGCGCCGCACTTGGGATGACATTATGACACTGTGGGCTCAGTAGCAGCTCGGCACTAGAGTCAATCCCAATGGTACTTCGAGCAACTTAGTCGCAGAGGAACAAGGCAGAAAAGGGTTGGCTTGCAATGCACGGAGAAGGGATAGCCAATGACGTCTCGCCACAGGTTCCTGTGATGCTTATGCCAAGCGTCCCGTAAAATGACAACCCGATTGGGTTTGGAAAGATGTACGATCAAAAGCAAGCGTTGGTCGATTAAGACTATATTAGATATTCTTGCAGGCATTCTAGTCTCTATATAGGTAAAGGGCGTTGCACGGCCACCTTTAAGTTATGACCTAGGAAATAAACCAGACCCGATATGCTTAATTGTACAATGACTACGCATAAGTGTAGACTTTAAGCGCGAAGCTCCATTCATGTTCTCCATAAGACCATCCGCGGCGTCTGCAAGCGATGCGTGCATCCCCACCATCGATCTATGGAGCGTAACGAAAGTGGGGGTTATGGAAATCAGTGATGTCGTCAAGGACTTCAACATCGCCCGCGGCGGTATCTCTCAAGGACGCGCTCTCGTTTTGTTCGCGATTACGTCGAGCGTTTCGCGAAGATAATAGAGCCCAAGACAAAATACAAGAACGAATTGAGCGACGGAACAGACCAGGTTGGTCTCGACACCGGTCTCATACTTCGGTGCCTCCCTTGCCGAGAAGGCTTGAGGGCCGATGATGTTACCCACGCAGTATGCTAGAAAAACAAACGCCGTGCTTGTTGTCCGTTTCGTGTACCCGCCTACGTTCGAAGCTGGAAGTTGTAGCGCGATGACGAGCGACCCAACGAAGGCACCAATCTGTTTCAATGGTTACAAAAGTTCCGAGAGGGGGTCCGTAGGGTGAGAACTTACCATGTAGTAACCTGCGAGATTTCCGGCCGCATTGTTTTTGAATTAATTAATCTCATTTGTAGTCTTTGGCAATTGCCAGATGAGGCATGTACCAATAATTATCGGACACAGGTACAATGCCATAATATAGGTGCGAGCATTGGGCAGACGCGAAGCAAGACACGGGCCAGTAAATACCCAAAATACTTGCGCAAAACCTGAGGGTATACCGTACAGTGTAGTCTTCAGCGGATTACCGCCTGCAACATTTTTGATGATGAGTTTGCCAAAGTTGGCGATGCCACCATTGATGACCTCGTTCAGCAAAGTATAGACGAACAGAAATCAAATTTGAGGGTCCGTCAGAGCTTCCCGGACCTGGGCTAGCGTGATCTTCCGGTTGTAGACACCAGTACAGTTCTTGGCGGCTCGCGCAATGAGTAGTGCCTTTTCCTTGACGTTGAAGTTTTTGGCAGTCATGATGTTGTCCAGTAGTCAGAAAAATAGAACCACGGTCCATAAAACCGTCAGGCCACCGCAGATGATATATATGATTTTCTACGCCATGAAGGTCTTCGCGTAACCAACACCATACAAGAGAATTCCTCTAGTAGCGTTGCCAATACCGTTGGAGCAATAGAAGATACCAGCCCTCGCTGGCTGTTGTTGTCCAAGGTACCACATGCTCACTATCATCATGAAGGCTGGTGTGACTCTATCTTGTTTCAGCGGGTTCTTGAGCTAAGCAATATCGAACTTACACGCTCTCGAATATCTCTAGCAAGGACCTCATCGCAGCAAAACCCGCAAAATTGTGCGTGGCAGCTGTGCAGAGCATCACAGTGCCCCAGCAGAAACAGTAAGTTGATGCAACCCTTCCCGTTGGAAAGCGCTGTGCTAGATATGCGGATGGTCATTCGGAGATGAAATACGCAAAATAGAATATCGATCCTAGCCAGGAGTACTGGCTTCCGGTTATGCCAGTGGTCTTGAACAATCCGAACACGGCAGAATAGCTAATGGCTTGTTTGTCGATATATTGTAAGAAGAATGTGCCACCCAGCAGGGGCATCAGAACCCAATCGACCTTCCTCACCAGTCGCTTATTGAGGGCTTCATCCTCGAGTAGTTGGGACAGGGACTCCATGGCGTGTCCATGTTGTCTTAGAAATGGCCGCCTTCATCAAGGTCTTCGACATGACCAATCGCGAAACTGTCGAACTTGTCGAGCTTCGTGGTATCGACGTTACTCTGTTGCAGCTCCATATCCTCCGAAGTAGCTAGCGCTTTGTCGTCGCGCTTCAAATCCTGGGAGATGGGCGTAACTATAGAAAGTGGCAGATGTGAGGTAACCCAACCTCAACCTATAGGGCGAGCCAGTCCTCAAAGAAAAGTGAGGTTTATCTACTTCCCCTTCATACGCAACCCCGCATCCCCACACCTGAGAGCTCCACTCTGGTTGAGAACCAAGATAGGGTGGCTGATAAACATTGCAAATCAGCCAATCATGCGGTAATGGTTTGTCCCTTTGAAGCTGGCATACATCTTGGACGCGAAGAGTCAGGCGTGCCGTACAGAGCGATTGCGGAGAGTACGACGCCACTTCGATAACATCATGCACGGTGCCGTTAGCGTCCGGCGGCACACCTCCTGGCCGACCTTGGCTTCCGTTAGCGCACGGCGGCTCTAGTGAGCTCGACGATAGACTGTAATCGTCATGATACAATTCTAGCTGAGTTGTGAGATGTTGGCGGTGAATCTGTATCGATACTTGGATCCGGGTATAATCTATTGATGTCTTCAACCTCGTCATTACTCAATTGAGGCAGTAGAGTTCTCCAGAAATCCAAGGATTCCGACGATGTTGCCATCTTTTTATCGACGTAGAGCGATCCTTCATTGCTTGTGAAACCAGTCATGATGGGGACCTTGTGCCATCTGCCCGTTCGCCAAGCGTCGATTGGGCGTTCACGAATGATCTCATTGTCTATCACAGGCTGGAATGCCCATTTAAGACTGGAGTTGTATTTCCTAAAAACTTTAGTTTGTGCATTCGCTATGGCAGCGATTGGAAGATCGCGGAGGAAGTCGAAAGTTTGTGGAGCGGACAAGGACGTCGAGCATTCAAGCTCCTCGAGGAACTCCTTGAATTGCGTTTCGTGTATCCCTGCATCTGCCCTACGTACGGCACGAGAAGTTGGGGCTCCGGATTCGATAATAGCCCGATGCAACAACGGCGCTTTATCTTCGTCGTAGTTCATGAGGTGATGTCCGATCTACAAAACTGTCAAAACATTTCCGTGAACGAAAGCTTTCCGCTTACCGAATGCGCTCCTGCAGAAAGACCAAACAGTGTTACATTATCCTTGTCCCCACCCAAATGATGGATATTGTCTTGCACCCATTCGAGGAGACAGATCTGATCTTTCAGCCTAGATTCAAGATGCCTTCTTCAGCGCTCAATTTGGAAGGTAGGAAGCCCAGAGCACCGATCCGGTAGCCGCAAGAGACCCCAATGAAAGGACGTTCAGACCATCCCACCATGGAAGCTGTATCATGCATAGCGGCGTTTCCTCGATTGAAAGCTCCTCCGTGGAAGTAGACAGCAACCGGAAGTGGTGAATGATCGCTTTGTTGCGCTTGCCGAAACACATTCACGGTCAAACAGTCCTCGTCCTCTTCTAAAGTTGGTCCGATCTTAACGAACTGTTGTGCTGGGGCCCTGGATCCGAATTGCGACGCGTCTATTGTGCTTTCACCGTGACTGACCCTCACTGCGATGAGCACCGGTAGGAGGTAAGGCATACGGAATCCCTCTGAATGCCTCGACAGCTTGGGGACATTCAGATTTCAAGGTAGCACCTACCACTAATCCTTGGGGCAACCAAACACTAGGTGATCGTCCTTTGTTGTGAGTGTCCATTGTGACTTATTACATGTCGTTTCTCTGGTTCTGGTATCTTCTTGGTTGCGAAGGATATGTTGGCGATGATGTGCGTGGGTGTGTAGAGATGTTTGTCAGCCGAATACACTCGTGTCTGAAGCATAGACTAGTTTGTCAAACTCCGCCTGGGTCGTTGTATAACCTGGGATAGCACAGTCGAAGTTCAAGTCCGCTTGTCTTCGAGCCTCGCCGATGCGGGGTCCAATCAGAGATAAATTTCGCGCCGGCCAAGGGTCTTACCATCCGTCGGAGAGGTACCGTTAGCTTGTCTCGCTGCCCCACACTGCTCGCCTAACTGGTACGATACCTGCCAAACGATGCCTTCGTGTTCCGCCTGGCTCTCCGAGGTTGCTGTTTTGGAAGGTGGGCCAATCGGGTCCGTATGTGTCAAATGTGTCCCACCAGCTCGACACGTCTTGTGATATGCCGTTGAAGAAATCTTGTCGCATGATTTGAGTCATTGAGTTGAGCGAGTGGTTCGATAGGGGACGGACAGCAAATGTAGAGGATATTCCATATTCGAGATAAATCAACGGAAACACTCGCAGTGCTGTTTAGGTTAGATTCGTATGTAGTAGAGATGACTTCGTTCAGCCTTCCTATCTTTCGATCCTGTTTGATCTGTAAGTTGCAATCGATTAATAGTGGAAGCTAGATGACTGTAGCTCACCATTGCCAGCATTGAAGGAATCGATGCGCTGAGTGTCCGAATAAATCGTCGACGGCTGTCAATGCTACGCCTTTTTTTCTGTGCTGTACTCTCATCAACAGATCAACAGAATAGATTAACTGTGATTCGATTGTCGCAACTACAGCAGCGCAATATCCCAGTGTAGGGTCGGTAATACGAAAATTCCTTGCTTCGATGAAAGCAATGGAATGCAAGATCCAGCGGACATGGCGAGCGACATAGAACGAGGATTGTTGACGAAACAACTCTGAGTCGTTTCTCTTTGCTTGGAGCTGCAGCGTGATCAGAAGAGGGTGATTGAGCAAACAGATCATAGTGTGGTACAAGAAGCGGCTGAGAAGCCATGGCGCCCAATACTCGCGACAACTTTCGAGGAATATAACATGTTTGTACCTGTGCAAAGCTTGCAGTCTGTCCTCAATACTCATAACGCCTGCCAGCGCTATCGCGTGTTTCGACGTAGTCAGCCATGGTGATACGTCCGTTGAACAATCGAGGCAGTCCTTGACGTAGAGCATAACCTTCGCCCACTCATGATTCATCTCCATAACGAAAACTAGCACGCCATTGTCGCCAGTTGATCGTTCGTACAATTGCTTGGCTTCTGGGCGAAGCGGTGACTCAGAGGGCATATAACAGCTTGTAGGGTAGGGCAGTGATCGTGCATCTAGACTTTCCGGCGGTGAGATTGGGTTGCCTAACAGCCTCCGTAGTAGCATGAGACTCCAGTAGCAGCACTTAACTTCCTCATGACATGATGGGTGCAACGATGGGGAGAGGTTCCGAAAATCTACGGTAGAGGCAAGTGTTAACGTTAAGGCCATCAACGACGATGCTGTTTTTGTCTGACCAGCTAGAGACTACCATCAGCTGATCAGTCGATGCAGCGGCCTTAATGGTACCTACCAGTGAAATCGAAGAGAATGATAAGGCAGAGTGCCTGAAGCGTCGTGATCGTGACGTTGCCTCCAGTAACATCTGTCATAGCTCGAGAATGAGCTGCTTCGCGAAACGGTTGACCGTCCCATGAGATTGGAGCCTGTCTTTCCCCTTGAACAAACCTTGAAGAGATCGAAATGACTAAAAAAAAGGACGCTGTCGGCTCTATCGAAAAGTGATTCAATAAACCCCGTCCTGGGGAAAAGAGGTAGTGGCTGGTCAGCACAGAACGATATGTAGGTGTTGCCAACTTCTTTGATACTTTTCGACAGCATTAACCTCGTTGATCTCGACTCGGGCTGACCGCTAATGAGCAGCATTAGAGGTGGTGTAGTGGTCCCAGCCGTATTGTCGTGTATACCGGTCACGCCAGAGTAGAATTGCGGTGAAGCTTGCTCCTGATTACTAGCTTCATTCGATTGCAGTGTGTCCAGGATTCTGCTCACCGCGGTTTCCAATGTCATCATGCGATCATCCTGTGCGGATCAGCTCTCACCTCTCAGAAGTGACAGATAACGCAAACCAAGCCTTGTGGGCTATTTGCAACACGTGCAAAGTTCGGACGATAAGCCGATCCATGTGCTTCGTGAGTATCGCCGCCATGTGTATACGCCGGCTGCAATGGTTCCCCGTGATAGTAGCATTGTTGCTCGAGCCGCCAACATGTGTTACACACCGGCTTTTCTCCAAAGCATTTGCTCTTTTTGCGCCGACACTGCTCACAAGCTTGCTGTATACGTTTGGAAGGGCGCTCTGAACTCATTGAGGTATAGAAGTAAAAAGCATACTGTTGTTGCAGTCGCACACGTCAGTGAACACGCGTAGAAAGACTTGTATGCATCTGCGGGTAAACTTCGGGCCGCGGCTCAAGCGTCCATCCATGCGGCTAAGCTCGCCTGCTGATAACACGTTCTGACTCCCTGGCTGTTATACAGCTATAGGTTTCTAATCTAAACCTACGCACATGATATCTTGATACGATAGAAACCTACCGGCCGTTTCCAAAGCATGGATAAGACCAGAAATTCAAGTGGGTATTTCACGGCCACAATGCTCGATGTCGCGCTACCCCAGTGAGAGATATTTGTCGAGTCAAAATAATCACTGACTCTACTGCAACGGCATCCGACATATTCGCTCTGCAGGAAATAATGACCACGGAATTTTTTGGTTCCAAAAAAGATTGAGAGTTTGTGTAGCAGATGGGCCAAAGAAGCAGTTGGTACTCTGAACTTTCGCAGACAAGGCCAAAATGAATGTAGCACATATGCGTTGGGCTAAGCTACGACAGATGATATTAGGTCTTGATTGTCCTCTCTGATCAGGCAGTGGAGGTTGCAAAACCTAGCAAGGTCTCGTAGTTGGGTGTCCCAAGACCAGTTGCAGGATCCCATCCAGTCACAGCATTGAACCCTGCCCCAGAGATAACGCCACTGCAACCACCGATTTTGCCGCTCTTGATATCTGTGAAGCCAGACCTCGCAGTATTGTACAACCAAGGGTTGAGGAAACCCAGACCCTTCTTACCAGAAGCGATTCGGGCGCTGTTCAAGAGTTGAAAGATTCCTGCCGTGGTTGGTGCAGAGCAAGAAGTGCCAGACACGGCCTGTGTTGATCCAGAAGCAACGATAACGAAGTTGGTGGCCTGGGCAGAGATGTCAGGGTAAGCACGGCCCGAAGAGTTAAAGTATTTTGTAACAGCACTATGAGTGGTATCGCTTGTGAGCCATTTGTTCACGGTGGCATTCTGATAATCTGGTCTTCCAAAGACCTCGGAAAAGCCACCGCCGCCAGATGACCAAGCGCTCTCAGGAGAATTTCCCGTAGTGCCACCAACGGTCGTGACCCAAGGGCAGGCTGCTGGGAATGCGGTCGTGAAGGACGTCTTGCCATTGACTTTGCAGACGTCACCTACACCTGAATCACCTGAAGAGACCAAGACGGAAACACCTCGAGCGCCTAGCTGTGCGAATAGATTGCAGACGTTTGTCGCATACGATAGGGGTACAGTGCTCTCGTCATCACCATAAGATATCGAGAGGGTGTTGGGGAGCGAAGCTGCGGGAAGGGCCAGTAGGGAGTTCAAAAACTCAAGGTATGGCTCATTCGTGTTGGTTCCGCTGCCCAGATATTGCCCACGGCCGGCTGTGCTGTAGTATGTCATCGGTACGGAGCTAGAGATGCTGCCTGCGTACTGAACGTCTAGGTTTGCCTCGATACCTGCAGGCGATGTCGGGCAGGTACCAGCATTGATACCTGTGCAAGTGAATGACTTGGCTTTGTTGTTGAAGTAGGCATAGCTAGATAAAAAGGTGCTAAAGTCAGCTTTGATGGCATACTCCTCGAGGAAACCTGCAACTCCAAGGAGACCTGCAGTCTGGTTCTTCGCGCCAGCAAAGTTGTAGAGATTGGCAAGGCAAATGGGAGTGATGCGGGAGCCAGTACATCCAGCGACAGTCTGTGCTGCTTTAATGTTGATGTTATCTTCCTCGATGACATGGTGCTCAGAGATGGTGGATCGGAATTGCTTGACGCCAAAGTATGTTGTGGGTTGAATCATATCGAGATGGCCGACAAGCGCTGAGGGGATGCTGTACTCCAGTGTTCGGAGGGTACGGATCTGTGTGTTATCGTTTGCTGTCTGAGTCAATGACCTAATACTCTGCTCAAGGGTGATAAATCTTACTGTACGTGCTATATGTCGTCTTCAGGAGTTTCTCCACATCGGTTACGGTGGCATCGATGGTAATATAGTCGCCCACTACGCTGATCTTGCTCTTCGGTATCTCACTCTGAATCCATTCTGTCACCAGGCTCACACTTTTCTCTTCGGGTGCGATCAACGATCGAATCTGGTTGTGATCAAGATGGTTACCATAGTACGGACTACCTGGGGTTGCGATCTGCGCATAAGTAAGCTCCTAGGTTCACACTGGGTCAAGTAATATTGACGTACATCCAGAGCGAGCTTGTTGAAATCCTTGATCTTTTCATTGACAAGATGGATCTTCAGCGTTAAAGTTGTTGCGTCCCTATCAAGATCGGTAGTCTGGTCGAGAACCCATCCAGGCGGGCTACCCTCGATCTTTTCCAAGACAATACTGCTGGTTGGAAGTGCACTAGAGGCCCACAAGAGTGACGACAAAGAAAGGAACGTGAACAAACGCATGATTCCAGACAGACTTTGAATGATCAGGAGTATGAATTTCTTGAAGCTTTATACGTTTTTTGGATGCGATAGATATCGCGTCAGTACCTAAAGCTCTAAGATAGAAGCAGCAGGTGAACAATGTCGTGGCGAACCTGCCTAATGTGGTTAAGTGGTGCCAGGAACATAAATTGTAGATTGCGCCCCTGCTGCCGAAAAAGGAAGCTTCCTAAGCTTTGCCAATGCACACGCAAGCTTTTCGACGCCGAGCAAAATCGCGTGCTCAACTTTGCAGATCTGGTTCATCGGCTATACACAACCCGTTTGCATATAATGCATGGCGGCGAGGTGAGGATGCTGAAGTTGTTGCAAACATATGCGTTGTCACAATGCGCCAAGCCGAGGTTCCCACAGCCACCATTGTTGAATGACGCTTGGTTCGATCAAGATTTACTTCTGATCGCAAAAATGCGATAACACTCGACAAGATTGATGGCAGCGCGTTAGAAGGCTACGTCCTATCCAGTGAGACGCCATATCTGCGTTCGACCTTGCGAGACCATCCACAAGTGCATCTACACGGCCAATCGATCAATAGGCATGGCTCGTATTCAGCTGGCCTGGGCTTGCCGCGAGCGATGTTTGGTTCAAAAGCAGCAACAAGCACCAGCGCTTGGCAATGGCGGGAAGGATTCAACCCGATGTTTATGAGCAATGGATGTACATGACGACATACGGACGTAGAAAGACGAGACCAGATCAGTCCTTCGTATGTGCATGTGTCGGGAACTCCGGTATAGCCTGACCCACTTGTACAGGTAAGCCAAGGTACGACTTAACTGGTTGAATATGTGCGGATCTTGTAACTCGCTTGAACAAGTTTCGTGTCGTTGCGGTGCCGCTAGCTCGTCAGTGTGGTATGCTGAAACGAGAGTTGCACCACATAGCCACGCTTACCCAACTCGAACCATTCGACACGATCTTCTTTCGTGTAGACTTGCCACCATATTGTCGTCTACATTCTATCGCAAAAGATCCCATTAATCACTCCATGTGCGGGATCCTGTCCGCTCCCACTCCACGGCTATTTGGCACACTTGGCGCATCTCTCTGACGAGATAAGACAAGCTTTCCCGCCTCTTTGCGCTTAGCGCTAGCGAGGTGTTTGACAGGTGCAGGAGCGATTCCAAAGCATACAACTACCAACCAGAAGGCATGTGCACGCTCTCATTCTAAGGTGGAGAACGCCGAACATGGCATACGAACGTCAGGCACCACTAAGGCATTGTTCACAGAACAGATCTGTGCGGTCAATATGCTGCATATCTAGGTAGACCATGTTTGACACTCCGTTGCCTGTCACGTAGGAGATCAGTTGCCATCAGTATAAGGTCACGATGAGATAGAGCACGCAAATGAATTTCACTTTCATCTTCGACTGCGAGATCAGAATCATACTCACTTCATCCTTGATCAAAATCACACCTACATCTTACGGGCTCAAGTCCAGTACTCCTCTCTAAAACCTCAATCATGACCACTGCAAGTTGGCATCAGCCTTCATACTTCGATATCAAGCCCATCAGAACTCTTGATATTCTGCTTACCACCCTCCTCGCACTCCTACTGTTCTCAATCGCACATGCAGATGATGCCACCTTGTCTATAGCGCATTTTTCCGAGCCTTTTGCGGACCAGGCCACAGGTCTGAAGATGGAACGCTTCTTCGGCGCTCGAACAACCTTTGGCTTCGCATTCGCAGTACCAACCACTTTCGATGCTGCAGCAAATGCAAGTTCATTTCTTGGTCAACTTACGTTCCCCCTCAAGAATGGACAAGGTTGGGGAGCGATGGGCCTGACAGGCGATATGGAAGGCAACTTTATTCTTGCTGCGTGGCCAGATGGCAAGGGTGGCGTCATGGCTTCTTTCAGACAGGCAACAGACGAGGACAACCCACCAGAGGTCACCGGTGCGTTCAAAGTGCGCCCTATACCAGAAGGAACAAGTGTAATCGCAACTTTTCTGACCTTTACCTTCTTGTGCGAGAATTGCATCGACTCCAGTCTTGGCCTGAAGATCGACACGACCACTGGAAATGCAGTCATGGGCTGGGCTCTGTCAGAGCGACCATCACGCGGTAACGCTGCCGATCCCGGGGCGAGATTGGATTTCCATGAGCGCGGATTTGGTCCGTTCACCGCCCGACTAAAGACAGCTGCCACAGATCAGTTCGACACGATCGCGGCCACAGCATTGGACCCTATCTCAGCGTCAAGCAGGGCGGTTGCATCTGTCTCCGGCGCTGCTAGGGCTGGAAGTGGGAATGAAAGTGGAGGCGACGAGGACAACGAAAACGGGGGTGGAAAGAGCAGCGGGGATGAGAGTGATGACGATGATTAGCTGACCAACAGTGGAAGAGACGCAACGCTGAGGAAAGCTTGTAGAACAATATGTATATTCTTTTCCACTCCAAATACATAAATGTTCTGAATGATCACCTATCTAGTTTCTGACATTGCGATAACATGTTGTGAGAATTATGGGCGTGGAGAATCACTGCCCATGGGTGTTTGATCCGCTGTCGTCATGTGACACGGTTAGGCTTGGATGGAATCAGGTCAACAACGACGATGTCTGAGTGAATCAACCCACGTCGATATCGACTCGGGTAGCGCTTTCGGTGCCCTTGTCCAAATCGTCATGGCCACGCATGAGACAGCCCTCGGTATGAATTCTGTTTCCTCGTTCCAGTTTACGTAAGAGTACCTCTCAAAATGCCACGGTCCACTGTATGTCCCTACTGGAGAGGTCGATAGTATCATCATTGGGGCCAAGTATGCATATTGTGTGTACATCGATTACATATCTCGTTTTGAGATCCCATGTTTGTTGTCAGAGTTCTGCTTACGAGGATCGTCCTGAAGACTCGATATTACTAATGAACGCTAAAAGAGCAAGTACAACTATGAGCAAAGCTAGGTCAGCGAAGAATACATTGAACATAAAAACATAGGAAGTCTTACCAGTGCCAGAGGTCAGTATGAAGCCCGCCACAGTGAAAGCAGTCTGCGCATCACCACCTCTAAGGCTCCAAATGATACCGACAAGGCAGGATACCATCCAGGGAAACAATGCAGCTATAATGACCCGCTTGCTATTCCATCCTTCTACGAATTCGAGAGCGTGGCGTTTGTTCTTGCGACGAAGACGGAACACCCAAGCTATCCATTCATTCTCGGTTTGAACACTAGTTGGATGTTTGTACGCGTAGAACATCTCTTGTAGTACAAAGTCGTCTAGAGGAACAGGAACGGGTCGTGTTTCAGGGGAGAACTGTGCAAACAGTTAGACGGAGGCTGTCATGATATGTCAAATTGGTCATCTTACCGAGAGAAGACGCAGGCCAGTAAGTGTTTTAAGGGAGAGGTAGCGACGCCTGAACCCGGACATCTCATTATAAGACTTTCGAAGCTCAAGGAAAAGAGCTTCATCCGTGGCTATAAGACCAGGATTGTTCCGCATCGTTGTTGCGAAAGCTGCTTGGGTCGTGAATCTTGAAGCTGAGACTGTCTGAAGCTGTCTTAGAATACAGCCTTCGGTTCCTCCACGGTAACAGACCAAGTTCAAAGAGCATGTTGGCCGTGAGATGTCGTAAGCACCTGACGTTCGCCCATTTGACGGATTCTTCGTAGCATATGGCGCATGGCCGAATGAGTGCTCCGCTTTAGATGCGATGATTGGAGTACTCATCGGTTTCTGTGAGACTGGAGGCGTTAGACTTGTCAATTCCGGCCAGAAAGCATCATGCATAGCTTTTTGAGCAGGAGACATCGGCTCGTATGATGGGTACGCTGGTGATGTCATAGGTTTTTGGGTGACAGGAGGTGCTAATCCAACGATATCTGGAGGATTAGAGATCCAAGTAGTGTCATTACTTGATCTCGGCATGAAAACAGGGGTTTTGAGGTGTCTAGAGTCAATATAGATCGCCGGTGGAGGAGTGCGTTGGCGTATAGGCGGAGTTACCTGTACGTGCTCAGAAACTTCCGTGGTCAATTCTGAAGTGCCGTGGCGTGTTGCTTCGACTTGCGACACGATGTGTATGGGAGGCAAGGGTTGCGATGATGCTTCTGGTAGGAACTCTGGCTGTCGGATTGGTTCAGAAGGCTGTACGTTCTGCACCCTTACTTAAGATCCTCGTTAGAACGTCCCTTAGTCATGCGTTGGATATCCAATACTGACCTGTTTCGGCCGTGACTACCTCCGGTACACTGGAAGCACCATCACCCTCAGCGGATGGGGGCCTCCCGATTGCGACCGGTAATGGCGGGTTCGTATAATCGATAGGTGCAGGAGAGCCATACATAAGATAACGATCAAGTCTAGGAGGCTCGACTGACAAAGGTGGCACTGGTAAAGAGTCTGTGCGGGTAGATACTTGCACCGTGAATGGCTGTGAAGACTCTGGTGCTTGCATTGCGCTAGATTGATCGGATGTTTCAACATGGGGGCTCTCTGCTCGCTTTCGGAAACGGCGTAAAAGTATTTTACTCCTCTCCATGATCGAAATGAATTGACTTATTAACTTTAGGCGGAGGAAGTCCCGGGTCCTGAATTGAATGCATTGCGCTAGTTATAGTGAGTGAAAGACTTAAAATAGGATGGCACTGCGCCCAGCTTACCGCAATAAGCCGGGATATCATTAGCCATGTGACAGCCGAATTGTAAAGCCAGAGCAAGCTTGCAGGCTCAGCCTCTCGTGGCTGCTGCGAGGATGCACTTTTACAGCCTTGCATGTGAGCCTTCCCGCCTCGAGAAGGTTTCAACAAAGAGGAAAATTTGTTTCTCCCACCATAAGACTTGCGATCATCTTGCCCTTTCCCAGAAGGAACGGCGAACGAAGATGATGCATAATTCTCGAGATTTGAGTTGGAAGATCGTAAGGCTGAGAAGAGGATTGTTGGAAGTAAAAGCAGGTGGGTCGACAGCCCCACATCATCGGTGTGCTAGCGGATTAGGTCTCGACTGCCCTGCAGCCACATACAGTAGGGGTCATGTCCTTTTCCTCTATACGACCTATTAAATCCACGCACTTAAGAGGATTTCGGCCTTTTCAGAGGCTGAGCAGGAGCAGGAAGTTTCCGTCTTTGAACTGGTGTCTGTTTACGGTAGCACGGGGAGTGCGGGGATACAAGCGAGTATAGGTCAGCCGCGCCAGCACTCTCAAAGGTGCCAAACAATAACTCAATGCGATTGACGGCGTTCGTCTCAGTGGGAGCGCAACAGCAATCCGATATCTAGCCATACCGCCCAAATCCTCCGACAACACCGTCCACTCGTATTTAACGATCCCTTCTTAAGCAAAATTGAACAAGAACAATCTTAACAGACCTGACTATCTTCCACTAGCATGTCAGTTTCCTAGGAATCAGCCATCTGTACCTGGCGTATTCGAGCGTAGTCTGCAGCCTGGTTCCACTATGTAGGATTGTTGAAGCTACAACCAGATATGAAGTTCGCAAACGAGACATGTGAACCTGACCCTAAGTAAGCTCTATCTGACGACACCTATATTGTGCGCTGGATCTCGATATCGTATAACCAACTCATCAGGGCGTGCTCTTCGGTTGGTTTCTGCTGAGAGCCCCGGTAAAGTGGATCTACTCCAGCTGATACAACACCTCTTTCTCAGCTTTGTTCCGCTCCTCGCTGGGACATTTTCCCCACCAGCCCCAGAACACGACGTTCGCCTCTCTGACTTCCTCGTACATGTGCTGTAAACGCTTGGCGTTGTCGGCGACTAAGGCTGCAATGTGATCACATCCCACGTAATCTTCACCATGGCCGGTCGCGAGCAAATGCGTTATATACTGCTCTGGTGGATCAAACCATCTGTCACAATCATTTACTTAACAGTCAAAAGGCGCGTGGCGTCCCTGAAAGCGATGTTGCTCTACAGCTGCCGTCCGATATAATCGAGCGGCGTCGCTTTAACCACATTTCGGTTTCAGATCGTTCGTGATCTCACGAAGTCTCCCACATGCCCACGGGGAGCTTTTTGAGGTGAAAGGATAATCAGCACGGGCTTCTTTGCCCGCTCATGTTGGGGCCACGTTTGTCTAGCCAGGTTCCCGTCTCCAGCTTTTAGTTGCCTTAATACCCTTCTTCTTCTTAGTCCGTAATTTTCGTGATTGGCTCTATGATGTGGAGGAAAACCCCGACAAACTCGGGGCTTAGACTCGCCATCTTTCGGTGGCATTCATGTATCACCCCTGTGTCGGGCCACCATCTTCGATCGTCAGAGAACATCACGCGTTTGACACGGGGATAGAACCGTTGGATGGTACGCCAAAAATTCTGAATGTTCACTTCGGATTGTGGGATCGAGCGAGTGTCGCGAATATCCTTCCTCGATCACAGGGGCGTGTACAAAGAAGTGGCTTCTCATGTTCAACGCGGAATAAAGATACAGTTGGTAGCGACGACGTGAAGGTCTTGTGGTGCTGGATCAGGGAGTGGGCGAGGCAGAAGCGATTGCATCACCGTAAACAGCAGGGATACGCGAACTGTCCCCACCACCGGGCGGCTACCATTGCGCTTTCGGAAGCCGGCCACGTCACCTGGACTACAACAAGTCCCAGTCTTTTCACGTGGCTCTGCTTACTTACTTGAAGTCTTCCATCATATATTGTTCATCGGTGCATCGGTGATGAAGAGGATGTCCAGCAGAATGAGCGGCTGAAATAGACAGTGGTCAACAGAAAGTTCCTATTGCGTGCACGGCCTGTCGATTTGCAGTAAGGTCTATGTCAGCACGGCAAGAACATCGCCCGTCAGCACAGTCAGCACACTGCTATTATATGAGTGCTTCGACGTCGTTCTGTCGATTCTACTTTCAATTGACTCATGACTGGCTTCTCGGATTGTACACAATTTGCTGCACGTCATACCAGAGGGTTGAAGTAATGCTGCTCATCTACCTGCTCTGCGGCATCGCCGCGCTTGTTGCATGGAGCACAATCTCAACGATATCAACAAATCGTCGACATGCCGCAGCGGCAAGGGCTCTAGGATGCAAGCCAGCTCCAATCGAAATCTGGCCGGATCCGTTCGCCTTAGTCAATCTGTTTAGGACGATGTGGGCTTTCAGCAACAGCCGTGTCCTGGACTACATGAAAAGCACGTTCGAAAACACCTCTGCGAATCGTCCTGTCTCAACGTACGAGACGAAGATACTTGGAGACAAAGTTATCTTCACTTGCGATCCAAAAAACATACAGGCTATGCTGGCCACTCAGTTCAAGGACTTCGAACTTGGTCAAGTGCGGAGAGGGTCATTTGCCCCCTTGTAAGTACATAGGACTTGTCTCTGGTGCAAATAGTATACGCGAATATTGAACAATCGTAGCCTCGGCCACGGAATCTTCTCAGCTGATGGTGAGCGATGGGAGCGCGCTCGTACCATTCTTCGACCACAATTTACCCGCAATCAAGTTGGAGATCTTGAGCTCGAGGAACGCCACGTGCAGAACCTGCTTCGAGCCGTGACTTCACAAACCAAGGATCGGCCGGAGATCATTGATCTACAACCTCTCTTCTACCGATTGACCATAGACTCGGCCAGCGAGTTTCTCTTTGGACAAAGTACTAATACCCAGCTCTCTACACTATCAGAGGAAGCTTCAACAAAGAATGCTGAAGATAACGAATTCGTGGAGAGCTTCGAAGCTTGTCAACACCGTATCATGATGGCTATGTTGCTCAACGAGTTCTATGGACTGATCCAGACGAAAGGCTTCTTAGAAAAATGTCGATCGTGCCACCGCTACATTGAAAAATTTGTTCACAAAGCTCTGGACCAGCACAAGACTATTCGGAAGTTGCCAAATGACGGGAAACAGAGATACATATTTGCTGAGAGCCTAGCAAATGATACTACCGATCCTGCTGAGATGCGCGATCAACTCCTTTCGATTCTGATAGCAGGTCGCGATACGACGGCTTCTTTCATGAGTTTTCTTTTCCTTATGCTAGCGAAGCATCCCTCGATATTCGACAAGCTACGCAGAACGATCATCGAAGACTTCGGTAGTTTCTCGGCGCCCAGGGATATAACCTTCGCTGGCCTGAAAAGCTGTTTCTATCTGCAATGGTGCCTAAATGAGACTCTGCGGCTTTTCCCCCCTGTTCCCTGGAATTCTCGACGTAGTACTCGGGACACCAGTCTTCCCCGTGGGGGCGGTGAGGATGGACTTTCGCCTATCTTTGTTCCAAAGGGCACAGAAACGGTGTATATTGTGTGGCTGATGCAACGGAAGCCTGAGCTTTGGGGCGAAGATGCAGAACGCTTTCGACCCGAGAGATGGCAAAACCATAAGCATGGTGGTTTCGAGTATCTTCCATTCAATGGAGGTCCACGGTAAGCAATCTCCCTTTAGTTATAGCGGAACCAGTGTGGAATCAACAACGTGAACAACGGCCTGTTGAGTATCGGTACTGACTCTGAGTAGCATTTGTCTCGGTCAGCAGAATGCGTTGACTAAGACTGGTTACACTGTCGTACGGCTATTGCAACGTTTCGCGAAGATAGAGGATGCATCCACGGAGCCAGTAAAGTGGAGCGTTTCTCTAACAGGTCGGCCCAAGAACGGCGTAAAAGTGCGACTTTACAATTCAAATGTACCCTTGGCTTCTGTATGAGGCCAAGCTAGCACCCGCTGATGCATGGTTCCATGCTCAATGTTGTTATATTGGTTGAAGACATCAAAGACGACCACACGATGTCTATGCTACGACTCGAATAAATCAGAACTTCTACTACTGCGCATTAGGGTCCACCCTCCATGTCATGCAGTTTCCTATCAGTCTTCCACCTTGTTTCCGGTGCTCAGTGTTTCTATCGCAACCGTCAATGATCTTACGAAACTCTGCTTTGCATGTATCCACGTCGACGTTCCATTCACATCCCTCGTGCACTTCCACGCTCCAATCGATCTTGATGGGGATGACCTCATCGCGTGTATTGCAGCATGGAAAAGATGTACTCAGGACACTGGAGAAATACTTTGACTCCAGTTTCTTCCCTTTCATACTCTTGCACCAACTATCAACAGGCTTTATCAGGTGGACGCGATTGCCGACTTGCCCCGAATCGTAGCATTTAATTTCGTCTTTAGAGAAATCTGGGGACTTTGGAGAGGGTCTAGGCTCCTTCAAAACGGTCGTAGTGGTTGTTGTCTTTGCTTGGCTGACCGGCGGCGTGGTGAAGATCGTTTTGATAATGGTAGTCGTTCCCGCGGGAGGTGTCACAGTTGTGGTGGTTGTCCATGGATCTGGCTCATTCCTGCCCTCCTCGATCTCATCAAAGTCTGCTTTACATACCAGTGACTCTTCATTCTCTTCTTCTTCTTCATCGTCTGGGTCGTCTGGATCATTGGGACCAAACGGAGGGATTGGTCGATTTCCTGGAGTAAGGCAGGACAGAGCAGGGTATGCACATGGTTCGACCGTAGGCTCGGGAGGACCCCAACGGATCGTGAGCGAAGGGATTGGAAGACGTGGTGGTGCTGGAGGGCAATCTGGCCATTTGCATGGGTTTTCGCCATCACCGGGAGGATCTTCTGGGTCTGGATCTGGCTTGGGATCTGCGGGATCAGAATCAGCTGGCAAGTTTGTGGGGTCTGAATCTGATGGCCTTGTGCCACCAGGACCGTCGGTCTCATGTGGACGGGTTGTCTTCACCGTGCCATCCGTAGTGTAAGTCACTGGCGGCCATACTGTTGTTTTTCTGAGCTCGACAGCCGAAGTCCGCTTCTTGTCGTCTCGATCATCTGAAGTACAGGACGTTGTGCAGTAAGGACTTCCGTCAATGATGATCGTCGACGGCTCCCATCGACTTACTGTGATTGGCGGGAAGGTGAGCGTAGTCTTGACTGTGTTTCCTTCAGTGACGGTGATACGAGGATATTCTACGGTTGTCGTGTGAGATGGCCATGGAGGAAGTACTAAAGTGCAAGGGAAGAAGCACTGTACTTGCGGATTGGGACTATCCCAGATGTCTGGGGATAGCCATATCAGACTTGAGGAGTTCGAGCTCTGATCATCTCCCTCGCCTTCACGCAACTGGATTGCAGGATCAATCACAAATGGCTGGTCGAAAGTAGTGCCACGTGGTATGATCGTCTCACGGGGTAGAGGCTCATTGGCCGGAACGTTGTTGCCGTCAATATCTTGAAAAGACTGACCAGGCTTAAACCCAGCTGGCAATGGGATATCCATTGGCGTTGAGACTCCAGCAGAGATTATGATGGGATTACCAGTGGAGCCCCCCGTGCCGCAACATGTGGAAGTGAGGAGTCGGAAAAAGCTACATTGAGCGCACTTATCTGCACCGGGCCCTCTGGGGGTGTTCTGGTCTCCATCGTTGTTCAATCTCGAGATGTCCGTCGCGGCTCTGGATCCAATAGTGAACGTCTGCCCTGCCGGGACAGTTGTATGAGCCATGGGAATGATTGTCGCAGATTCAGGCGACCTAAACCTATTGGGGTTATCGAGGCCTATGCCTCCGCCAGTTGCATCATCAAAGTCAACAGACCAGATCATGATACCGCCCTTTGTGTTGATATCAGCTATCGCTCCATGAGAGCCATCTCTCAAAATTAACATACCAAGCATCGGTCATTTGCGTAAGCTTCCTTCATTGCGTACGTTTCAATGTCATCATAACCGACCCAACTGTCTCCTCCGTACTTGAAGTACTTGACCATGGCAGTCGAATTAAGTGTTGGGGTAATTTTCTCGGACTCGACAAGTCGTCTGATCTCAAGATTGGATAGTATGCCTGGGAAATCCGTGCATGAACCTGGTGCGCCTGCCGAGCCGCCAACAAAGCGGCACCCCATAGTATCACAAGATGGGTCAGACAGTTTATAAGTTCGCCCATAGAATGCCAGACCGAAGTTGATTTTTGCTGGGTCAACGCCATCGAACCAGAGAGGCTTCATGTTTTTGTCAATCTCGGTGATGTCCGTCTGAGGCCGTACAACAGACCCAAGAGTCTTTACGTCTTGGTCCCATGGCCCGTGCAAGTCATAGCTATACAAAGGGATTAGCTTTCCTCCAGTTCCGGCTTCCCAAAGTTGACTATACCTCATAAAGCCCATGAAGTCCACGTAGTCTTGCATTTCAGCAGGCTTGAAACCTGTACGAAGAAATCAGTATGCTCTATCGCCAAATCTGGCATCGTGGGAAGTACCTCTAAGATACCTTTCAGATGTCAGCTTTGATCTGTCATTCATACAGTCAACAGGCATACCAATAGTCGGGTGCGATAGTCAAGCTACTACCATATTTACCAGCAAAGGCAGTATGCATTTCCTTCATCAGGAGTACAAGGTTATCGGTGTCTACTTTTCGCCCGCCTCTCTTTGGCTCTGCAGGATACTCCCAGTCAATATCTGCTCCCTGAAAGCCGTATGTGTCCATGAAGCGGATAAGTGAGCTTATGAAGGCTGCGCGGTTGGCTTGGCTTGAGACCATTTCCGAGTAAGCGTTGTGGGTTGCTGTTCCAGGATCGTTGAATGACCACTATATAAGGTTATTAAACAAGCAAAGGTATGGCAAGAGCTGCCTTCTGGCGTGGGTAGCTTTGTTGATGAAGAACTTACGCCGCCGATCGCGATCCAAGTCTGAAGCCCATTACGCTTCAAAGATGTGAACTCTCCATAGAGCGAAATATCTGCCTCATTCATAGGCGTCAACTCGAAAGTTTTTGGGTCAAAGAATGCGAACGAGTAGAAGATATGAGTGAGGCCTCTGGTGTTGATCTGGCGCGGTGACACTTTATCACACTTTCGTTCTCGAGTGTTCCATCCTTGATAATAGCCAATGCGGCGGCGCTTTGCGGTGCCGGAGTTACGGCCGCACGATGGAGACGGTTTGATCGAGCAAGATCCGTATCCAGCTTGACAGGGTGTCTTTCCTTGAGGTATTGTAAGTCGATCTAGCTATCTCAGCGTATCTGCTGTGGATTCTGCGTACCAATTTGTGGCTCTGGATCCTTGCAGTGGACATCTTCAGTTCCACACCATCCGTAGTAGGAACAACACAGCTTCAAACCACATTCCGTCTGTCCATCAGCTGAATCTATGCCGCACATTGCTTTTGCATCGCAGTTGGAGATGCAGTTTTCACCACAGTTGCCTGACTTAAACCCACATTTTCCTGTTCGCCCCAAGTCAATTCACAGCCAAGAGTGAGTTCACTTGAGGTTCTACATACCATCTGAATTACCTACAACTCGTGTAAGCTTAGCAAAATATACACAAAATTAAGAGGGTGGACCAGATCGAAACTCACAACATGATCCATCTAGACAAGGTTTGCCTGGCCCGCACTGTATGGGACCTTCGACAGGTTTAGGTTTCTGTCGCTTCGCGTGACGATCATGCAGAGATCTATGATGACTGGACGAACTCTGTGATTTTCGAGTATTCTTTGGATCGAGAACCTCGCTTTCCGTTAAATTTGAGGCAGACCGTTTGTTGAGCTGACCGTGAATGTATAGCTCGCCAAGGCCAATTATATCGATCAGGCCCGGGGCAGATCGTCGCTGGAAGCCAAATTTTTGGACGTCAACCGCAGTGTCTTCCATCTTCAATTTAATCTCCAAGGTAGCATTGGTCGTATTCCCAAGAATAGTAGCCAACCTGTGCCTCGATGAAAGGTCTGGGCAATCAGCCGCACCCTCAGCTTCGGTGCCTACTGGCATTGAGACTGAATTGCTCTCTCCGGAACTACCTAAGTGAAGCGGCCCGATGAATGGGTTCAAAGACGGAACAGGCACTGACTCCAGGTCTGTGGCATTGCCGGCTGTCATCATGTCTGTACCGGGTTTCTCAATGTGATTTGTCCCATGTGAGTCTGGGGTGACACCCATGTACGTCTAAAAGCAACATCAGTATACAGTATTCGCAGATTATAGCGTTACATACCCAGCCCATATCAATGAGCTCTTCTGTGCTGATATCGTTCGCAAACACCAGTTTGTCGATCGCAGAAGAGTTCGCCGTTGGAAGCTCGACGATCTCACCCGATCGACGGCGGAATCCACCTCTGCCCGAATACGTCTGAATCCCAGAAGGGTCTCTATAATAGACGCGTGCGGCATCTTTCTGATTCACGCCTTGAGATGCGTCTAGAAGTCTGAAACGGAAGGCTGCGGCGTCCTCCGATGTGGGCCTGACCACGGGAGTCTGCCTCAAAAAGTGATCACGAAGAAGAGATTTCAGTCTACCGTGTATGAACCCTTGCCAATTTTGCTCCGATCCAACACTATTGCTGCATCTAGGTCCAAGAGGTGCGCAGTATGTTGTACCTCTGCTGCCATCTCCCTCTGGGTTTCTCTGCCTTGCCTGGTCTTAGTGGAATGATATTCGCATCACTACCGCTAAAACTTACCCAGCTGTTCCAATGCCACCCTCTATGAAAGTTGCTAGCAGATGTGAGTTCTGGTACCCGAAAGCGCATTCGAGATTCAGCCTTACCTGGAGGGAATTCATCGCAGCTGTAAACCCTGCCAGATCGCCTCCTAGATAAGTTTGGGTACTGTGGGTTCGACGACCAATACATGATTTCTAGATCAGCTAGAGCGGCTGGTTTGCTTGTATCCTGAGGGACGATATCGGTGATTGACTGTCCTGTCAATCCATTGAACCAGAACGGCACGACATCAGGCTGGTTCGGTTCGGGACATCTAGGATTCGTAGTTGTACCAGCCCATGAATTTTTTGGGCATTGCATCTCACGTCGAATATAGCTCCGAGATTTTAGACCGGAGAAGCCCGGATACCGTTGAGTATTGCTGTGACCCATATCGAAAGTAAACCAACCAACTTGTCTGCCTAGCCATTGGGATTTGGATGCATCAGCCTCCCAATTGCGAATATTCTGGCATATGGCTGGCATCTTGTGACAGTTGTACTCTAGGACTATGTCACTCTCGGGTATCAGTACTTTCCTCAAAGGCTTAGTACTTTCACGATGCCAGAAAGGCGTCGGGACGTAGGGACCAGTCCCTGGCGGGTCCTGGACATTCTGCCAGGTCCATCTCTGGATAAACTGTGCGTGGGCATAGCTAAACAAACACAGGTACAGAAAGATAGTGGAGTAGAACATTACTACTGAAAAAAGCGCACAGCGACAGCAACTGAAGTGGATAGATTTGCGTTCAATGCGGTCAGTCACCCGTTGCTATAAGTCCGCTCGAAGCACCTGGGATCACAAACTCTTCACCGGTATCTGGCATTCATTCAGTCCAGGGATTGCCTGTGCAGAACAAGCCTCGGGTAACACTATACTCAGTCAAACCAATAGGGTGTATGCAACCTGGTCAGACCTGCAAATATCAGCGCTGCGAAGCAATTCCAAATCTGATCTAAATACCACAAGGGTCACATACTGCGAATGGTGTTCGGGCCATAGTCCAAGATCTGGATGGCTTGCTTGTGCAGGTAGAAAGACTGTGCCCCCATCCCTTGGTCAAGACCCCTCACGGTAATATAAGGAACGTGTAGAAAGTATGAATGACTCCACCAAATAGGTCAGTGACAGTTCGCTATTAGAACAAAAATGCTGACCATGCGTTACGATCTCTTGGACCGAGTATGCTTATTGCCACGAGGTTGAGGAATGTGCCTGGAAGAATGTTGGCCTCCACACAGCGCAAGCGCCGCAAGCGCTTACGACAACCCGGTTGCATAACACGATTGGATCTCTAATTTTGGATTTGGAAAGCTGGATAATCTACCGCATCAACCGAAACCTAGCCAGCCTTGGCTTTTACCGCTGATTTCCTCAGTGCAATGAACTCGTCAAGCGATTGCCCGTAGTTCCCTTCGACAAAGAGGCTTACATAGATGTTGTACTCATCCGTGTCGATTTGGTTGATCTGGGCATCGTCGAAGAAGAACTTGCTTCCTTCAGGAATATTGCCACTGCTGTCATAGTAATGACCTGTCGCACTATCCTCAAAGCCACTAGTATCAGTGGTGTCGACTCCAACCACTTTTTGGCCTCCGCCGAGATCTTCTGGGACTGCGTATATCTCGTCTTCGCATCTGTAAATTTCGTCCTTATGGACATTGAAAAATTCGTGAACCTGTTCAACAAAATCTTGCAATGAAATTGGAGAATCGTCATCTTTGTGGATGACGAGGGGATCGGGTTCCTGATATCGGCCATCATCTGTGTCCGTTTCGTCGCGAGAATGCTTCTCAGAGCACGTTGCGATGTTGACCTCAACATGCGTGAGCGGAGGATTTGCCAAGGACTCAGAGGCTATGCGATGGCCGGAAAGTGGTCGCGTACTGCCATCCTCGTCTCGGACTTGGATATCCTCTAGTGGGCCGAAGACATTCCAGTGGAGTCGCTCCAGGAGGTCCGCTCTGAGTCGATCAACGTAGTCCACGGGGCTCTCCATTGGAAACAGCTAGGGTCCGTTACGCTGAAGAATGGAACGGGTGTAAATTGTCGAAATGAGGTCAGTTGGTGATGCGAAAAGGCGTCGTGGTGTGTCGAGGAAGGTGAGGGAGGGCTGGTTTCTTCACCGGTCGAGTCTAAGGGTCGGCCCGTCCTTACTAGATCCACAAGCGGCTAGCGTCCAATTCCAAAGCTGCGCAGGTCCTTGTACCACCTTACAATGTGTAGACGCATTCGAAGGGCTGCGTGTATGCTGTGTGAACTTTCGTAGCAGAATGCTTTCTTCCAGTTGGTGACGCGGAATTAACCTGGATCTCAGCGGACATACTACATTCCTATCATCACCAGATGGCAGTGCACAAGAGCTGGAACGTATTATGGCTAGGTAAAAGCTCTCCCATCGAAGACTCGTACTGTTGATCACCACTGTTGATCACCAAATCGGTACGCGATTCCCATAGCAACTTTTATCTCAGCTTTTCGTGGAGATGTGGTACTCAACCTGCCTCAGCCTACTCGCCTCGTACATAGCAATAACCCCAAGTTCAGCCGCGACGGCACCAGGCTCAGTAAATTGTCGCTACACCACTACAAGTGGCACTGATGTCAACTACTACACCTGCAAACAGATGTCTGACGACTACTATATTACGGTAGAGAAGTTCTTCCTGTTAAACCCTACGGTAGATAAAGAGTGCTCTAACATCAAATCGAAAACCGAGTACTGTGTTGAGGGGTGTATGTACATGGTCAAGATAAGATGTACTGTCTGCTGACCTGTTTGGTACAGATATTCAACAAGTCATATCGACCGATGGTTTTTGCGGTCCCAAGCACGGAAACACCTCGTGCATCGAGACAGACCTGCCTTGTTGCAATGGCGAGACGTGGAAGTGTGGCAACAAGTCTGCAATCATATCCCCTCATTCATACGGGTAGCGGCTAACGTATATATAGAGAGTCATGCTATCCTGGAACATGTTTCTCAGGCGCTTGCATGGGATTTCCGTCGGAGTACTCGATGGACGGGAAGTGTGGGTGTGTAATATTCTCATCTTCCTACCGTGCACGACACGCCTTCACTGAATAATGCTTCATCTTCCGAAGATCGCTTTGCTGACAGGCTACTTTTCGTACACAGAAATCAATACCACAACCTCAAATGCGGCGGGAGATGGGGCTCCTGTTGCAAAATCGACGGCCAATGCGGGACCGGCCCTGACTTCTGTGGCGTCAACAAATGTCAAAGTGGGGACTGCACAATGATTATCCCCTCTTGGACTCTGCCTGCGTCCGAGTCAACTTCCACCGCCAACATCAAGCCAACGCCTGGCTCAATTAGCCTTGATGGTACATGCGGGTACATATCACCCTTCCGTGCAATTGCACGTGCTACAACACCTCACTGATAGAAGCCAGCGGAACCAACAAACTAACCTGTAAAGAGTCCCCCTTTGGCGAATGCTGCAGCCTAAACATGTACTGCGGCTCCACGTCCTCTCACTGCGGTCCGGGCTGCAATCCGCTGTTCGGGACGTGCAATGCCACTGCAGCCGCGCTCTCGACTGACGGCACTTGTGGTGCGTCCCGAAGCTCTTTTTCCATTTTTTCCTTGATCCCATTCAGTGTTCATCTAACATATATGTGTAGGCGGAGAAGCGAAGAAGCAGTGCAAAGGCTCCTCCTACGGCGACTGCTGCTCAGCATCAGGTTACTGCGGGACCACGTCTGTGCACTGCGGGAACGGGTGCCAGACCACGTTCGGGCATTGCTCTGAACCCTCTAAAGGAGCTTTGGGGTCTTCTAAAGCCTCGAAGACTCCAAGTGATGTGTCGAAAGATGGGGCGTGCGGTGGAGAAAAGGGACTTAAGTGCCAAGGCAGCGGGTTTGGAGATTGTTGTAGTAAGGACGGGTTTTGTGGGGATAGTGTGGCGCACTGCGCGCAGGGTTGGTGAGTTTGTCTTTGTCTTTTTTGTACTGAATCTGCAAGGAACGAGGGCAAGGGTGGAGACGTAACTTGCTAACGTTCCGCTTAGTCAACGGGGCTTCTCCAGCAGTTGCATCACAGCGGATGTACCTAGTAACAACGGTGACTGTGGTAAAGCAAAAGGGGGTTTCACATGCGCTGGTGGTTCCTTTGATGGGCAATGTTGCTCGGAAGGGGGCTTTTGCGGGTAAGTTCTTTGCGCGAGGTACCTGTTGCAGGCATGGCTGTGTTGCTGACGATCAGTAGGAGGACTGATGCGCACTGCAAGAAGGGATGGTAAGACGCGCATTGGAAAGATTTGCATTATGATTGGCTAACAACTTGTAGTCAGAAAGGGTATGGACGATGTGAGTAGGTCGACCAATGATAACAGAAATGAGGGTCGGACCTTGAGCAATGGGAGAGATGGATGTGAGGGTAAGAATGTGTCATACATACTTGCTAACAAGGGCCAGGAAAATATGGGAAAGAGTTGTGTAAGATGATCTCATAAGTTCAGAAATGCGATTACAGCTATCAGGTTACTCGTTGAGCCCTACCTCTTTGCGTCTCTTCGCTTCAGCAGCACTCTGCCTCCACCCCAGTCCCTGTCGCATGATCCACACCACAACACCAATCAGTACCACATACACCAACCCAATGAACGTGAACGCCCACCCAGGTCCCATTGCACGACACATTGGGATAATCGCCGCGGATCCGCCCGCGCTCATCAGACACCGAACGAAGTTGATTGCTGCAGTGGCTGCAGCCGGTTTGTCGCGATGGAGATCAATCAGCAGTCCGTTGGTGATGTTGAACGCAGTGGAGATACCGAATCCAGTGACGAATAGCGCGATCTCGGGGCCTACGAGGTGCGTTTGGAACGACACAGTCCAGCCGAAGAGGATCAAGCCGACGATCCCGATGGCGTGGCCGGGGAGGACAATTTCAAGCTTGACGCGTTCGATGGGGAAGTTCGACAGATCTTGCTGCTTCCCCTTCGATATAGGCATGTTGAGCCGTGCTGCGTGCCGGCGGAAGTTCCAGTCCACGACGTGGCCCATAGTAAGTGAGGAGAGGAGCGAGCCAATGCCGTTGGCGATGTAGCATAGGCCGATGTTGAGCTCGTTGAGGTTGTAAGCTTGTTTGAAGAGGTCTGGGATTGAGGAGGTGGTGACCATCATGCCGGTGAAGAAGAAGCCGTTGTAAAGGAGGATTATGCAGGATTCTTTTTCGGCGAGGATGCGAAGGGTGGCGAGGGGGTTCAATGAGATCTTCGATTTCGGTGGAGGCGCGTGCATGTCAACGTCGTGGGTATCTGGGCCGAAAGCTGACTGTTTGGCGAGCTTTCGCTGCTGGATGCAGCTGATGACGGATCGATTTACTCCACGGGCTGGAATGGACCCGTTGCCAACGACGTTCCGACAAGTCTCAGGGAAGAGAAATACGAATACAACAAGCAGCACGCCCGAGAAGATGGCGAGGAACCAGAAAATTGATCGCCAGCCCAGATACTGAGCCAATATTCCGCCTATTGTTGGGCCAAATGCAGGCCCACATAGTATTCCAGCACCTGCGTAACCCATGTATTTTCCTCGTTCTGCTGAGGTAGAGATATCAGACACGATCGCAAACGCTAGGGCGATGGCAGCGCTACACCCTACCGCCTGGACCATCCGCAAGATCAGAAGAGCCACGTAGTTAGTCTGAAGCGCGAGACCAACATTGGCAACAATGTAAATAACATAACAGACGATGAATGATAATCTCCGGCCACTGGTATCCGACATAGCACCGATGATCGCCGGCGCAATAGCTTGAGCGATCTACTAGTGTTAGCCAGTCAAACTACTGCTCGCACAGAGGAACTCACCATATATGTAGTAATCGATATATTCGCCTTTGTAGGCGTGATGTCCAGCACATCTGTAAGCACGTTGAGTGCAGGCAGCACCGTGGTGGCGCCAAACGGAGAGATCAACGCAGATATCGACACGAGAAAGATGATCCATATCTTCATGCGCGGGCTGAAGACTGAGTACGGCGGGCCTGAGACAGTGCGCTGAAGCGTTTCGAGAGGTGCATGTTTCTCGATGTCTAGATCTGGGGAAGAAATGTCGCTCTCGACAACATCATCTTTCTTGTCTGCAGAAGTGGAGTCTGCACGCGAGTCGGTCATGGCGGAAATTCAGAAAGTGGCCCATAGGAGGGCAGGTGGTCGTGTGATCTCTGGAGGTTGAGGTTGAAGATTATAGAGCAGACGGACGGCTCCGCATGTTGGACGTTCTGGGGTACTGGCGTTCCTCAGAGAGGAGTTGGAGCCTATCGAAGTGCGGGACTAGGTCCGGAAAGTGGAGATGCGCGTTCGAGGATGCGCGTGGATAAGTATCCGGAAATATATGTGGATGCAGGAGCTGCGTCGCGATTAGGCTTGATATCGGTCGTTACAGGCCTGCAGATAGAACGAACAAACCGTGTAGAGATCTCGACAGGCGTTCAAACATCACGAATCATGCATCAGTACCTTGCTGCAGGCTGGCTATAGAAGAGGCAGGTGCATGTCACTATCCGGGAATAAAATTATCCCCGTGCGAAGTCGGCTCGTTCTATACCGAGGTCCCGATAGTGAGGTTTGGCAGTGTGACGTATAGATAAGCTTTGTCTTCTGGCTTGTCTGTCTATGATCTGCAGGATGTTTCGATCATTAAAGATGCTTCGCGTCGTTTCATCGACATCTCAGCCTCGAAATCCTCTCTCTTGACGGCAATACTATCCACTCAGCTGATCCTATCATCATCGCCGTGGAAGAATCTCAACACAGCCTTTGCGACCACAAGCCCATCATGCATCCAGTCTGCACGTTCGGCAGCCTCGTCCGCTACGCTCTGCTCCACTGAGCCTGCCTCGACTCGCATCTCTAGCTGCCTCCTTACATGACGCTCGTTGAACTCCATGTGCCCTTGGCTCGTGAACAGCCGCTTCTGAATATACACACCCTGCACCTCGGTGTGGTCTGTCGTAGCCCAGACATGTACTGCAGTGCCAGGCGCTAGCAAATCTGTAGTTTCCGGGCTCGGCGCATTAACAACGTGGTCGAGATGCATCTGGTGCAATCGAATTGTGGGATTATTGGTGTGGAATAGCTGTTTCCCGACTTCAGACAGGTCGAGCTCGGTGTGGGACAGCTCCCACTGGCCGTTCGGTTCTGGCTCGACCTTGGAGCCTAGTGTTCGGCAGAGAATCTGGTGGCCAAAGCAGATGCCAGTGAATTTGATGTCTGGACGGTGTGTCCAAATGTCTGCGCGTAGAGGTCAGTGTACCAGACTTAGGTGAGAAGAACACGCTGCGCGCTGCAGTCGCAAGGACTATGTACTTACACTTGATGAAGTCCATCAGTTTATGTATCCACTCATCATCACCATGTGCGTCCCACTCACTCCCTGTAATCAAGATCGCATGCAGGTCTTCTGGGATGTCCTGAGGTCCGGGTACGTGGCCACCATCAGGCTCAACAATGTATTGCATCATCGTCTCAATGCCGAGCGGAGGATCATGGTCGTCCCCAGCCTTGACAAGGAGCGCATTGAAAACCTCGCCGAAGCCACCAATCTCTTTCTGCGTATCTGGATGTGTCTCGTCGGTCTCCAGGACGAGCATGCGCACTTTATCCTCGTGTTTGGAAGCGGTCTGGACAGCTGGCAGGGGGCCCATAGTTGCAGACGGCTTATGAAATTGACGAATACTAGATTGAAAGAGCTTGGGTATCTGGGGGTATCTGGCAGTCGTAACAGTCGTAAGAATCGTTGCAATGGAAAGGTGTCTGGAAGGTGTGGAGGCCGTAGATAGCTGTGGAAAGAAGCAGGATGGATGTCGCAATCTCAGGTTTCGAGTGATGACGCGCGCCGATGTACACATAATCCGTTCCCAGAACTAGCCAAGAATGAGGGCTTCGTTAACTATCCGGACATGAGACCTCCACGCAGCAAAAATGCCGCCTTCGACCCGGCCCAGAAGAGCCTCTTCAGCCTCTGCGCTTGGCATTGCGTCTTTGTCTAAGCTGGTGGCGATGACGCACAATAATGAAGCTCTAGTTGAGAAGGTACTACAGGCACAGATGATGTCGATGAAAGGAAGAGAGGGTCTGTTACGTTATAGTATGCCTCCAAAAAGCTTGGCTGAACCTAAGGTTCCGCTAACCGTTCCGGAGCCGAGGACAGCGGAGCGGAAGGCATAAGCAGCGAGTGAGGACTTTGATGGTGAATGAGTTAAAACCACAGGGCTGGTCTTGATCAATCCAAGCAGATGGGGAGTGGAGGCGTTCGACTTCTCAAAATGCTGAAGATGTGACCACCGCTCTAGCTTCTTTGGGAAATTGCTATAGTGACGTCACCAGGCTGATCTCGAAGATGCAGCTTGGACTGTTTAGTCAATTGAGCTATCAGAGGTTTGTATGGGAGTATTCACCTGTTGCTGAAGGCTTTGACCAGTCGAGTTACACGCCAGGCTGGTGGTCGCCCGGGGTTGGGAAGGTGCGGCGCGCATTGAATCTAATGAAGGCAGGGGCAATACGGGCGTGGTATTAGAAAATCTCACAGGTAGCTGCCGCCTGTCTAGAGCATACCTATACGATGCAATCCCAATGAGCATAACTGCTACTTGATGCTAATACTTGGGAATTTTAGTCGATTAACCACATACACGAGACTTGTTTTTGACGGCTGGTTCCAGGCAGCACGACAGGCTCGACACCCTACTTCTACGTACTGCAGTCAATGTCCACTTGGTTCTTCAGCTTAAGTTCCTCAGGATCGTGTGGGGCCTCAGCCTTCTTACCGGCGCCCTCCTTGCCAGTCAGAACGTCGGTAAAGAGCTTGCGACACGCCTCGATACACTCCTCACTGATCTGGTAGTGCACAACAAAACGGCCGCCACGAGTGCGCACACCGTACTTCTCACCTGTCTCAATGAAGTGGTTGAGATCGATGTTGTGTGCCTCCAAGTTCAACCATACCATGTTTGTGTCGACGGGGTAGTCGAGTTCGCCGCCTAGGTCTGTCCAGATCTTTTGTATCCGCTTAGCCTTCTCATGCGAGGCTGTGAGGAGGCCTCCCAGGAACGTCTCCTCGACAGCAACGCGGGCTGGCGCAGCGATAACACCCGCCTGTCGCAGACCGCCACCAATCGCCTTCCTGACCCAGCGGCTGCGCTTGATGAAGGCCTTGGTACCGACGATGATGCTACCAATGGGGGCGCCAAGGCCCTTACTGAAGCACAAAGACAGACTGTCCATCTCAGCACAGAACTCCTTCAATGTTCCTGCGCCTGCAGCTACGGCTTCCCATAGTCGTGCACCGTCCATGTGCATGATTATACCATTCTCGCGACCCCAGGCAGCGATGCGGCGGACTTCCGAGAGCGGCATGATAGCGCCATTGAGTGTGTTCTCAAGAGATATAACACGTGTAGGGCAGGCATGAACGTCGTCACTGATGACGGCGTACTTCTGCACTTCCTCTAGCGTAATGTATTTCCCGTTCTTCGCATCGATAGGCTGAGTCAATGCCTGCGAAAGCGAAGCCACGCCACCAGCCTCGTACTGAATGATGTGGGAGCGGCGATCGCACACGATGGCCTGGGGCGGCGCAGTAAGGTGTGAACGCAAGGCGACCTGGTTGCCCATGCTGCCAGAGAGAACAAGCAACGCGTCCTCTTTGCCTGTGAGCTCGGCAATGAACTTCTCAAGGCCCAGCGTGGTAGGATCCTCCATCGATACATCGTCCAGCAGACTGCACTCCTGAATCGCCTTCAGCATCGACATGGTGGGCGTTGTGTGCACGTCCGAGCGGAAGTCGAAGGCTGCCGGGTTGCGCTCATTTCCCCATGCGGATCCAACAGGCTTCTCGCCATTTGTAGCAGGAGCCTTGCTCTTCGCTGTGTACTGCGCAAATTCGGACATGGCGCGGCGTGATGTTGACGTGTGAAGCTGTCGAATGTGTGGGGTTGTGGTGGGGCGCACAATTGAGAGAACGGAGCTCGAATCAGCGGTTCGGCGGGGTGTGGCTATGAAACTGTGAGGTCAATTGCACAGTATGTGGACAGGACCACGTACTGCACAGGCGGGCGAGCGAACTCAAGCGTGGTGGCGGCATTGAAGTTATGTGCGGAGTGAACGACAACTTTCCACAGGGCGCGTTCGATGCTGGACCCCGGCCGAGGCTACGCGGATCTAGCCGCAACAAGAAGGCGCATTGCGGAGTCCACGGCATCAACCTCATGGTACTGGCACGAAGTACTCATCATTCATCACAGTTGCGCGTTGCACCTCGTACTCTGCGTTGATTGGTTCCGGGTTGAGTGGCGCGGAGAGAAGGGCGATGAGGTATCCCGTGAAGCTGTGGTTACCATCGGCTGGTAAAGGCAGAGAGAGGGTCGTGTCGTGATAGAGCGCATCTGAGCGTCTACGAGAGCTGCACTCACAGTGTGGCCGCCTTCAGTAATCAACAAAAATCTGCTCCACTGACTGCACATAAACACAGCTTCTCTCTGCCTGCTGTTTGAGCCAAATAGCTGGACTGAATGATGGGACGTCGAAAAGATTATTTCAATAGTTCTCGGGGCTCATAAAAACCATCTTGAACGGAGCAACCTATATCGAGTACACGCAGATATTTGTTGCTGACTCTGCAGCTTGGCGAACGGCCAATCTTCTTTTCTTCCACGGCATGACTCGATGATGTCCTACACTACTGATGTCTGACCGAAGTTCACAAAACGTCCTGCGAGTCTTGATCGAATCACATGACATAAGCGTGCCCTGCTTTCCAGGGCTGGCGGCAGCGTCAGCACAACGATTGGACGGGGACGTTACACAATCGTCCAGGGAAAGCGGAACGGTGCGAGCACCCGCAGCTTCTCCGTCCGTTTCTCGCTAAGATCATTGGCTTATCTGTAAGTGTGCAGGCATGCTCACTGCATGGATGATACCGTTCCTCGGAGACAAGGCGATATGAGGACAATTGAGCCCAGTGCAAAGTTCGTATCTGGTTGTTGCAACCAATCGCAGTCTGCCAGCCTTTCGACGGGGGCATGTTGCGCTGACATCGAGCTTCCGTATGACCTAACCGGAACAACACCGCGGTCTCGACTCCCTTGATCAAGATGCCTCAGGGCTATGTCAATTGCCAAGTCGGCAAGATTGCACACTTCAGCTGTCAGGATTATAAAGGAACGATCTGCTGTCAGTCACCGACGCTTATCGATCCCATCTCGACACCTCCCTCTGACCCTCTTCTCTCGATCCACAACAGACGGAAATGGGCGGGACGCTCGAAAAGACGGAAGAGCATTCCATCAATCCAGTTGATGCCGAAGAAGCCCATGTAGTGACTATCGACCGCGACCTTGAGTCCAAGCTCGTCCGCAAGCAGGACCTGCGCGTCTTACCCATGGTGTTCCTGATGTACTTCTTCACCTTCCTCGACCGCACCAACCTCGGCAACGCCAGGATCGCAGGTATGGACAAAGACCTCAAGCTGGGCACTTATGGGTTCAACATTGGAGCTTGTTTGTTCTATGCCATCTACTTCTTTGCTGACATCCCTGCCTCTCTTTGCGTGAAGAAGTTTGGGTTCAGTGTTCTGCCGTTGAGTTGCATCTCATTCGGGGTCGTGACTATCTGTACGGCGTTCATCCGCAACAGCGCTGGATTCTATACCATTCGTCTTTTGCTTGGTCTTACCGAAGCGTTTCAACTCCCTGGGCTCAGCTATCTGGTGTCTCGCTACTACCGGCGTCACGAAGTAACGACTCGAATCTCGTTCTTCATGCTGGGAGCTGCAGGATTCGCTGGCGGGTTCGGTGGCTTGCTGGCATCTGGTCTTCTCCGCCTGGGCAGTGTTGGTAGTGTCAAGTCGTGGCGAGTCATATTTCTGGTCGAAGGGTATGACTTTCCACTCAGCGTGTCATACTTTTGATACTGCCTGGCTAACACACCAGCAGAATAATAACAGTTGGTTTCGGCCTCTTCTCTCTATGGTTCTTCCCCGCCGATCCCTCAAAAACCCGCATGTTCAGCGAGTCAGAACGCAAACTCGCCATGATCCGACTCTTTCACGACCAGCCTGCGATCACTTCCCACAAAGAGTCGATAACATGGGGTTTGATCAAGCGTGGGGTATTCAACGTCAACGTGCTCGTCGGCGCCTGGATCTTCACTTGCAACCAGATCACTGTACAAGGCCTGTCGATCTTTACAGCAACAATCCTGCGCCTGAACTTCCCTGAGAAGTCACTCATTCAGATTCAGCTTTTATCCTCAGCACCCCCGCTTGTGGGCATGGTTTTCGGGCTTACGGTTGCGTATGTCACTATGAAGACGAGGCGACACGGCATAGCCATCGCAGCTTGTGCCAGTCTGTGTGTCCTTGGCTATGCGCTCTGGCTTGGCTCGCAGAATCCGCAGGTCCGCTTTGCTGCTATCTTCTTCAACACGGCGGGTGGGTATGGTTTCGGCGTGCTTGTTATTGGCTGGACACTGGCGAATGCTGCGCCGGATACCGTGAAGAACGTAGCTAATGCTGCGGTGTCTGGTATTGCTAACATTGGTATGTCATCCTGTTCTGACCGCCCCCAACTGACACAGAATGGGTACTGATAACTGGATTTAGGTTCCATCGTAGCAACGTGGAGTTACATCAGCACTGACGCAAAGAACGGCTATAAAATTGGAAATTCGCTGAACACTGCTACTGCTGTTTCGGTCATCGTTGCGTCTCTTTGCCTCGTACTGTATCAGACGAGGGAAAACAGAAAGCGGGCAGTCGGAGGGCGCGACTATCGTCTGGAACGTTCAGCAGATAAGGTGGCTAGCCTGGGTCACCTTCATCCGGAGTTCCGGTACATTCACTGAGCTTTTGTACGTACCGTCAATGTTTCAGGGATCGAAACATAATGGCATGCATATATATCAATTTCCTGTGAGTGAGCGTGTCTGGTGAATGAACAACAAGTGATTTGGGCCAATGCGAATCCTGGTCGTTGGTTTGGACCTGTCTGGTCATCAAGAACGATCAAGAAATTGTTCTAGGAGGATACGGGGGTGTTCATGATGACGGAATCATATATCGGTGATTCCACACGAATGTATATTCCTTGCTAGGTGCATGACTGCAAGTATGTAGCGAGAATCTTTGAGAATACAGAAAGAACTGGGAGCGTCATAGTCCTGTGTATCTTAACATTTATGGAACCCATTACTGAGGCCCTTCTCATGTTCGATGAGGCCTTGGTAAACGTAGTTCTTGTTCGAATCACGGCTGAAGACGGCGCGCAAAACGTCTAGATTTTATCATCAGCACTTGTATCCGTCTTAGATGCGCTACGACCATGACTTACCATCTAAGCCAACTTGGTAAAGTTGCTCCGTTGTCTCGAATAATCGCATGCCTCCTGCTTCGCTATTTCCATATTTCCCGGGGTGTGTTTTGTTATTCTCGCGTTTGACTGCTTCGGTGATCTGCGCTGCGGTGTATGTTCTCTTATATGTGAGACATGTTTTGTCCTTGATCTTGACAGAGCTGGACATGCGCACATCGATTTGATAATGCTCATCGACGGCGTTTAGGCTGACATGGCCCAGATCACCCAAGCCTTGAGGTACCGGGGATGAGTGCACGCTTGCTATTGTGCAGAGTAGCAATGTAGTTTTGAGGAACAACATGATTGACTGGTTAAGTATAGTCGGTCTGATAGACAATTTATGATAGAACAGTAAAGGTGTCAAGTGATATAAGTATGTCCTTTTTAGGTGGCTGGCTTCATGCTGTATATAACGAAGCTTTTCAAGTAGAGTCGGGTTCTCCCTACGGGTTTCATCCAAACTGTGCCTCCCCTCTCGAGGACAGTTTGAAGACCTTGATCATTGATTGCAAACAATCCTTGAAGCCTTAATGCGAAGGCGTTGATCAAGTTCCTGTTACATACCGAGCGACCGATGACACAGCCGTCTCCGTTATCTTAGATCCTACCGACAGACCTACGAACAACCCGGCTGCCTCACAGATGCTATTTTTCAAACAAGCTCTCTTCATCCTTGAGTCTATCGTGAGGCTCGATTGATGGCAGCGATCGACTGGACTTGAGGATCCAATTTACTGCGAAGCCGTCTCAGTATATGCAATCACGACTACTGGCTCAAGTGTCTTTTAGGGGGATAGAATTGATGCTGGTCAGTGGCGCAGGCCGTGGACTTGTAACATAGGTCTTCTTTTGGGCCCGATCTTCGGTTACCGAAGGCGCAGCTGCGCAGTGGGGCAACCAACAACAATTCCAAAGTCCATCGTAGCTTTCCTCCATAAGCCCACGATCAAAGTACACACATTCTACGCAGACGCAAAACATCGAATAATCATATGGATACTACACCAGAGTTCCAGATCCTCACCTCCCTGAAAGAGCCGGGTGTTTCGGTAGATGCGGTCGTTCAGCAACTGCTCCAGTTGACTTCCGCTGCAGTTATTCTACAGGTAGAAACAACCGTCACAGTTAACTCTGGCTCTGGCCCTCTTTCGACGCATCTCCATAACGTTTGGCGCGCGCTTGTAGAAGATCTAGTTGCACACACTGTGCCCGACCAACAAGCAGCACAAGTCGATTTTGTTCGGAAGCTTCACAAGCAGGAGGTGATCGACCCTTCAACCGGAGAAATACTTCGGTATTATCTCGTACCAAACTACCATCAAGCCGTATGGAGCGACTTGCCCCTCTTTGGCATCAGCGTGATGGATGAATGGAATTTCGGTAACGCTCACGGTCACCTGACGAAAGGATGCCTTTGCTGACAGGATGACAGATCCAAATCGACCCGATCCTTCAGAAGAGCCCCTCTACTACAACAAAATCTGTTTCCTCGCGCAGCTCGCGAATTGCCCCGAGAACAACGTGCCTGATCCCCAGAGTAAGGGTGGTCCCTTCGATTTCTCTCCATCCGCGCTTAGAGAACTCGGTAGCGCTTTCGAGTGTGCAGCTGAGGATGATGCTTCAAATCTGATTAGGCTTCGTGCAGCATCGCTCTGGATGATTTATTGCGCCGACAGGCTGTGGGCGAATACTCGGATGAAGCGCAAAACGATGCACGACTCGGAGAGTTGGAACCCTAGGAAGGAGTGGAATGGGTTTCATCCAGATAGGTGGAGGATTTGGGTTGGGGGGCTCAAGGAAGGGTTGGAGATTGGCGATGGTGAGACGAAGGTGTTGGTTGAGAGGGCGTTGAAGGAGGTGGAGAGGGTCGAGGATCAATCGTGGAGGATCGCTGAGGAGGAGAGATACAAGTAAAACCTGTCACTGCAGGTCTTTCGGCATTGCAACTCTAAGGTCTGTGGGTTGGATTGAGCGAGCACTGCCTGCTATACAGAGTGGGTAGAGTAAGCTTCGCTCAATCTAAAACCGCATCAGTACTACGAGGGAACCTGGATCCGCTTGCCAATGACCATCCAGTCATGTTTTCCACCCGAAGACCATGATCATCTGCTGTGACTGGATTCCAGATGCTTGAACGTGGCAGTCTATTTTGACGTTGTTCGTGACTGCTGCCAATGCTAGAAGCTTCGTGTTGATAGAGACAAACCCCGAATATATCCCACGTAGTATGATGCTTAAGATACTGTTCAGCCAGGCCTCTCGAGGAATCGAAAACTGCCAAAGTAAAAGTTGGTCTGACCTCAACAGCGTTCTAGGAGCATGTAACGAGGACTATAAACATGCAAGCGTCCGCAGCGAGTAGTGTAGGACAGGTAGAATCAGGTCTAGGCCTCAGGGCCCCTAAGCAGTGCATGGTCGCTCCCGAGGCCACACGCGGCGCATTCACAATCCGGGCTCTGCTCTACAAGCAATACCTACTGAGTCCAGCGAGATGAAGGTGGGAACGTGTCGCATTTGTCCTGAAGATGGTGTGGTTCGCAGCATTGGTCGAACGTGCTCTAAACCCAACAGGCAATCTAAGAACTAAATGAATTCCTCGTAACCAGATCCTTACTGTTTCACACCGATAATAGATATCATGATTGGTGGGTATTGTTCATGGAGTTGACCGTTTGACGTGGGATGCGGCTGAGCAGCGCGGACGGTTGCGGCGGCAAGACCAGTGGCTGACCGTTCCGATCGCGAGATTGCGCGCAACGACAGATAAAGTTTACCATGCCCAAACCACAACAAAGCTATCCGCAAAAAGACGGGAAAGTCGACATCGGCTTCGAAATGGCATTTGATAAGAATGTGTGCTTACTTTCATGCCACAACCTGAAGGAGCCTTTGATGCGGGGGATCGGAGGGTCGACAAGGTTCGACAAGACTCAGGCAGGGACCGGCATTGAAGAAAGTCTGAATCAGTCCATGCGAACTTCTTCCTCGAAGCTATCGAATCCTCCCCAAAGCGGGGCTTCCCTTTTCTCTCGCGTGACTGATCACGCGCCAAGATGCCGTTCGGCTGCTGCCAACGGGACCGGCATGCAAGGCTGTCCCATTACATAAACAGCCTGTCACGACTTTCATTCCTCAAGATGATCTTGGATTATCTTCGACTCAGACTGAAGCACCTACATAGAGCGATACCATACGCAATTCTGCTCAATGTCTAGGCAAGTTGGCGTTGTACCGAACGCATGGCTCATCATCCGCGGGGCCGCCACAAGACATGGATCGGTTGCAGTCAGCCGAAATTCGACGTTGAGGATCATGCTACGCTAACGACTCGAACACTCAATCCGCCTCCATTTTTGGAAGCTGACGCTGCCGGCCTAAGTTCGGCACCTAGAGTATGCAAGCCACTTCAACACCGAGTCTGACGTCTACCGGTACCGATGACGAGCATACTGGAAAAATCAGCCACATCAATACAACTGCCGTGCTTGCGAGGTCGCTGTTGGTGCCCTTGATGCAGTTTGCAAGAGCAGTACGAACGATGAATTTCAATCTATCCGACATGACCATGAGAAGATTGCGCTTGAACCCTTGACAAAATGTATGCAGGTCGTCGTAGCAAAGCCTATCCCTGAACTGCGCAGGGGAATCGATCTTAATGTACAGTAGCTTCCGCTAACTACTATGGTAAAAGAATGACTCTATAGGTCCACTCTTCCGCGCTTATCATTCTTGCCGGCTTTACCCTGCCACTCGAGCTATCTGCTGATACGAAGCTTGACAAGGTGTAGTTTCGGTGACTGGGGTTATACGGCACACTAATGGCTGGGTATTGCAAGTCTGGTTAGGTCGCTCCTCTTGAGTTCACACCGAGTTGACACTTTCTGACTTGGGTGCTCAAATAGGATGTCCCCAGATTTGCGGCTATTTTGGCTTGAACTATTAAAGATGCCTTCCTCCCTTGGATTTGTAGAGCACGAACGTCAAAAACCCTCACATTCGCTTGCTATTGCAATATATATATATCCTAATACTTAATAATGTCTTCCATCCGCCAGACTCTCGCCATTGGCGCCCTTACCGCTCTTGCGGCCGCTCAGACTACTCCCGCAAAGCTCGACGCACCATGTGCTGATGTAGTCATCTTCATGGCTCGCGGCAACGACGCGCCCTACCGCGATGGACGTACCTTCCCCTTCGTTGAGGCTACCTGCGGCAAGTTCACTGCCCAGGGCAAGTCTTGCGACTTCATCGACATCGAGTTCGACGTCACTCTCGGTGGTGACTACTGCGCTCAGGTTGCTGAGGGTGCCCGCAACGGTATCTCTCAGATCACTGCCTTCAACCAGAAGTGCCCATGCACCCACATTGTAGTCAACGGCTACTCTGAGGGCGCTCACGTTGTTGGTGACGTACTTGGTGGACCCGGTGGCTGCACTTTCGTGTCCACTGGTCTTGATAGCCAGTCTTCCGCCGGCAAGGCTGGTAAGTGATACTTCCGGCCACATACTCAACGACGATACTGACATATTACAGTTGGCGCCGCCCTCATCTGGGGTGATGTCATGCACACTGCCAACCAGCCCTACAACGTTCTTGACGGAGCCGACAAGCAGAAGAACCCCCGCAGCGCCGATGACCTTGCCCGTCTCAACCGCTACGCCCCTGTACTTCGCGCCTACTGTGCCGCTGGTGACCCAGTCTGCGCTGGTGGCGATGTCGTTGCCGACCACCTGAACTACTTCGAGCTCTACACCGATGAGGCTTCATCCTGGGTCGTCAGCAAGATCGACGGTACCGCTGATCTCTGCCCTGCTTCCTCGAGCTCCTCTTCTGCCCCTGCCACTTCCTCCACCGTTGTTCCCAGCTCTACCCTCATCTCTGTTGCTTCTTCAACTGGTGAGGTCTCTGCTACCAAGGACGCATACCCCACCGCCGCCTACCCTACCGAGGCTTATCCTACTGCTGTCTACCCTACCGGTGCTTACTCTTCCAGCCCGGTCGTTCCCTCGCCTTTCCCTGAGCCCGAGGAGTACGAGGAGGCTTGCCACGTCGTGTACGAGGTTCAGTACAAGTACGAGTAAGGAAAGTAGAAAGAAAGGTGTAGAAGGAACGTAATCAAACAAATCAAGAAATCATTATTGGCAATCCATATCGGACATTATGCTGTACTTCATCCGTGACACCAAATGAAAGATGTTCTTCTGGTTCGATATACTCTTAAAACAACAGTCGACACGTATAAGCCATAGAGATCATCGCCAAATTCCATATTTTCGGGCGTCAAAGGGACCAAATCACTCCTACGCGCCATGGGTATTTTCTCCAGTGGAGACACAGCATGCAAACATGACATGGAACGACAAGCAATCTATTCAGGGATTGCAAACACCGCTCGTATTCCGCGATCGAGTTTTCTCGTCAACGTCAATCCAATCTCCTCAGCGGCTATGGATAAGATCATCACACCACATTACCCTAGAACTCATTCGAAATTTCCAATTGACAAGCTGTGAGATATCTTAAGCCTGTCGAGTGCGTGTACTGATCCTTACTTTGTTCACCGCTTCTTGTTCTCGTTGCCAATCTCTTTTCCTTGGTACGCACGTCAAAGCTCCCAGCACGTGTGGTTCAGGCCTGGGATGTAGTTTCGGACGACGCTGTAGTGGAGGCACAGACGCAGAAAAAGCGGGATTCCGGCACTCGATCTTTCTCCATGTACCTTCGTCAGAGATTGTTCTAGTATGACTCTTGGACTATCGTTGCGACAGGATTAGGCTTGCTGATTTACAAGGATACTATCTGACTTGTGTCGCGCGCTGACAAAAGTCGATGTCAGCTTTGCGGCGCCAAACTATGTTCTGGGGAAACGTAATGTAAAGCGGTATCATACATATCGTGGTTCAGTCGCTGGAGTCAAACCACTCTTTACGAATCCACATGCCCTGTGATCAGCACTCTGAACGACTGATAACGACAATCGCTGGCAGAGTTTGCGCCGCTACACAACGTTATGGTGCGAATCTTGATATCTATTGGTACTTGGTACAATGCTTCACCGCTCCTCCGGCAACACAGTTTTATATTTCGATTTATAGCTCTTCTCGGTGTCAGATGTGGCTTTCGAGGCATTCGTGTCGCTCTCAGTGGCACCTTTGTTTCGCCCCATCTCCACCAGCTCCATCTCGTCATCTTCAGCCTTAGTGGAGGAAATTCGCGTATCCACTGTTCTCATGATCGTGGTGACGAAAAGACTGTCAGGCAAGGTACTTCTTTTCTTGTTGCCCTCCTTTGCGTGCGGTTGCGCATCCGGCAGTTTGTGCGCCTCACCGTGCAAAGAAGTCGTATTTTCCTCTGAATCAAAACATCCCGGCAGCGTATGTGCAAGGAAACGGCGCAATGCCGGCATGCAGATACAGATGACGCCCACGTTCAGCTCGACGTTTGACCACGTACCACTTGCTAGGGTATCGAAGGTTGGATTAGTGGTACTAGAATATTTTGTGAGTGTTCGGACCCGTAGGCATGAGATGGTTATGATACTGTTCAAATCAGCATTTTGAGTATGCCAGTTGGAGCTTGATGCGAATCGACATACATAAAGCCCACTCCAAAGATCGATGAAAGTAACAGCTTCTTCTTTAAAGTCAAACGTAGCTTCCAAAGTTGCGGAATTGGGATGAGAACTATCATCACATCTGAGCTAATGTTTGCAGCCGCTGCGAAGTAGTAGAACATGTTCTGGTTGATGCAGTAGACCGGCTTTTCTTCACGCGTCCACGACGTCCAGATAGCTAGTTCATATTAGAGAGCAGGTACATACGAACAGTGTATCTTACCAGATATCGGCCAACAGGCAAAGGTCATCGTCAAGCCGAACCCTGCGGCATAACCAATCGAAAGTGTTATGCCCACATAGCACCACCATCGCCCTCGCTCGGAAGGGAAGATCCGTAGAAAGAAGAAGAGGAAGCACAGCTTTTGAAAGCCAGAGCACCAGAAGTAGAAATTCTGGCATATATATACGACCTGATAAAAGAGTAAGATGTAGTCTAGGGGCATCTCCGGGACTACTGACCTTTTGTATCCTGGTGATCTGCAAGGGCGTGAGTGTCCATATGTCTTTACCCAACCCTAATTTTGCAGTAGTCGCAAGTCCGATCGAGTTAGGTACAGACATACAGGCCGCTAGGAGAGCAAATAAGTCGTCATAACCAGAGTTTTTCTGTTGCGCAGCTACAAACATGCGCATCAGAACAGCGAGGAATGCTATCGTGCCTAGAACCACAGCAGAGATGAAGAGAACATGGCTTTCGTCTCGTCGCTCTCGTTTACAGACAACATCTGTGAGATTCATAGTTACTTCATGTATTAGTGGCTGTAAGATCCATTCTGCAGTCTCATCACAACTTAGCGAGCCATTCATCAATGGTACGTGTTTGTAGAACGCAACTTTGAATAGCCACGCTTGCGTCGCCCCTGTCACACGTGCAATGGTTGTTACCAAAAGTACAATCTGGCCAAGAGTCAAGACACGATGTCTGTGTGATCTTGTAAGTTGGTTTCGCGTAACTCGCAATTCGATACATACTGCACATTGTGGTAGCATTGACTGTGCGTGCTGCCTGAGCAAACTTAGGTACGACCGACAGCGCGCAGATGCATGCTGATATTTTTGTAATGCTCATCTTCACAGAAAAGAGTTGTGGAGTCTCGTTGGCACATTAAACACATGCTATGTCTTCGAAAGGATTCTTCGCGTTGATTTTATAAGGCAGAACGGCAAGAACCATACTGCTGGTAAATTCAACCTTCGAAGGATTCTAACGGATGAGACGCTGTTTTGCTATTGTTCTTCATACGTTTTTTGTATACCGTGCCGCAATTTGGCAGTTTTTTGCGGCGCGGAGTAAGTCGAGGGCGTGACGACAGATAACCATTGAGTAACGCCAGGCATGCTGATGAGATCTAGGCAGATCCCACTACAAATACATACACCTTCGCATTCTCTTCTGACAAGAAGCAGAGTCTGAGTAGCATTTATCGAGACTGCATACATTGTCGAGTGCTCAAGCAGAAAGTGCACAAAGTTCAACCGTGCTACCGCCTCACGTCCCGTCGCCACGGGCCGTGCATGAAACGCGCCGCAAAGGTGCATGCTGCAGAATCCCATGCCATCTATCGTGTCCAATCAGCTTACATACTTTTGAAATTGCTTTACCATGACCTTGACACGATATGCATTAGGTCCGGAGTTTGAACTACACAGAGTAACCGCTAGTGAAGACGCAGATATACAACGGCTCAGGTAGTCAAGTTTGCAGCGTTCAATGAGGATGTAACAAAAATTAGCTCCAAGACTTCGACTATCCTCATGCAAGCGCGACTCATGTCTCTGTAAACGAGGTTACATGACATGTATATCGCTGGAGGAATTGCACGCACAATTATCTTGGGCGCACTGATCGCAATTAGACTCAGGCCAACATTAGAGCTTCGCGTCAATACTGCACGCCTCTTAGGTACTCCTATCTAGATCTGATCATTATGCCTTCAACCTACCTCCTTGGACCATTTTCAGATTACGTGGCCCTTGTCACAGTACTCTCTTGTCTTTTAGTTGGTTACTGCACCGTTTGGGTCGTATACACACGCACCTTCCATGCTCTCGCCAACATACCTGGTCCCTTGTGGCCTGCAGTCTCGCGGACATGACTCATGTATCGTATGTATGTTGGGGACTTAGAGATACATCAGCGAGCTCTCCATCAAAGGCAAGTGGACTAGTGCTGCACCGGTAGACTCGCAGGCGCTGACAAAAAGCAGTGAGTTTAAGGTTGCTTATTCTAGTCCATCGTCACGCATTCATAGCGTCTGGCATGTTGCAAAAGACCTACTGATATTCTTTCACCAGAGTACGGCCCACTAGTCCGCATCGCACCCGATGAAGTCAGTTCCAGTGATTCTCAGGCCATCTCAACTATCTATCCAATACAAAAACCTCTCCAGAAGACTGACTGGTACCTCACTTATCGACCAGTTACATTGGGCGGCATCGACGCCTTCACCGATGATGATGAGAAGCGTCACGCCGCTATGAGGAAGGTGGTTGGCTCAGCTTACAGCTTGACCAGCATGCTCAGGAACGAGGGTGATCTAGACGAAGTCGTGGAATTGTTCATGCAAAGGCTTGGTGAATTTGCGGATCGAGCTTCCGGATTCGACTTTGGGGAGTGGCTCGAGATGTAAGCGTCCCAATCGCGTTGCCTATTCAAGATGCGTAGAAATTCCTGACTGACTTAGGTTCTCTTTCAATGGAATCGGGACTGTTTTCTTTGGCAGTCCATTCGGGTTCCTCAAAGACAGTATCGATTACGGAGGGTACATCAACGCTGTTCATACTGCTATGCCCCTGAACTCAGTTGTTGCCATGGCACCTATGTGGTTCCACTCCACACTCCTGTACTGCGGCATCGCCATACCCAAAGTGTTCAAGGCAATTATGGCAGCAGATAGCATTCGTAAGACAGCTGTCCGGGAGACTGAAATCGCACAGTCCCGGGCCCAAGACTTGACCTCAAAGCGAACAGATATCCTATCCCAAATCATGTCAATCAAGAACAAGAAACCAGGCAGTCTCACTATCAACGATGTTTATGTGGAGATGTGGGGCGCAGTGTCAGTAATAGTAAACGCTACAAGTATCTTTGGCTAATTTAGGCGTAGCATTGCGGGTTCCGATAGTACTTCCGGGGCACTGCGGGCCACCTTCTACTACCTCATGAAAACGTCTGTCTCAATGGAAAAACTTGTCAGCGAAATTGATGATGCATTCGCAAACTGTACATTAAAGTACCCCGTCCAGTACAATCAGGCTGTCAAGCTCCCGTACCTGAAAGCTGTTATTCAAGAAGCTCTGCGGATCTTTCCGCCATTCGCTGTACCAATGCCCCGCTATGCTCCGACTGCGGGACTAGAGATCTCGGGATACTACCTCAAGCCTGGAACCAAAGTCTGTCTTCCACCTCAGGATACCATTGTGGGTCATTGGCTGACTTGAATTAGATCGGCATGAATGCCATGGTTGTTCAATTTGACAAAGAAGTCTTTGGGGAAGACGCTGATCAGTTCAGATCTGAGAGGTGGCTGGTAGACGAGAAGAGGTACCGAGCAATGGAAAGGGCCATGCTTGTTTTTGGCGCCGGCACGAGAACCTGCATCGGTAAACACGTAAGGAATAAACTACCTCGGTGTATTGTACAGTACATACTAGCTGATATCTCCCTCTAGCTTTCATATGCAGAGATGTACAAGGTTGTACCAGAAATACTCCGCCGCTTCAAAGTCCAGATAGCTCATAATCAGCCCTGGAAAACAAGAAACGCTACATTCATCATGCAGAGCAACGTGATTTGCAAGCTTGAGAGACGAGAAATATCAGAGAACGACATCAGTACCTAGCATAGCTACGCTAGATGAGAATACAGCTTCAAAGCATCGACTTCATTAAAGCGGCCAGCAGCCGCATTGGGTATTACGCTAAACTAAAACCTAGTTCTTGAGAACGTACCTGTACCTAGGCAGGCCCTTCTCGAAATCAACAATGACCTGGTTGGCCTCGCTCATAGGCCTGACCTGGACCCACGCCTGAAGGTTGGTCTTCTTAGCCAACTCCAGCATGTCGCGAATGTGCTGCCTGGTGCCGATCAACGAACCTGCGATCTTGAGGTTCTTGAAGATCAAACCCATGGGGCTGAAGCTGGGGAGCGGGTCGTCAGGGGCACCGAGCTGGACGAATGTGCCGTTGACGTCAAGCAGGTTGAGGTACTGGTCGAGAGGGAAGCCGCCGGAGATGGTCGAGATGATCAGATCGAGACCGTTGGCGTTCTTGGTGGCCCACTCGGGGTCCTCGCCGGTGGCGATGAAACGGTCGGCACCAAGCTTGATGGCGTCTTCCTTCTTGGAGGAGGAGCGCGAGATGGCAACAACCTCGTCGGCACCGAGGGCCTTGGCGAAGAGAAGGGCGAAGTGACCGAGACCACCAACACCGACGACACCGACGCGCTTGCCGGGACCGGCGCCGTAGGAGACGAGAGGGTTGTAGACGGTGACACCACCGCACATGAGAGGAGCGGCGAACTCGGAAGGAAGACCCTCGGGGATGGGGATGGCGAAGGAGGCAGGACCGCGCCATGCCTTGGCGTAACCACCGTACGACTTGTCACCGTTGAGGTGCTTGCCGTTGTAAGTCATGGTGAACTTGTTGCAGTTGGACTCCTGCTGCATCTTGCAAGGGCGGCAGCTCTCACAGCACTCAGACTGAGCACCGACACCGACACGGTCGCCAACCTTAAGGTCCTTAACGTCCTTGCCGACCTTGGTGACATGACCAATGATCTCGTGTCCAACAACGAGGGGGTAGTCGGAAGGTCCCCAGCCAGAGCGAAGGGTGTGAATGTCGGAACCGCAGACACCGCAGTGAGAGATCTCCATCTCAATGTCGGTCTCCTCGAAAGCCTTAGGCTCGAAGTTGCCCCACTTCATGTTGCCATCGGCGGCAGAGGGGTCGTGGGCGACCCAGCCATTGAACTCGGGAGTGGAAGACATGATGTTGTGTGTTGATGTGATGGAATGGAATTCGATGAAGCCGCAGTGAGGGCGCTGAAGGCTTCTCTATGTACTCAATCTACCGTCTCCAAATATTACCGTGCGCATCTTGAATATTCCCCAGGTCCACCTCTTGGATTTGTCAGGTGTGGCCGTTGCGCGATCTTGAAATCGTGAAGTTTTTGTGCTTCGCCGATTGTTCGCCGCTGACCAGGGCCCGTTACCATGACTTCACCGTCTCTTTTGCGGACGTATGTGCTCTTATCAGCAGTATCTCCAGACCAACGCCCGCCAGCACCGAGTTCGATCCGAGTGCGAGATTTATGTGCAAATCGAGGTGGGGATGCACTGTGTAACGGAAGGATCTATTCGGGCCGCGTACACGTGAAAGTCCCCACTTCTTTCTTCGATGACATTCCCGCCACCCACACGTGCTTTAGCTCCCGCATAACGTAGATCGCAACGTCTGTCAGATATGCCGTCTATACCAGGTGCCGATATGCTTCGGCATGCACGTACATGCGTGGCGTGACCTCAAGACTGCCGGATGCAAGATGAGACTGACGCAGCTTTACTAGAGCCAAGATGAGACTGACGAAGCCAACCCAGTCTGCCTTGCCGTGTTCGTCCGGCTGGAATCTTATGCGGTGAGCACACGTATGGAGAGTGCGTTGCTGGCTTGAAACGTGCAAGACAGCTCTGTCCGGTCAATTCCGCACCATCTGCGTAGGCGCGCAAATTTATTGGCCGAAGCCAGCTCGACGGGTAGGGAGAGGAGAGAAGGACCGTCCAGGCAGAGTCCAGATTCCTGATGATATGCAAAGTGATTCAATTGCGTTGTATATAGATAAGAGCATTCCCCTGCCCTGATGACCAAGTATCCCATGTAGTGTCTTTGTTGAGTAAGTTGTGTTGAGCATGCGCGGTTAAGACCGTGAAAGTTCAGTGGCCCTGAGCCTGTCCCAGTTTGTTTCCGTTTCCAGTAAAGCATCCATAGAGGATGTGTTGCATCAATCTTGTCCCTTCCTTTGATGATACCCGGGTTCAATGTCTAGAATCCCATTTCGTGTCGCGAACATTGGTAACTAAACCAACGAAGGAGAAGGAAAAAATGTTGGGTCTGTTTATTTCAAGACAGAAGTGCCGGTTTCAAATCTCCATATCCAGATGGCCTGCGCAAGCGCGGGAGACGTTCATATTTCACATTTTCATGTCGGAAGTGTCTTGCTGGATTGGAGGGTCTGAGGTTTCTGAGTGCTGTATGCTGTCAGAAAAAATACTGGACAATCTCAGTTGGAAACTTACGAGGAGTTTGGTGTGGGTGAAAGGTGTTCCTTGTTCATTCCAAAATTCCGGAGATCCACTTCATGCCCTTTTTCAGGGCGAGAGTCACCTCGTCGTCGTTCTGCCAGCGGAATTTGATCTGGTAAAGGTCGTTCTTGGGCGACTTGGCGTTGGAAGGGGTGATTCGGGCAAGGAAGTCGCGATCCTCGTCGAAGAAAATGACCTTCAAGACGCTCTCATCCGAGACGAGTTTGGTAAAGGCCGACCACTCCGACTTGGATACGCCCCGAGTTGAAAGAATGGCAACATTGTCCTCGTAATGGCAGACAATGGGCATCTCGACAACGCAGCCACGCTGGGCAGAGGTCAAATTGAGCTTGAGCTTCCGCTCTCCGTAGCCATGGGTGGACCCGTAAAGGGCTTGCCACAGGCCTTTGTAGTGCGAAAGGCGCATGTGAGCAACCAAGTCTGTGGTCATGGTGATAAGATGGTAGGTGTGTGATGCTGGAGTGTGAAGTCCAAGAGGACCTGTGTTATAAGGTCTCCATGGCTAACAGCATTGTCCTCCTCCCACCTGACCCGATGACGATATCTGCTACAGGTTTGTGACTGGAAGCTCAATCTGGCAAGTACTCTACAAGGTGTGTTGGCTAAGCGCGGTGAGGCTTTGGTGTTGGGCAATTGACCGCTATTCTCCAGTCAAGTGGGTCCCGGCATGCACATGATTGGTGGATCGTTCGATCGTCAGGTACTGCCGTTCTCAAGAACCTGCTCTGCCATTGGGGTTGTCAAGAGTAACGGTCTCGTTTATGCGATCTGGATCGAGCCGCGCTTCAAGCGGAAAGATCAATCAGGCGTGATAAGCCTGCTCAGAGGAAACCCGGCTGAAGCCGATGACAAAGCGTAGGTGCGCGAGGCTGACTCCGAGGACATGAAGCTCTGAGACTCGACGTGGCCAACACGCCTCACAGATCGGAAACTCGAGAGGGCCACGTCTTTGCCTTTGTCAGCGATTCGGTGACCTTATCATCTGAGCTTCGACCCGATGTAACTCGTTGATGTCAAGTCCATGGGCACGCGCGACTGAGGCGGTATCGGCCGCGAGGCTTAGGGAAGTGGAGTCCACCAACGTGTTTGGAGGCCCGTCAGTGTCGGATGACAGATGCCAACGATGCCAGCAGCATGTCTCAATTCGCACTAGCGCCTTTCGAATCACGTGACTCGTCTTATCAAGTGCTTCCACGCCATTGCACGGAATAATGTTCGAGCTGCGCCTTGTGGGCGCGAGAGGAATGCCTCCTTTTTGCCTCCTTTTGCAAAGACAACGAGAACAGTGGGGAAGCACTTGACAGCCTGGATTGATTTCTGCACAGACCTTCTGTCACCCCACCGCAGCAGCTTCATTATCGGCCCCGGATCTCCAGCAACACCCCGTTTTCGCTCTGTAGACTGTTGAATTTGGTGTACGCGCGCGCGACACCCACAAGAAGGAAGCAGAAACAGCTTGCCTTCCCCCTCAGCTGAAGGCGAACGGCTGACGTGGCGTCTTTTCTGGCCCCCAAATCATGCAGCCGTGCTCCGCCTCCATGCAGAGCCGCAGGCGCTTGCAATGTCGTTAAGCCCGCGGGCGGCTCGTTCCTTTCCCTTCGGTCCCGAACTCCTTGTATAGCGATCAATGTGCATCTGAGTGTAAAGTTTCGCAGATTCAGCCAATTCCAAGTCTATCGACGTTTTAGTGTTCAGTACAGCCTTCGCCTCGTACGTCCAAACAGCCGGCTCAATGGTTGCAACCGTCAACGAATTGCCATTGAGGGATCTCAGCAGGGCCTCACAGAACGATGACATATCTGCCCAATCAACTGTGGGGCATGCGACACCACGGGTCATCCCCAGTCCAAATCCCCGGGAGCCTCAACCCGTTGGCTCGTGGTTATGTTCTCCAGGTAGATCACCAAGGGCAAACAATGGCATTGTCTGTACTCATGTCGTACAGGACCGTATCAGGAATATATCGCAGCCCTGAGCGACTCCAATCCGGGTCTCAGGACAGCTGACCCAAACAACTTGACTGGCGGTAAGAAGTTGATGCAGGCAGGTGGTGCGCACGTAGTTATGTTGGATGCATCCGCAACTGGCAATCCTCAATTCACAAAGACCGAGTTCAGGGACGTACGGCAGCTTAGAACGCACTTCGGTAACTGCTCATCTGATCATGGTCGAAGGCGTATCTACATCATGGAAGGACTAGGTACTGACTACGTTGCGGCTATCGGCGAACATTTCTGGATGGACCCCACATTCTGGCTGCGACAAGAGAGGACCTGTGTATGGAGTAATGACTTCACACCAGTCAGTGACGCATTGCCTCAGCCGAGTTTGATCGATCCAGACAGCAGTTTCCATGTACAGTACTGTGAGTTGAGAGAGTTCAACAAGGCACTTGAGTCTCTACCTTGTTTCTGTGCTAGAACGAGGAGGCATGTCGGAATGACTGCGCCACGTCAATTCAAGCCAAAAACTAAGAGCAGTCCTCAAGAGAAAGGGCCAGGTATGGACGAATGTAAAGACGAAGTGAAAGCCGGTGGCACAAGCGACGAACCGAAAAGCACTACGACTGCGATCCTTCGGCGAAAAGTCAGTTGGTGGTGCGAGAAGAACGCTACAGCTGGCGGATGGGATGGTAGGCCAGATGTGCTTGATACCGTCTCAAATAAGCTAACCGGGCACAGTGGTGATTCTTTGCGATCCACAGCTCTCAAAGATGGACAAATACCCCAGAGAAAAGGTCTACAACCACCAAACCGGAGGCTACGAGCTCAAAAAGGTAGACTCAGACGACTTAACCAACGACCCCTTCCAAGGAGGCTACGTGGACTTCGCACCACCCCCAAAGCTGCGCCGTGGCGAACTACCCCGAAAAGCCTGGCACCCGCACAAATCCATGCTCGACGATCTCGTCTACTACTACGAGCACAACTCGCACCTCCTCGAGGAACACGAGTGGAACTCCCCCAGCAACTCGGCCATCTTCCTCAAAAAGATAGTCGCAGCGCACTACCTCCAACTCGCAGACTACATCAAAGCCATGCTTCCCTCCCTCGAGCTGAAACTCACAACCGCCTGGGTCGAAGAGCAGGAGCAATGGAAAGCCCTCGGCACCATCTCGCGGCGCTGCGGCAACTACCGCGACGACATCGAAGACGCCCTGCTGAGCTTGGGCTACCGCCTCGGCACGCCTGCGCCCACGGCCCGCCAGGGCAGGAACGTCCCCGACTGGAAGAACTGCGAGATCGACTACCAGTACGCCTATCTGCGCCTCAAGGTCCTCAAGGAGCGCGCCGATAACCTCATGACTTCCATGACTGGTCTGGCCAGCATTGCAGGCAACCGGCAGAACTTGGAGGAAGCGAAGCGACTCAAGCGGCTTAATTTACTAGCCCTGCTGTTCATCCCGCTAGCGTACACGAGTAGTCTCTTCGGTATGGAGAATGAGTACGCTCCTGATAAGCCGCTGTTTTGGGTGTACTGGGTGTCTGCGATAGGCAGTGTGATCTTTACGATCGTGGTGACGTGGATACTGGATCAGGCGCTCAATGATGCGGCGGAATGGACGTTGGATTCATTCAAGGATATTATTGTCAGGTGGAGGAAGGAGCAGAGTAATCCGGGATTACAGAGGACCAAAACTACAGATATTTTTGCGGGAATGAAGTAGGGTGATGTTGCTAGTTGTTAAACATAGTCACGCATCGCTTCTCTGGAGACATGGTATGACAATGGATTTGTCGGGTTCTGAAGATGGGTAGCACACCATGCCTCCGGATTTGTCGTCCTCGAACGCGGTAATCCCACCAGACAGAGACTAGCCCGTTTGTGTTGGGCCCAGTGCAACAAAGTCCATGTTGACCTAGATACTCCCTCTTAAGTCCAGCACTTTCCCCACCACCGCTCAGTCCACATCCGCCGGCGCATACAAATACATGCTATTGAACGGCTGCACCGTCCTCTTCACACACCCTTCCCAGCCCCCCTCTCCATCAAACCTCTCCTCCATCCACCTCAGCCAATCCGGCGCCGACGCAGGAATAACCGGATCGTGATCCAGCCCCGGATACAACTGCAGCCTGACCGCACTCCCCGCCTCACACGTGGCATTGAACGCATACTCCACGACCTCAGGTAACACAGATACATCCGCCAGGCCCTGCACCACGAGAACGGGCTGGTTGCTCTTGGAGGAGCCGACAGTGGTCAGCTCGTCGATGGCGCCGATGGCTTGCAGCGCTGCGGCGGCGACGGACGGGTCATCGAGGTCGATGATCTGGTCGAAGGATAGATCGGTCGCGATGGCTTCCATGGAGTCGTAGCAGGCTTGGGCTTTTTTGGCGAGGGCCAGGCGCGCTCGGTAGGTGGAGCTGAGCCAGGAGAGGGTTTCGTTGGGGTACGTGTTCTCGAAGCCGATGAGGGCCCAGCCGAGCTCGCCGAGGGTGTCTCCTGCTGGAGAGGAGGCGCTGGAGGAGGAGTTGGAGGAAGACGAGTTGGAAGCGGCGTCGGCGTCTTGGATGGCGGCGAGGGCTTGTTGGCCTTGGAACACGGCGGGGGCTTGGGCCACGGTGCCAAGATAGGTGCCTGCGATGCTGGAGCCGTTGTTCAGCAGCGGGCTCTCAGCGAGAGCCCAGACAGAGCCGCCGCCTTCGGAGTGCCCGACGCTCATCCAGCACGTCGTGAGGTGCGAGCCGAAGAGCTTGCGGGCAGCGGCCACGGAGTAGAAGATGTCGTTTGCGTGGGAGGCCAGCGCGGAGTATGGGTGGGCGATGTAGTCGTTGCCCAGGCCCGCGTAGTCGGTGGCGATGACTGCATAGCCGCTATCGATGAGGTAGGACCAGCTGTCGTACTCGTAGAGATCAGGCATGGCGGAGGGCGCGCAGCCTTTGAAAACACCAGACGTGCCATGGGCCCACGCTACTGTGCGGTATAGATGGCCGTTGGTCTGGTTGGCATACGGGAAGGCGATGAATCCAGTGACAGGTACAGTCTTGTTGGAGAGATCGACAGAGGTATATTGGAACTGGTAGGCTGTGATACCCTTGGGTACGCTGCCTTTCAAGTCCTTGGGGGGTATCGGCTGGTACTTGAGAAGATCGCCAGGTGCCGAGCCAGAGAAGTTCTTCGCAGTCGCGTAGAAACTATTGTTATACAAAGCCCCAAATTCGGCATAGTCCTCGGCTATGCCAGCACTGAAGGCTTCGTAGCATGTCCCATTGCAGCCATACTCTGCAGCTACTTTGGCCGAGACGTTGAAGTTAGCGACTTGAGTGCCCGCGACTGCTGGTACCAAGAGCGTGTTGAGTATGATCTGTAGCTTCATCGCGTGTCGAAAGGCGTGGGGTTTTCCTCAAACGTAGATCGAGGGAGCGGGTTTATTTATGTATCGGCCCTGTTCATTTTCACTATGAATCTTGTTCCATATCGTCAGCGCCGGTAGCCCCGGATCATACTCCAGGTCGTCGTGATTGTACAAGCCACATGTGGCGGCCGTTGATGGGCTGTGTCTGCACGCGTAGGTGCGTTTCCAGGTCGAGCTGAGGGGCTGGAACGTAATTAAGCAACTGTCTCCCATGCTTGACCAAAGCTTGTCATTATTGGCGGCGCTCTAACTTGCCGTTGTCAGCAAAGCGTTGGCACTTGTACGATCCGAGTGCGCGACTTTCGATGTTTGCGTTGGTGTTGAACGGTCCCGTACGCCCTGATTGGCGGTGATTGTGCCCTGGCAGCTGGTTCCAAAGTTCCGCGCATCCCGTTCAGCCACTCCACTTCCTAGAGAGGTCTAGCTTATGGGTTGGACGTAACTCTCTCTCACTTCGACTATGTGAACCTTTCCGGTTTTGCTTCCCGTTCCAGATCCTACTTTTATTATGGAACTCGGAAGAGATACGCGAAGGTCAAAGTTTCTACTCGTCGCCATGTTGACAGTCAATTTGGAGTACTGGGCGTTGCTTATCGTACATTCTAAGGTCACATAAGCTGCCCCAGCACTGTGTACCCTTTGTATGACATTAATTATGGTCACGGCCAATCGAATCAATGCGGCGCGGCTGCAAGTGGTACTTCATGTCGTCCATTCATTACTTCTGTAGTGGTTCATCTTCATGTCCACGTCTCAACCCCGGCCAAACCTCCTTGGTCCCACGCTACTGGCAGCTGTGCTGGATCACGCTCTCGCTTACGCAACCTTACTAACAACAAAGTCGGCAGCCCTGGGCGCATCGATCTCGTAGTTCCTGTGCTCGGGAGTGATGATGATGCCATTGTCGCAAATGTTGTCGCCCTCGTGGCAGATGATGAGGGTCTTGGACACAGCAACCAGACCGAAGGACTCGTCGCGGTCGGCGTCACCGAAAGTAACAACTGCTGAGATCAGTACCGTACGCGGCGGCTAGGGATGAGAAACTTACCAGCGCTGACCTTGGCGGCGGCAGCGGCAGACAGCCTTTGAGTGGCAGTGTGAACAAGCTGGGCCCCCTGGCTGTAGCCGGTGACTACGATTTTGGTGGAAGGGCACTTGCTGATGGCCTATGTCGCTTTAGGGTTTGTCCAGGTATGGTGGAGTTCGAGACTTACAGTGTTGATCAGGTTGAACATGGTGGTAGCACCGTTGGCATCACCGCCGGCAAGGAAGCCGAAGATGTTGGCTGGGTAGGTGACGCCCTGGATTGCCAGACGGCTGGTTCCACCCAGGCGGCTGGCAAGAGCGTTGAAGAAGACAGGGCCTTCGCTGTCAGGAGTACCGACGTTACCCTCCTGAGTAGTGCCACGAGCCCAGATGACAGTGACAGCGCGGCAGGCAGTACCATCAGTCAGCTGGTTGTAGGTGTTGCTGTTGTACTGACGCTTGGAGAGGGCAGGGGTGACCTTCTCAGGAACGCGACCAGCCTCAAGCGCCTCAGCATACTCCTTGATGGTGAGACCAGTGTCTACAACATCGGTGACGGGAAAGCTGACGCCTTCTTGGGCAGCTGGTGTTGGGGCAGCGAAGACTGCGCCAAGCAGAGCAGTGAACGGGAGGATGGCCTGGACCTTCATCTTGAGCTAAGGGCTGGGATCGAGGGTTGATCTAGATGGGTAAGGAGTGAGCGAGATATGTTGCTGGCTGCTAAACAAGTCCTACCACGACTATTCGATATTTATACTGCTGATTCTGTAGGCTCGGCTTAACTCAAGGACAGCCATCACGATCTTCCCACTCCTGCCTCCGCCATGGTCACCTTCGTCAAACTTGGCATCTAACGGCGTGCGGCTTGTTCAGGAACACAGTCTCCCTAACTGGCTGAACGGTCCGTCTCTGCAATTGTTGAAACTCTCGATAGAGTGTTGATCGTCAAGGTCCACCACGACAGCATGTGGACGCGGACCAATCGAGAATGCGGGGAAGCTCACGTTCGATCATGCGCCCTGTGATGCCCGCAGTATGCATCCTGGCGCATCGGAGGCTTGTTTGGAGCACAGCCAGTCTGAGGTGTTTGTCCGGCTGTTGCTGTCTTGACCTTCTCCATTGCGTTAGGTAGCCGCCAATGTACCGAGTGCACGTGGGGATCGGCGACCAATCTCATAGGTGCTTGGACGGACATTTGGACAGTAAGATCTGACTGGTCGATGAATTGATGTTCATTGTCTTGTACAGCCTTGGGTTATGCGCGTAAGTGACATCTTAGGTAGACATGGCCTTGCTGAGTCCATCCGTTGTGCCTGCATGAAGGCTTCCAATATATGCAACGTTCGAACAAGGATCACATCTCGCGAATAACGGTATGGCATCGGTGTGCGTGGCGTTTCTGATGGTGGTGAAGCTTAGCATGAGCAAGCTTGAGGATTTGCGATGATGTCAATCTGTCGATGAGTCGTTCCTCATACGGAAGGAACCGTGTTTGCAGCGAACCCCGTGCTTGTTTGTCGTCTGGGCATGGATCACTTGACGACTCGGCGCAACATCAAACGAGATGAGTGCTCAACAAGCATGTTGAACTTGCTTCTTGTCTCCCAGCCGAGGTTGTTACAAAGCACAGCAGGACCCGGGCTACGGGTCAGTTGGAGATACCCTCCAGGTACGTGGCAGTCGCAGGTAGCGAGGTGATGTCAAGGGTTTGAGATACTGTTAGGGACGTACCCAGCTACTCCTACTATGGCAGATGTACTGGTAGTAACCGTGCCAGGTTGAAGGCCTGGTGCTAGCCTCCAGGACTGTAGCTCATTTTCTTCACAAGTATTACTAAGCAAGGTCTTGGTCATGTCGAGATGCCGAATTACGAGTCCGTCTCGGCAACCCGCGAGCCATATCGGTCATTACAATGTTCCCTCTAGATTCTCGTGGGGATCAATTACATCACGTGACACCGCGGGTAAGGAAGGCACGATCGACGCGCTTTCTTGGCGCGTAGATTATGTCCTCTGTACCGAGCACTGCAACGCCACCACTCTCATGTCGACACCGGCCTTACGGCCCACGAACAACGATCCATATGTTCAGAAACCCTCGAGAGAACCGCGAATTACCTGAGCCTGCTCGATTGGCGCCGTCGACCGGCCGCGCACCCTCGCCACCCTCCTCCTCACCGGAAGTCGCCGCCATGGCTGCCAGGACCATGACGAAGAAACCTGCGTCTAAAGCAAAGACGGCACCGCCGCAGCCGAAGCAGACGCAGACTACCCTGGTCGCTAAAGAGTGGGTTGGCAAGACGGCTGCCAACAATGCCAGGAACAAGCAGAAGCCACAGGGTCCTGCCAACGGCAACATCATGGCCTTCTTCAAGAAGGCCGAGGATATAAACAACCGCATTTTCCTACAAGAGCGAGGTGCAAACCCCACAGTCGAGTTGGACGGCTTAGAGGAGGACGCAGGCTGGAGCGATGAAGTGACCAATGGCGTCATGACTTCAACTAGCGACGATACTGATCGTTACAACGAGAGTGGAGGCAGCAACAAGAAGAGGAAGGTTAGCGAAGAATCGCCTGCTCCAGCGTGTTCTCCGCCACCTCCAGAGGCCATCCATGCCCCAGCCGCCGAGGCTCTGCCCACCAAAGCACCTGAGCTGCCGAAGCCACGGTCAAGGTCTGGCCCGTTCGTGGACGATTCAGATGACGATGACGAAGCAGAGGAGCTGCTTGTTCCAAGAAGAGGTATGATAAAACAGGAGCCAGTAGAGGAGTCGCCTAGTTCTAAACCTTTGGAGGGACCAGCACTTGCAAGCGAAGCAGCACCGATGATTAGTCACGCGCCGCCCGGGCTGAAGACCGAAGAGACGTCGCAATATGGTCCAGACGAATTTGACGAGGCCGAGTTGGAGGACGACGACCTTCTTGAAGGCGAGGAATACGACGAGCGGCGGTGGATGAAAGAGCAGCGCAAGCTGGAGATGGAGGCAGCCGGCTTCGACGGCGACCCAGACGACTTCGATGCCCCATCACTCTTTCCGCAAGACTCGATCGACGACAACGACGGACCGAACGATGACGGCGCGCCCACGTGTCCTCTGTGCAACAACAGTCTCGAGGGCTTATCGGAACAAGCGAGCTCAGTGCATGTCAATGCATGCTTGGACGGGAAGCCAATACCGATACCCTCTCCAGTGAAGGCGGAACGAGATAGCATACCTACGCCTGTGATAACGGCAAAAGCGTTTAAGCGGCCTCCACGACCGCCAAGAGAAGCGCAGGCAAATCCGTTCCAGTTGGGTACGAAGAAAGAGGGTGCATCAACCTCAGCCTTCTCCAAACTCATGGCTGGTCACGCAGAAGATGCTGCGTGGGCTACGGCTGCGGCCGCTAACAATGCGGCGAGGGGCAAGCCATCCTTCGAGCGGACGTGCCCCTTTTACAAGATCATGCCTGGCTTCTTTATAGCCGTTGACGCTTTCCGCTACGGTGCTGTCAAGGGGCAGAACGCCTACTTCCTCAGCCATTTTCACAGTGATCACTACATTGGACTGACTTCATCATGGTCACATGGGCCGATCTACTGCAGTAAAGTTACAGGTAATCTTGTCAGGCAACAGCTGCGCGTCGACCCCAAATGGGTGGTGGACCTGGACTTCGAAGTCAAGACTGAGATCCCAGGTACTGAGGGTGTGCACTGTACTATGATATCGGCGAACCACTGTCCTGGCAGCTCGCTGTTTCTGTTTGAAAAGGAGATGACCAAGGGGCCGAAGCCAAAGTTACAAAGGGTACTTCACTGTGGGGACTTCAGAGCATGCCAGATGCACATCGAACACCCTCTGCTGCGGCCAGACGTCATCGACGCAGTGAGTGGCGCAAGCAAACAGCAGAAGCTGGATGTATGCTACCTCGACACGACCTACCTCACACCCAAGTACGCGTTCCCCCCTCAGCAACAGGTGATACAAGCCTGCGCAGACATGTGCGTCTCGCTCAGCAAAGTACGCGCCGACGACACCGACGGCTGGGAGCAAATGAAGCGCTCACGAGCCGGTGCAGGCATGACTAAATTCGTGCGAAAGAACTCCACCGATGACCCATCAGACGCCCCCAAATCCCCCGACCGCGGCCGCCTCCTCGTCATCGTAGGCACCTACAGCATCGGCAAAGAACGCATCTGCGTCGGTATTGCTAAAGCTCTCAACTCGCTCATCTACGCACCCCCAAACAAACAGCGCATCTGCCGGGCGCTGGAAGACCCAGAACTGAATGCTCTACTTACCACCGACCCACGCAAAGGCCAAGTCCACATGACTCCGCTCTTCGAAATCCGCGCAGACACTCTCGACGACTACCTCCGCGACTACGCAGACACCTTTTCCCGCGCCGTTGGCTTCCGCCCTAGCGGCTGGAACTACCGGCCTCCTACATCGCGGTTCACAGACTCGCCGCTCGTGTCGACCGTTTTGCACTCTGGCAATTGGAAGTCTACCTTCAGCATGAAAGATCTCACTCCGCAGCGCGGCAGCACAAGTCGCGCGTCATGCTTCGGGGTACCGTACTCCGAGCACAGCAGTTTCAGGGAGTTGACCATGTTCTGCTGTGCGCTGCATATTGACAAGATCATTCCCACGGTTAATGTGGGGTCTGCAAAGAGTAGGGAGAGGATGAAGGGGTGGTGTGAGAAGTGGGCGGCGGACAAGAAGAAGAATGGGCTTTTCAAGCTCGGGGAGGACGGTTGGTGTTAGTGATTGGAAGTTAGGTTGATCTAGATACATATACCCATGGCACGGCAGCGCGGAGGTTTTGATGCAATAGCATCTTCATAGCTCACAGTAGCATCTCAATTTTTCCGAGGCAGTGTTAGTACAAGACTTTCGTATCCTGCCTTTGATTGATTACTAAAACGTACTCTTAAGTTCGGAGTCCAGATCCGACCCTATGCAGAGAGAACAGGTGCCTGAGGTGACGGAAGTCCTCTTGGGACGCCCATCTCGAAAGCCTCGCGGACACTTTCATCGTCACTTTCGCCATAATACCTATCTTCAGCGCCTTCTTGATGGGAGTAGTCATCTGCACCATCGGACTCTTCAGAGGAGATGTCCCGGTCAATTTCGTCGTCGTTGTCATCCGTCCCATTTACATCATCGTCTTCTTCACCACCGTCGGAACCTTGGTCATACCCATTATCATGCTCATCGTCGTAGTCTTCTGTCACCATCGACCAGTTCGTTCTTTTGTCTATGCAAATAAGCAGCGACTCCGCCAGAAGTCCAGAGAGGTCATACCTTGTTCAACCCTCCACGGAGCCCTCTCCTCCACCACTGCAGCTGCTGGGATACGGTTGAGACAGATGAATCCATTCTCCACGTGCCCGCGTGGGCCCTTCCCTAGATCAAGACCCAATTGCTCATCAAGCTCACTCAGCTTGAACAACGTTGATTCACGTGGAATTTGATTCGTGTCGATGACGCACAAAGACCAGTCCTTGGCTTTGGCTGCAAACTGCAGTCTCCAACACTCCTTTAAACCCCAATACGATGCATGACAACGGTCAGAGAAGAGCGTTATGAACGGCGACGACGGCTGGGAGCAACTCCATATGAAGTGATCATTGATAGCGTCTCGGAAGTCATCTGCGTCTTCATTGTCGAATCTTCTAAGGCTGTCCGCAGCGGTGAAGCCGGATGCTCTAGTGAAGTGGGTTGCACTTGAGGGATAGTAGACGCGGTAGAGATAGCGAGGTGGGGAAGAGCATCCGTAGTCATCCATGGTTTCGATGTTTTTGGAGTCTATTTGTTTGTGGGCGATGGCATATGTACCTTCTACCTTTAAGTGTGGCCCTTCTTGGTTCGGTGTCGTTTGGCATGTTCAGCCTTGTCGATGCCATTCCTCACCGGAAGCGCCACCACAAGCTGCGTGTAATGCTCTCATTCGTCGACGGTCATGCAGTCTTTAGCCTTGCCTTGCGAATAACAACGACATGAACCAACTTGCTAGCTCCTGGTAGCCACTCGGCAGCACGCTGTACTCAGCGGAATGAGGTAGCTGAAGGCTTCTTGTACGTGTACAATGAAAGTGGGGGGCCGCACACACATCTAGACAATGTCATTGGCCTGCTTTGCTGTAGGTCGAATCCATCAGAAATGCCAGTTGACCACTTGGATTTGGTAACATGTCCTACTGACGTGCAAATTGATAAAGCAAAAACTCATTATTCCGCTAGTCTAATGTAAGGCTAAGTGCCTGAGCGACTGTATCTTCAAACGAGATGTATATGCTCATCTGTCCTGCCTATGGATGCCTCGCTGAAAGCCATGCATTCAGACCCGCCCACATAGGACTTTGCAGTTCTCTTGCGTCCAGTTGTCGACAAAACTCCTTCAGTGCATTCCCCCGTTCCAAAATCCACTCCTCCTTCTCAGCCTCACCACCCCCACCCATCTCCCTGACAATCGCATTCCCGACCTTCGCCTCACAAATCGGACACAAATACGGCGGTTGTCTTACATCTTCCTTCATTCCTGCCGTACCCTGCATATTACACGCATAATACACACAATGCGCGATCCCAAAACAATGACCCAGCTCATGCGACACCGTCCTCGCAAGCCTTGCAAACCACAACCCCTTCCCGTCCCCGTCCTCACCGTCACCGTCACTCTCACCGTCAGCAAACTCACCAGCCGCGTCAACAGCAGCTCTCATAGCACCCGCCCTACTCCCCTTGGTCTGCTCCTTCGTAGCCGGCCGCCCCACCACATCCTCTACCGCACACAACCCATCCACAAACCGCTTACAATGGCTCATCGGCCACATATGCGCCCTATCAATTCCCTCTGCCACGTCCAACACCGGATTATACCGCGCCGTCTGCACAACCGCAACGCGACTCCCCCCGTACGCGCGCCCGCAGCAGAAATCGTCGTCTTCGCTCTCGTAGATATCGTGGTCTACGAGCAAGAGCAGTGCGTACGCGTCGTCCGGGAGGATGGAGATGGCAGTGTCGATGATATCGTCGAGGTTGAGTTGCGCGGGGAAAGCCTTGTCCGGCCCGCTGCGGACGCGGATCCGTGTTGTGGCGCCGGTGGAGGGGGAGGACAGACCGATGTGTTTCGGGAGACTGACGAGCCGGTTGGGACGGCCGGTGGCTTTGCCCCAGGTAGTCCAGGTGAGGTGTTGGGGCAGGATGCGGACGTTCATGCCGTGGTAGAAGGCGCGGAGGTAAGAGGTGAAGTCATAGGCGTCCGGGCTTTGTGGCATTGAGGAGTTCGGACTGGTGGAGTTTGGGATGGTCCATTGGTGCATGAAGGATACTCCCTTCGCTATGCGGGGTACGCGGCTGATGTAGAGGGTGTGGCGGTTTGAGTCGGTGAGCTTGTTGCGCGCTTTCTCGGTGGACCAGCTTCGGCAGCTCTGGGGGGGACAGTCGGGGTCATAGTTGAGGTCGTCGTGGGGTAGAACTAGAGGGGCGGGAAAGGTTGTGTTTGGTCGTTTGGGAAGGGTTTTGGGTGTTCTTCCGCTCAGTGTCTCGGCGGCTGCTCTTGTAGGCGCATCGGGTTGCTCGAAACCTGCGAGTTCTGCAAATGGAGAGGGGTCGAGATGCAGGTTTGTATGCTTGCAGTCCATGGTTACGGGTTCAATGGTGGAGAAGGTGATTTGAGTTTATCTTTGACTTGACAAGGTTGAAGATGGAGGCGGTGTTGCCTGTTGGTAGTATATGTGTGGCTATGCTGCGCCAGTACCAATGCGGAAGCGCCAACAACTGCACGCCTTATGTCTTACACACAATTCACTGAACAGATTGTATGGAGAACCATGCTGAACGATTATGTTAGACGACCGTCAGTGTTTTCCATTGGTTTGCTGCCAATGGTATGGGACGTTCACCACAACGGATCATTCCGTCCCCAGTACAACAAACTTCCCCCGATGGCCAAACTGTTGAAAACACCAACATAGTGGCCCGCAATCTTATCCTTCGCGCCATAGGCTTTCACAATGACTGTATCAGCCAAGGTAGCTACCAAGCCCGCCGCGACCGCGACTCCAAGACTCCTTCGATCCCTTAACACCAAGCCAAAGGCAAACAACAAGATGCCGTTCTGCACATTCCGCGCCGCAATTGCAGCTACCAATGCTTTCTTAGTCTTTTGATCTTCCTCGAATGTGTTGGTGGATGTTTCTGCCGGTTCCGTGGTAGAATCGCTCAGCAAGCCGTCACCTTGTCGCTTTGTCGAGTTCGACGGTGTGCTCGAATTTCTTTGTATAGGGAGGCCGTATCCATCTGCAAACGCATTTGGATTGCTAAGACCCGCAATGCCAAATGGAACTAGCTCGAGGGTTGCGATAAATAGTGCGAGGCACTCTGCGGGTGGGAAGCGCTGGAAGAAGTTGCGGACTGAGGTTGACATGTTGAAGGAGTGTATTGTGTGGGCGCAAAGGTGAGATTGTAAGTACAAAGTGAGAATCTTGGGTAAACACCAGCTTATCATTGCTTCGAGTTGAAGTAGGCAATGCAGGTGCATTGGCGACTTGGTGATGTGATTGGTTGGACGGCTTCGGACTTCGGGTGAGGGGATGCAAGGCTGGTTCCTGGCATGTCAGCGCACACCTCACGTCATTGATGCTGGATCATGATAGTAACCAGATCCCAGACCTTTTTAATGCAAAGTTCTTCGAAGTCATTTGTGTTACAGTTCAATCAATGTTGTCGCAGCCGCTATGAGTGTTCACGTTGAGTTCGGACTCGAGGAATTCTCATGTCATATTCCACAGTACGTCATAAGCACACACAAAGTAATCAAAGAGATTATCAGGCCCCTCGAGATCACGACTATAACTTGGATGCTTGCGTGCAGCCTAAGGGACGACTGGAGAACTGCACAGCGTTGAGGCAAGCGAGCATGCAGTGAACGACGATATACTGACCTTCTTGCTCAGAGGCATAGGTCAATTCCTTGAAGGGGATCAATGCAGCTGATACTTCACTCATCCATTCGTAGAATGAGAGCAGATACATACTCACCCAAGTTTTCCCTTTTCTTCATGTGAGTCAACAACAGCGACTGTACTTTGGCTCAGGGACAATGAGTACCAGGGAACAGCACCTCTCTGATCTCATTGAGATCACTTATAAACTTCGTGCGGATATCGATCTCAACAATCCAACTAGCAGTTCTTACCAAACCACAACCATCCGCACAGCTGGTACATACTTCACCTCCGCAATGCCGTCTATCCGCACCCTCATCATCTCTGACACGCACGACACATGGCCCTACTCACTTTCCGATCCCGCGCCATCCGTTGACGTCTTCATCCACTGCGGCGACTTGACACAATACGGCGGCCTACCCAGCTTCACCCGCGCCATGGCCGCCATCGCACAAGTGGACGCTGAACTCAAGCTCGTAATCGCAGGGAACCACGATGTCGACTTAGATCCAGTCTGGGTTGCGCAGTTCGCCGAGGACCAAGATGATGTGGCGGACGGCGCGAAGTGTCGCGAGGTCATGAGCGCGCAGCAAGCGCGGGGTGTGTACTATCTGGAGGAGGGGACGCATGAGTTTGTGCTGAGGGATGGGAGGAGGTTCACGATTTATGCGACGCCGTATACGCCGAGGTTTGGGGACTTCGCGTTTGGGTATGGGGGGGAGGAGGACAGGTTCAATTATGGACCTGGGCAGATACCGGATGGGGTTGATATCGTGATCTCACATGGGCCGCCTGCGTTGACTGGCTTTGCTGGGTATACGCTTGATATCAGCCGGAGGGGTGAGCACTGTGGGTGTGATAAGCTTGGGAAGGCGTTGAAGAGAGTAAGGCCGAAGGTTTGCTGCTTTGGGCATATTCATGAAGGTACAGGGGTTGCCGAGGTAAATTGGTGTGAAGGAGCATTGAATAAAGTGATGGGTAATGCTGAGAGTGTTGTGAGATTCCATGAGGAAGGTGATCGGACGTTGCTAGTCAATGCGGCTGTGCTCGGCGACAGGAAAGGATGGCTGGTTGATATTGGGCTCTGAGGTTGTCAGTTTGTGGGATACGATCTTTTGATATATTTTCCATCTGGACGGCTCGTATCCAAGAGCATTTTGACTTCAAGTACGAACTACTTGTAGCTTTTCGACCAATACGGCAGACTGCATCCGTATCCTCAGTCCCTGTATACCTAGGTCGCAGCTTACCCTGTCTGCCGAGGGACTGAAATCCAGAACCCATCTCCCACGTCACTACACTCATAGGTGCGGGTCGTGTGCTGCACGACTCGCACCTCCAGACGCGCAATCAGCTACAGTGATGTGCGCAGTAGGCGCCGGATCGTCCTGCTGCTGCTCCACACGATCTGCCGGTCCATCTGCTGGCGCGTTGTAAAAAGCAACAATCGATGTGCCGCTGCCGTTGGGAGCGATCGTCATGTACACGGCCGAGGTGCGAGTCATCGGCGACAGAACGTGCCTGCGGGCGCAAGTGTTGCGATGCGGTTACCATAACAAGCTTCTTGCACCGGGGCTGAGGGTTCGGCCCGGATGCAGAGGCTGCCTAGTGGTATCGTAGGCCACGCTGGCGCTTTATTAACATTTTGGTAGTGTTTGAGACGGCGCATCTGAGCGTGTTCACAAAATCACATGCGACGTGTTCTTCATCGCAAGTGACATGCTGCACCAGCCTTCGCTTGCCATCACACAGCAAATAATGTAGAATGGCAACTGCCGATGCGGTAGCCCGATGGGTCCTGGTGCGCAGGCGAGCTCCGTTTCCAACTTGCTGGGGCGTGTTTTGTGTCTCGCGTAGGGCTGATGGATCACGAAGCATATAGCTTTACCCCAGTAATAACAGATCCGCGCACGAGCGGGTTCGAGACATCAGTTCATCTCGATTTACTGGCTCGAGCGACAGTGGAGCAGACCCCTTTGTTTGCAGATTGCTGTACGCTCTGTACGAACATCGTTTGCTCAGTAACAGGATACGACAATTAGCTTCCATTGCTCCGGAGCTCAGGTCCGATCGGTACGTGTGGATAGACTGAACTGGTGCTGTGTCAACTGCAACACCTGTAGATCCTCCAGCGTCTCAGGAATTGATTCGTCATATGACGGTATTTAACAAAGGAGTCTTGTCACACACAGGATTAAAGTTTCATCCCTCGGATCCATGGCACCGGAGGACTCCGCTATGCGATTCTAAAATCGGTCCTGAGAACGCTGTGGCCTCTCTCAACATTCTGGAAGTTAGTCAAGACGCAACGGAGCCTACGAATGACAGCGGAGAGACGGGACGTTCGTTCTCTCGTTGCGCACTACGCGAGTCATCGCGGTTCAGGGCGTTGGTGTGCGGGTCAGAGAGCAAGTTGGCGTTACATACGTTGCCTCTGCCAGGTGTGATCGACGAGATTTTGGCTCGGAAGCTGGCGAAATTTTGATGTTCGAAGTGCGCAATCACACGTGGATGTTGATGGCGATCTTTGCGCAATCGGTGCAGATCGCGTGGTGGATGATTTTGAGGGACAAAGTTCTTCATCCGAGGCTGCGCGCCACTGTGCCGGGTTCATCGGCGTGTCATCGCGAAATGGTGAGGGCCACGCCAGTTTCCTCGGATCCCCCACACATTGACGGGAAGCTTGTTGCCCAGCCGGCGGGCTTGCGGCAGCGAGGAAGCTTCAGGAACTGTCACTGAGTTTGTGCAAACAGAGTTCAGAACAGATGTGAGCGGATAGAGTGCCAGACATCTGCCGAGGCATGCATAATGCTGCAGGTCTTGTAACCCGTCCCTGCATCTTCTAGCGGACCAAGTTGCCTCTTGTAATACTACTGCTGAAATAAGGCTCCGTGTCCCAAAAAGGGGAAGTCCGGTATCAGCACCCAGCTTTGCTGGACGCCTGTCCCTCGAAAATGGGTCGTCGATTGTCCCGACTGGACAAGCATCTAGAGAATTCCACTGGAAATTACGGCTCGACGAGGTGATTCGACTCATTAACGGTTCGCCTTTCAAATCGTCTTTTCGTAACATGCCAAATTTCGGTACACCTCTAGCATTATCCTCGAAAATGGACGCTGCTCCTAGTCTGCTCCACTTTTTATACTCAGGGTCCCATTGGGCTGACGCCTTCCCGATGCATCCTTCTCGCTTCTGTGCCGGATAGCTTTGTGTAGGTCCAGACTCGAGGTTTCAAATGAGAGTGGTGGCCCCTTGGGGCTTGAGTTCCCGTCACCGGTTGCTGCTTGTCATCTTTAACGCCCCCTGGCGCAAGTTTGATAGATATACTCAAGTGTGGGCCCTTTCCGTCACGATTTCAGATCTCTCTGTTTCCTTGGATGTGTAATGCGTAGTCGAGAACCATCATGAGGTTCTTGCAGTTGCTGCCCATACTGGCCTGGGCATCTCTGGGAGTTGCTCAATCGTCTGGACTTTCCGCAGTCATTGCTCAACTCTCACCCTGCTCAGTAAGTTCAACTGCTACGAGTGAGCCACAGTGTCTGACTCCTGTTAGCAAAAATGTTTGGGAGCTGCCATACAGCAGTCCTCCTGTGGAGCCACTAACGTCACATGCATCTGCACGAATATGTCACTGCAGGATGAGGCACAAGTGTGCTTACTATCTTCATGCACCTTGAAAGAAGCTCTTAGTATGTATTGGTCTCGTGGTATCAAGTTCTCTCGACTAACAGTCGGACAGCCACAAAGAATGTAACAGCAACAACTTGCCACGCACCAGTGCAAGACAAGAGCGAAACTTCCCGACTCGCAAACATCATCCTCTCAGTCATCAGTGTAGCCTGCGGCTTGACAAGAATCATCTACAAGGCGATGTACTCCATGGCCGAGCTGGGATGGGACGACTACACCATAATAATGACATTATTTGCTGGCGTACCGAGCGTCGTGCTCATCGACCGAGGACTCCTACCGAATGGTCTAGGAAGAGACGTCTGGACCATGTCATTTGACAAGATCACCGCCTTTGTACGCTGGTTGTACATTCTGGAGATCCTGTACTTTTTCCAAATGACGCTGCTCAAGCTCACGCTTCTATTCTTCTTCCTAAGGATCTTCCCAAGAGGCATGGTCCGCAACCTGATCAAGGGTAGCATAGCCTTCACCGTTCTTTACGGTGTTACCTTCGTCATCGTTGCTATCTTCCAATGTCGTCCAATAAGCCATTACTGGATAAACTGGGACAAGGAGCACAAGGACGGTCAGTGTATCAACATTAATGCGTTGGCCTGGAGCAACGCAATCATTAGCATTGTCCTGGATGTCTGGATGCTGGTTCTTCCCCTGTGGCAGGTATTCCGGTTGCAATTGACGTGGCGTAAGAAGCTCAGTGTGGCAGTTATGTTCCTGGTCGGCACATTGTAAGCTCTCTTGATCGTGCCGTATGATTGTTCAAACTAATTCTTCTTAGCGTCACTGTTGTTTCTTGTCTCCGCCTGGGGTCCCTCGTCAACTTCGCCTCCTCCGCAAACCCAACATGGGATCAAGTCGACGTTGTGAACTGGTCGAATATCGAAATCAACGTGGGCATCATCTGCGCCTGCCTTCCTACCATTCGCGTAATCCTGGTTCGACTCTTCCCCACCATCATGGGGACTACGAAAGCATCCACTCAGGCCTATCACGCAAAATACGGGTATGGAAACGGGAGCCGTGGATTGGGCAACACTGTGGGGAGTAAGGTCGGGCAAATGAGTGGAAGAGGCGTGAATGAGATCACATATACGAAGACTTTCGAGATCCAGCATTCAGATCATGACGAGGTGGAGCTGATGCAGGTGGACGAATTCGGGAAAACCAATTCGAAAGTCAAGAGTAGTAGTACTAGCGTAGTGAGCCTGTAGGCACGCCAATTTCCATTTCTAGTTCCAGTAAGACCTAATATTCAAGAAGTCAAGAATGAACCTTTGTCCTTGGGACTTGCCTGTGCAAGAAGTGCCCCACGCTTGATCCTTCGTCCGCTGTACCTCGCGGTTCGCAAAGATATCTTGTCTTTCGTCCTCTGCGATCTGCCACTTGAAGCTCAAGAATTCTCGTGCTAGCACTTAAGCTTCGAGAATTTCACCAAGTTCTTCGAGACTGCCCACCTTGGTCTCCGCAATGTAGAGGTAGACGAAGACTATACAAGAGGAAGGTCGATGCTGCTCAGATGTATGTAAACTTCAGCCCCTGCTTTTTGATTTGGACATGATTGGGTATTTCAAAACGGTTTACCCAGTTCAGGACCCGAGAATTGATGAAACAAAGTGATCAAAAGCCGACCAGCTAAGCAAGAAAGTGGCCCAAAGCATTATCACTTTTTAAAGCCACAGTCCGTAGTCTTGAGCTGACAAGCTCGTTCCCCAAAGGACATGCAGCAAGTTCCACACCCCCATCGTGGAAGGAAATGAAAACTGCCGTGAAAGCCACAAGAATATTGCCGGAAAAAACCCTTCTGTGATGTTCTACTTCTTTTCGATTACCTTACCCTTCATGCGACCCAACGTGTCTTTAGCTTTCTGTAGCACCAGGGTGCTTAACCCACCATGGTGACCGCCTTCCTCACGCGACTGAGCCGCTGTCTGAGAATACTCAAAGCGCTCTTGATCATGTTCACCCAGACTGACAACTATGCCAGTATACTTGATGAGGATGGCGTTGAGTAGAAGGCGGCACATGCGACCGTTTGCATCCTGGAAAGGATGAATGTGCACAAACATGGTGCAGTACTTAGCAGCGAGGACGAAAGGATCCAGGTGCTCTGCTTGCTGTGCCTGATTAATGTCATACTCTAGTTGTCGGACAAGTGAGGCCATTGAAGCTCGAACGGTGGACGCTGGTGGCGCCTCCTGACTACCAATGAACAGCTTGCTTGTTCTGTACTGGCCTCCGTGTTCTTTGTTGCTCAGAACACCAGCGCTACCTGCACCTGTGCCGGCGACCAAAATTTCGTGTGTCTCTTTGATTAGATTTTCCGACATGGGAGCCTTCTCATGGACAAAGCGACGGACAATGTAGTGGAAAGCGGCAGCATGCTGGACCATCTCTCGGCGAGATCGGATAAGATGGCCCGAAACTGCATCGGCATCTTTCAGAACGATGTCCTCGAGTCCGGCACGGTACTCTGGTGTTCTGTAGTTTCTGTAAACTTGACTGGACAGTTTGTTGTGTATGTGAACTCAACTTACCTTTCACTAAACTCCACGGCTTCGCCGGCGAAGATCTGCTTGCAAAGCTTGAGCGTTTCATCCAAACTCATTTCTTTGCATCTCTTAGCCTTCCTGCTCGATCCATATACCATCTTCACCATCTCTTCGACCATAAAATCTGCAACTTGGTCTTTGTATTCTTGCAGCTTTTCGCAATGCTCGAAAATGTCGTCCATGATGCTCTTGACTACCTCAAAATCTTCAGTCTTGTGCAAAGGCGCATCGACAAGGCTGGGAGTCTTGCCCCATTTATCATTGGGCTTGTGGTAATCTGAACTCATCTGTAAAGAGCGACTGCGGCGCAGAGAAGGAATTGAACTGACGAGAGATCTAGTATATGAACCGTCGAAACTGGACTACAAGACTTACGAAACATCAAAAGAAGAGATCGAGATGTTCTCAAAATCTATCTTAAAGATGCCACCGAAGTCGAGAGCTGGCGGCCACCGCTGTGCGAAAGCATCTCGAATGGACGAGATGGACGATGCTGATTCCCCAGAAACCTGTCGAGAGCGCTCTTTGCCCTTGCTGGAGCTCGTCGTTAACTGCTCGTAAGCGCTCTCGAGGGAATGTTGTGCGCGGCCCGCTCTGGGCGAACTGGGTGACGTTGGTGTGTTATCTTTCGGCGGCATGGTGTGAACTTTGCACATGCGGCACTTTTTTCAATGAAGGGAGTGTCTTTGCAGTGGTTCTTTTCTGGGTTCTGCTCAAAGATTGCCAAATGGAAGTGAAGCGCGCGCAGGTGACGTGGACAGCAAACGGATTGACTGAATTTTCCGCGCCGCTCTCATGGTTTGTCTTGATGCTTTACGTTATTTCTACAGCGTTCAGTGAGCTATGGCATCGTCATGCACTTCAAAGATATTGAAGACAGGACTTTGTTGCCCACAGGCATCAGATCCATGTACATCGGCGAAACATTCAGCCTCTTCTCCGTATTGTTGAGTCAGGCGTCGGTTTGCATTGCCTTTCTGCGGCTCACAGTCGTCCAATGGCAGGAGAGACTTCTCTGGGTCTTCACAGCCACTATCCGGGTCACGTTCTATTCTACGCGGCGGCTGTCATGACATGGATGTAGTGCGATCCATTTCCACGTTTGTGGAATATATCATTGCTAGGCAATTATTGTGATAATCGCGTGGTCATCTGTTGTTGCACTTTTGTTGGTAGTCAGTAAATATAACAAACACTAATGTCCCCTCCGCTAAGGACCATAGCTTATTCTGCGCTGATGGATTTTCCTCTTGCGGTCTACCCGTGACTCATCATACACCAACTATAGATGACGAGGCGTGAAAAGCGGAGCATCATATGCGCAATGAGCTTGGGATGTTTGTGAGCTCACCATGATGGCTTTGCGTGGCTGATCAGATACTAACTGCGAAACAGAGCTGGCCTCGCGTGCCTCGTCAAGACTGCGTACCTACCCATGATTGGTACCTGGACAGACTTCACCTACAACATTGCTGACGTTCTCATCTGGGCTATCACTGAGTCCGCCATCACTACCGTGACCGATTCTATCCCCTTCATAGACTTGTGGTCAAGGATATTACTATTCGTGGTAATAGCAAGAGACAGGCATATGGTAACAAGGGATCATATCCATTGGTGGACCGCCAAGATGCAGTACGTAAGATGGGCACAAGAACCAGTGTCCAAGCACACGCCAGTGGTAATGGTAAGGACATAGGACATGTAGAGAACGACAATTAGAGTGATATGAGCATCTTAGGGGATAGGACGGAGAATGGAAGAATCTTCCAAACGAACGAAATCGTGATTGCGTACAGCGAATGTGGTGATGATGCCAGTAACGATGATCATGCATGGGGGTTAACAAAGAAAGATGTCGAACAGATCGGTCAAGTTAGACTGCGCGACAACATATAGGTACGTATGGTGCAGCAGCTAAAGGCCTTTCTCATGGGCTTGTACAACCCTTCTTTCATAGGTTACTACTTTTTACTGCCAGCAAATGCTTACCAACCATGACAGTAGTTCCCTGGACAACTAAAAGGGACCTGACCTTTTGAGTTCATCGTGCACAAGAACCTTCGCCTGCCACACCGAGCGTCGTTGTCGATCAGGGGGTCATCGAGAGCTCGATGCTGGCGTAGTGCGTGCGAGCTCAGCGTTTTTACTGTTGTGTAAAGTTGCAACGCAACAGGATGTGCTTGACGCCTTCGGAACCGCGTTTCAAACATTTTTCTTTAACTGTTATATTGCAACAACCTGACTTCTGTGAGCAGCGACTTTGGAACGGCCCTGCGTGTTCTACTTCCAGTCCAGAAAGTTGGCCGAGAAGACGGTTGCATCGATCCGCAACAATTCTTTTTCCATACCCTGTAGTCTACACTGACCATGATGGTCTCGCATAGGAAGAGATCAGCGAGATCTCAATATTATAGCAACGCATAGGGACGCCCTCATGACTTCGATCAGTCTATGCAAAGAAACGGAAGTCGACTACCGAGTTTAGTTCGGCAATTTCGTATTACATCCTTGCTCCAGCCCTACGCTAGCATTTGAAACTTGATGTCATCTACAATAGGGGCCAATGATGAAACGCTGACCCCACCGTAAATTGTCCGAACGGGATGTCGCAATTCAAACAATAACATCTACGCTATACACCAGAGGCATGTCCAGATATCTTCCTGATGGAACAATATGCCAGAGATGTTGCACGTAGATGAGGTTTGGTACAGCTATGTCAGTGGCGTCGCTCAGCCTCGCCGTCCAAACTTAGAACCGCTAACATGGGAAGACCCGAATAGCCTCGTATTTCAGTCCACTGGTTGAGCCGTGCGGTATGGCATACGATGAGCTAGGATGAGCTCGTGCGCGCAGATTTGATGTCGATATGCTTTAAGAGACATCGAAGAAGCCACTTTGAATTCGTCCATTCGCATTCACTCGCTTCTCTTAACCTATCATAATGTATACATCAGGGCTCTTGCTCTCACATTTGGCGAGTTGCCTGTCGCTAGCAACTCTTGTTGCGTCGGCTCCGGCCAGCCACCACGACCTTGCCCTCTCGAAGCGCAATGGGACGATTGAACAGAGCGTGTTCTACGGCATCAACGGTTCCGAAGTCGAGGCGAAACTTGCAAAGTTGAAGGCTGACGGATATCGACCTACATCCCTCAACATCCACGGCTCGACGAACGATGCAAAGTTCGCCGGTATCTGGAGCAAGCAGACGGGAGGCAAATATGAGACGATTATTGGCGCCAACGAGACAGCCTACAATGCCTGGGTAGACCAGTGGAAAGCCAGTGGGTATACTTCTACACACGTATCCGCTACCGGATCCGCTTCCGATGCGTTATTCGCCGGTGTTATGGAGGAGATGCCCAACGTGGGAAACTTCGTCCAGGTCTGCGGTCTTGACAGCCCGTTCGCTTATCTGAACGCAACCATCGATACCCCGATGTATATCAAGGGTGTGAGCATGTATGGAGTTCCCAACGCGCGCCGATACTGCATCCTGGGGCACGAGGATAATGTCAATTACCAACAGACCGTGTTCTACAACACAGACTTTTTGCAGTACGAATGGGAAACTCTGAAAGCAGATGAGACTTCGAAGAGGTTCTGGAGGCCCGTTTACGTTGACGTATCTGAGGACCTTCTTACAACACCTATCTTCGACGACACCACTGTCGGACAATGGGCCGCTCAGACAGGCCTCAGCGCAGCTGAACTGGAATCGGAGATCGCTGCTCAGAAAGCAAAGAACCTGTACCCTGTTCAAATTTCAGGAGCGGGCAGCAAGGGCTCGAAGTACGCCGTAGTCTTTGCAGAGCAGCTGACTCCGCTGGAACGCCAATGGCACGCTGTAGGTGAAGTCACTGGCTTTGCCGACAACGCCGGCGTCCAGGACAAAGTGGACTCGATCGTGCAGGCATTCATGAAGAGGAACAGCGTCAGACAGGCCCAAGTCGCTGCCTCGGTCAACGGCACCGTCATCGCATCTCGCGCATACACTTGGGCCGAGAGCGATCGTGCTGTAGTCAAGCAATCAGACAAGTTCCTGCTCGGAAGCGTCAGCAAGATGTTCACGTACGCAGCAACAAACAAACTCATTAACGACGGCCTCCTCAACCTCACCACCCCCGTCTACCCTCTCCTTGGCTACAACCACCCCGCCGACAACCGCTCCCTCGACATCACCGTCGAGCAGCTCCTCGATCACTCCGCCGGCTTCGACCGCACAAAGTCCCCAGACATCGGCTTCATCTTCCGCGAAGTCGCAGACTCGCTGAACCAAACCACCCCAGCCACTCTCAAACAGCTCATCGAGTACGTCGCCGCAAGGCCGCTAGACTATACTCCGGGCACAAGCAGCGTCTACTCCAACTACGGCACCATGCTACTCAGCTACGTCGTCGCCAACCTCACCGGCGAAACCTACACCTCCTACGTCGAGAAAAACATCCTGCACGGCCTCGACGTCACTCTGTACCCCACCTCCGCCGCCTCCGAAGCCTCCAACCCCATCGTCCAGGAATCGAAATTCGTCGACGTCTCCGCGCTCACCCCCGCGGTCAAAGCCAAAGTACCTGCGCCCAACGGTGGCGACGGCGCCGTCAAGGAAGAAGCCGTGGGCGCCTTTGCCTTCAGGGCTTCCGCAGAGTCCATCTCTCGGTTCATCGGCAACAACAGCGTCTACGGTATTGGAGGACGCCAGTCGTATGCCTACCGTGACGGCACGGTGGCGGGCGCGCGCGCGATCGCGTCGAGTTCCTACACTGATCTCGATTGGGCGATGAACTTGAATACTAGGGAGTATTTGAACGAGAGGGCGTGGGACACGTTGGTGGACGATCTGAACCAGAAGGTCTGGTATGTCGCTGACCTGAAGCAGAAATGAGTGTGAGGTTTGTGTGTTTGAAGATTGGGATTCACTTCTTGTAGATAGAGTTGTTATAAATTAGCTAGAGATGTAATGCGACGATGACCTCAGCTTCCCGCCCGACCACGATCGTTTCGTGGTGATTCTTGACATCTATGGTTCGTTGAGAAGAACGCGGACGCAACTGAGGTTTATACTGGTAACGACTCAGCTCCGTCGCTCATGAAGAGTGATTGAGATGCCAATATCCGTTGTGATTGTGCCATCTCTGGACATGGCGCGACTCCAAACATACCATTCTCGCTGTGCTGAAAGAGATTCCAGCGAAATAACGCCTCCTCCACAATCGTCAACTACCAAGATCTGGGGTCCCCGCGCTCGCCATAAGACTCGCAAAGACTCAGCCCAGGTTCCGCAAAGCCAGCACCGCTGCCAGGAACCACAACCGCACAAACCCACACAGACCCATAGCTTATGCGCACCAACACTCATAATACGCAAACCCGTCGATTCCGCATCCACCTTTCACGTACCCCCTACACTCTCCAGCACCTCTCCCCACCTAGACAAGAATTCCATCGCAATCCTCCCACCCAGGACCATGCATTTCCATCCCAGCGCCACCTACCCCAAAACAGCAAGCGCGATCTGGCCCGCCCCACCCATCCTCCCCTCCGATTCGCCAACGGCGCACTAGCCGCGATCCCGAACATTGATGGCCTAGGGCATCATCAACGTCACGATGGCATCAAAGCGTGCTGGAGCGTAGCACCAGCTCTCAAATGGAGGGAAATTCTGCACACGGCACACGGCTATGATGTAGTAAATGCAATTGAGTGATGTAGGGAGGCTGGCTGGGTTCCGGAACAGAGACGTCAGGAACGGACTGGGTGCACGCTGCTCGCTACTTAACTGGGGAGGAGGAAAAGTCGCGTGCACAGGATTTCTGGGATGATGTCTGCAATTGTACCGCGTTGTGCACCACTACTGGGAAGATCTTGCAGGCTGGGAGATCTGCGGTTACGTTTACGGCTACGTTTACAACTACGTCTGCGGCTGGGGAGGGAGATTGCTACTTCTTCCACTACTCCTCTTTCTTTACCTTTGCTGCCGTTCTCTTCCCTCGAGATTACACAATCACCTTCTGAGCCTATATCTGGTCTGCTGTGTATGACACACACCACGCGCCTTTACCAACTCACGTCTCACCTACACCCACGCGCCTTCTCTACCAAGACTTCTTTACACCAACTCAACAACATGCCCGCCACACGCCAGTCCGACTCCTCGCTCGCGTCGCGCGGTAAAGACGCCAGCGCGCCGGGCAACAAGCCGGTCGCGAAGTCGCACCGCGCGAGCGCTACGGACTGCACGCAGCACTGGGAGGACGAAGAGCACCTTGCGCAGAACCAGAAGGACTTTGCTGAGTTTCGCGCCGACGCACGCAAGAACTCGTCTGCGTCGGCGGGCAGCAGCGCATCAGGCGGGTCGGACTCGGCTTCTGGCTCTGGTAAAGGAGATCATGGCGAGGTGCCCAGCGGGATGAAGCGCGGTCGTGGCGCTAACCAGGCCGGCTCGCAGAGCAAGAAGGCGAAGAGTGAGGAGCGCGATCCTGCGGGCCTGCCTAAGGGGGATAAGACAAGGGTGCCTGTGGTGGGACAGCACGTGCATTGGAAGGCTGGGAAGGGGTATGCGAAGGGCGAGGTGGTGGAGGTGCTGTATGAGGAGAAGGAGGTCGAGGGGAAGAAGGCTGAGGCGAGTAGGGAGGATCCGAGGTTGGTGTTGAAGACAGACTCGTCAGGTAGGCTGGCGGTGCACAAGCCTGAGGATGTGTATTTTGACTGATTTGGGGGATGAGGTGGATGAATGGGTTCAAGCTCACGTGAGCAATGGCCGAAAAGGGTTGGTCTTGCATGGCAACGACGTGGGAGAACTGGGATCGGCATTGACTTTGTCTTAAAGAATGGATCAGCATGGTGGACAGGACTGGCAAATGCTGTATAGTGTGCTATCAATGCTGGCTACTAAGATCAACGGTTTCAAAATAAGCGCAACAGCGTACGAGTAATAGGTGCAATATTTCGACGTGGTATTGTTTGAGCACAAAGATTACCCTTTTTCTTCCAGTGCAGTGGCGATTCTACCAGATGCGGTGCTATGACACCGAGACTATGCAGACGCAATTAAACGCTCGCTCAGCGCTGAGTGCCGAGCGGCACGCTCGCTCAGCGCTGAGTGCCGAGCGGGAGTCAGCCCGTAAGCTTTGGCGGTCCGGGAGGCAGTTCCCCAGATTTCGCAGGTCGCGAATACGGGAGGTTCGGTGCGGAAATAGCGAATGGGCTACAGATGCGGTCGTTTTTACGACGCATGGCTTCGAGCGAGTGCACACAAAGCGTCTTAGGTGCAGGGCTAGCGGGTCTGGATTTCATCAAAAGAGCTCACGGTGAAGGACAGCTGCAGCGGCGATTGGCAGGCTGCTGGTGCGATCTGCACGCCAGAGGTGGTGCGCCGAGAGAGCGTTGCGCAAGTGCTGCCGAGAGGCAGGTTGTTTTGGCGAGGGGTTTGTCATAAACAAAGAGACGCTGTGTGACGGCTGGTGTCGCCTGACCGTCGTGTGAGCGAGTGGTTCCTGCCTGGTCAAGCCAGAGCACCGCTATCATCCAGCCACAGCGTGCACTAGGCTGCCGCTGACAGCCGCGTAGAGTGGACTATAGTTTTTAGGCTTGTAATCATGGGATGGTGTTCTTGAATCACCATCGCGTTGCTCGACCGTGCACGGAGGATGAGATGGCTGTCAATCTCACCCGATCACGCTGCATCCTTCAGGGCCCACCTCGGTGGTTCTGTCTTGGGTTGCTCCAGCTGGGAGCGTGGACGTGCCCCTCTGGCGGGTGCAGAGACTTTCGAGCAGTGATGAGCTGGACGCTCGCAGCAGGGACAGAGCCAGGACAGAGCCAGGACTGAGCCAGGACGGGGCGAGGACAGAGCTCCATACTCAGCGTCAGGGCGTCCGGCTAAATGGGCCCTGAGTCTTTGTGAGCAGCCAGCAGCAGCAGAGCGCGTCGAGACGGGCAACGAGCTGCTGCAGTGTCACCCAGACGACGTCGCTCGCCCCATGCCTCGACGGCTGTACCTCGAGAGCTTCGCCACCGTGTTGCTGCAGCTGCAGGCCGACGCTGAAACACGCAAGAATGGCCGTCTCGCAGGGTAGGTAGCGTAGCGTAGCGTAGCGTCTACAGAGCTGAGGGCAGCCAGTGCACAGTGCGGACAGCTATCGACGGCCAACCAGCAGCAGGCTCGGGAGCGGCAGGCCTACCAGGTGACTTCACCCAGGGCTCTTTTCTGCTCTGACGCGTGGGGAATGCCAACTGGATAGCGTCGTCGAAGTGCGTCTGAGCTGCAGCCCGCGGACGAGCTTGTCACGCTCGCGCCGTTTATCCTCCCGCGGCCCTTGTATGGCTGAGACAGCGCCTGTGTGTGTGTCTGTGTGTTCTGTGTGTGTCTGCTGCAGCGTTATTGTGCCCCTCTTGCTTGCTCACCAGCACGCCAAACACCAAAAAATAATACTGCCCTGCCCAGCACGCACTTGCCCGCGGCGCCCGCAACCGCTCACGTCCACGTCCGACGCTCGCTACTACGCTTCAATTGCCCGCTCTCTCTCTCTGCTGCTGCGTTTGCTCGGCCCCGCGATGCTGGCTGCGTAGCCCGTCGCATTGCATCGCATCATCGTAGATAGATAGTAGAGTCGAGGTCCCGCAGCCACAGCCGAACCGCGCCGATAGCATTGCACAGCACAGCACAGCACAGCACAGCACATCACGGCATAGTACAGCTGCCACACAACACGCCGCAGCAACACCGTACAGCAGCAGCAGCATCGCGCGCTCCCCGGACTGCCGCCGCCAGCCCACTGCTCCCACCATGCTCGCGGCAGCTGCACGCACATAGCTCAATTCCACCAGCCTGCAGGCTATAGACACACCCATCATGTCCGAGGCGCCGCCTCACACGCTGGCCCCGCCCGCCGTCACGGCGCTGCGCAAGGAGGCAACGGCAACAGGCGCACAGCAACGCGTCAACATGGAGCGCACCGTCAGCCAGGACATGCGCGAGGAGAGGGAAGATCTGAAGGAGGCCGCCGAGCACAGCCTGAACATCATCATGGACCTGGACCTCGCCGGCAAGGTCCGGTACGTCAGCCCCTCGTGGAGGGAGGTTGTGGGAACCACCCCCAACGACGTCGTCGGCCGCCCTGTGCTCGACATCATCTTCGGCGGCAAAGATGGCTTCGCCGAGACCATTGAGTCTGTCCGAAAGTACGACTCTCGTAGCCACATTGCCCGTTTCTCTGTGCGCATGGGACCTCATTCCATCCTGCGACGCAAACGCTCCAAGCCCGCCGTCGACGACGAGCAGCAACAGCAGCAACAGTCTTTACCTCCGTCTCCCACCAAGGCAGACGCAGATGACGAAGAGCAGATACTGAACCTCGAAGCCCAGGGCATCATGGTGTACGACCGCTCGACAGGCGCCGAGAGTCATGTGCGTCAATCCCGTACACTCAGTCTCAACGCGATTTGCTAACTGTGCTAGACAATGTGGATGGTCCGCCCGTCGGTGCTGCGCGAGGTTACCATTGACCTTCCCGAGGAGCTCGTCGAGTCTCTTGGCGTGGGTGCAGAGGTGCTCGCCCATTATCTCACAGGGCTCGCAGAGCAGGGTGCTAACGATCCGCGTAACCACCCGCCACCACTACCTGTGCTATGTCGAATCTGCGAGCGACACATCACTCCTTGGTGGTTCGAGAAGCACTCCGAGCTATGCTTGCAAGAGCATCGCGCTGAGATGGACGTTCAGATGGCCCAGGAGACCCTGTCTGAGCACCGCAACGCTATCGTCAGGGTCTTAGATACGCTCGAGGCACAAGCACGGCCCTCAAGGGCGGCCCCCGCAGACCCAGCGGCCCTGATTCAGCCACCCGAGTACCATGGCCTCCCTATTCAACCAATCTCAAATCCTTCCTCTGGCACAGGCACACCCTCAGGACGCAATTCTCCAGCTTCCCCGCCCTCGAGGTCAAGGGAGCGCTCAGGAGCCTCTGGCTTTGGTCATCACCGTGCGCGCTCATTTGCTGTCCGACGACCACTGGCCCGCATTGTAGAACTTGTGCTAGATCTGTGCGACACCGCGCTAGAAGTCAACACACCAGCAATCAAAGACAACATCCGCAATGCATCAGAGATCCGGACGCAGTCGCCGCAGTCGGAGAACCGTATCTCACAGGTCATGCAATGGCAGTCACCGACGTCAGGCTCGTCAGACTTCGGTGAAGGGTTGAGGTTGCTCTGCGAAGACACCAACCGTTTGGCCAAGGCAAAAATCGATGCTGTGTTTAGACATCGCCAGATCTTGGAATACTCGGAAAGGCTTCGCATCGAGTTCGACATCCTCGTTCAGGAATGCATAGAAGCGGCCATCGTCAAGGCCGCCCGCATAGCTGCTGGAGAAGACAGTTCTTCAGACGACGAAAATGTAGAGGAGGAGCCCCAGTCTGATATTAACGACATCCCAGGGGGTGACGAGGGCATCTTCCCAGGGTCCTTCGATGCCCCTTCAGCAATGGCACAAGCCCTGCGTAACGCTTCAGAGACGTCCCTGCCAATGCGGGTTGGTCGGCGCGAGTCATCAGTGGCCGACTCAAACCGCTCCAGCAGCCCAAGAGGAGGCTGTCAGACGCCCAGATCATCACACGCTGGTGCGATCAGTATCGCGAGTCAGAGCAACCGGCGCTCTATGCATTTCGAAAGTGACGCGGGTATGGAAAGCGATACCAGCATGCGTTCCTCGGTCTTCTCTGGTCCTCGACGAGCAGATTCGCCTGCGAATTCAGAGCTCGGTCTGAGCAGAGTGGCTAGTTCCAGAGAACGGAAGCGCAAGAGCTTGATCCTGCCAAGCGTACTTTCTAGCCGTCAGCAGTCGCCCGCACGCACAATGCACCCGCCACCACCAGCTTCGCCTCTGAGAACGACTAAGCCCCGCTTACCTGTCGGCGCCGAAGCACTGCAATCACCCATCACATCGCCAGTGCTGACCACAACGGACTTCTCTTCTCCGGCTATGGCTATGGCCATCAATCACCACCGCAGACAGTCGTCAACGGCTGGGTCCGATGGTCCAAGGGCTCTGTCGCCACGCCTCTTGCCTGTCACACAACCACAGCCACGCGCAGTGCCTCCTTCGATCAAGGACTTTGAGGTTGTTAAGCCTATCAGCAAAGGCGCGTTTGGCAGCGTCTATCTTGCTAAGAAGAAGTCCACTGGAGAGTACTACGCTATCAAGGTCCTGAAGAAGGCCGACATGGTGGCAAAGAACCAAGTTACCAATGTGAAGGCGGAACGAGCGATCATGATGTGGCAAGGCGAAAGTGACTTTGTCGCGAAGCTCTATTGGACATTCTCGAGCAAGGACTACCTGTACCTTGTCATGGAGTATTTGAATGGCGGCGACTGCGCGTCACTCATCAAAGTCCTCGGCGCGCTACCTGAAGACTGGGCCAAGAAGTATCTTGCCGAAGTTGTTCTTGGTGTTGAACATCTCCACAGTCGCAGCATCGTGCACCGTGACTTGAAGCCAGACAACCTATTGATCGACGCCAAAGGTCATCTCAAGCTTACCGACTTTGGTCTCTCACGAATGGGTATGATCGGGCGACAGAAGCGTGCTTTGAAGTCCGACCCCAACGAGGCTGCGCCTGATCTACTCAAAAGTGGGCCTTTTCACCGTGCCGCCTCTGGCTCGTCGGCATCCCGGTCTGCGTCTTTTGACCTCAATCCATCGCCGTCAACGACTCCATCGATGACTCCGGCTCTCGCTGGAGATCTCGGGCAACCGTCTTACTTCAGCCTCAGCAGGGAGACACCTCACAGCCGTGAACACAGTAGAAGAACATCTGGCAATCGCAGCGACAGTGCCGATAGTGATGCTTTGCAAGCCATGTTTCGTCGCTTCTCGATTGCCGACTCAAACTTTGGGCCTGGGCAGAGATCACCCATCGAAGAAGAAGACTTCAGCGATAACGGCTCGCCGGATATCCTTGCCCCGACCATGAGTAACTCTGCTGTTGTTCAAGCTCAAAACCAGGCTCAGCCGCCAGCGGCACATATGCCGCCCCCTCATATGGCGTTGTTCGACCCAGATGACAGCAATGAGAGGAAGTTCGTGGGCACGCCAGACTACCTCGCACCAGAGACAATTGCGGGTAATGGTCAAGATGAGGTGAGTGATTGGTGGTCGCTGGGTTGCATCCTCTTCGAATGTCTCTACGGCTATCCTCCGTTTCACGCGGACACTCCAGACGAAGTATTTCAGAATATCCTCGCACGCAGGATCGATTGGCCTACTGAGGATGATGATGTGTATGACATCTCCGACGACGCAAAGGATCTCATGAACCGTTTGATGTGTTCTGACCCAACGAAACGTCTGGGTGCTAATGCAGAAGAGAAGTACGCCAGTGGCGGCGAGGAGATCAGAGCTCATCCCTGGTTCGCTGACGTCAATTGGGAATCCCTCCGCGACGATGAAGCGTCTTTCATCCCAGCGCCCGAGAACCCAGAGGACACTGAATACTTCGATACGAGAGGAGCCGCCATGGCCAACTTCTCACCAGAGTTCGAAGACCAGGGGACATCCTCGGCTGGAACACCAAGCGCCGATTATCCGGACCGTCCACACGATGCGTTGTCGCGAGTGCGAACGCAGGTCAGCGTCTCGACTATGAAGCGTGGCCTCATACCGCTACACATCCCAGCTCATGTTCGCGAGGGCCGGTCTAGAAGATTGAGCGAGCCTATGGCTACGGATGACTTTGGCAATTTCAGCTACAAGAACTTACCAGTGTTGGAGAAAGCGAACAAAGATGTCATTCAGAAGCTGCGCGCCGAAGCAATGCTGCCGCAGAACAAGTCAAGCTCAGCTATCCACTCGCCAACAGTCACATCGCCATCGCCTTCTCTGGAGACCAGCCCAATGCTACCCGGTCAGCTGAAACGTACTTTGTCAACGAACAGGGCTGGCGGGAGACCGGCATCACCATCGATGAGTGGGCCAGGCTCTTCGCCCAGCCGAGGCTCGCAGCCCTCATCTCCATTGCTTGTACAGTTTAGCACTGGTCAGCATCACGAGCGACGTAAGACATCCAGCAGCTCCTCTACATTGTCACACTCAACCAGCAATTCAGGTTCCCTCCAACCAGGCAGCTTCTTCGACCCCAATCGTCTGTCGGGCTTGCGACCATCACCAGAGTCTGCTTCTCCAGGCAAGTCATCAAAAATTGGCCCTGGCATGTCTGCTTCGTTCTCGGAGAAGATGGGATCCAGCCCGCGACAGTCTTCCATCGGCCCCGCGAATGCGTCGCCGCGTGCGAGGTCCCAAACAGTTGGCTCACAAGATGGTGTGGACAGTGTGCGAGATGTGCTGCCTGCTCACCACAAGCGGCACAGCCAGGTGCTTGATGTGTCTCCTTCGTCGTCTGACACGGAAGACTCACGAGCCAAGGCTCTCTTGCGTGTGCAACGCCGGCGACAGAGTTCTCGACGATTGTCGCAGATCAGCTTCGGTGACGGACCCTTCTTCCGTCCACTTGACGTGCTCATTTGCGAAGATCATCCTGTATCAAGGCTTGTCATGGAGAAACTCCTCGAGAAGCTGCGTTGTCGCACATTGACTGTCACGAATGGATCTGAGGCTATCCGCTACGCTATGGGCGAAGTCAAGTTCGACATCATCATGATGGAGTTCAGGCTGCCTCAAGTCAATGGCGCTGATGTTGCCCGCATGATCAGAGACACGAAGAATGCGAACACGACTACGCCTATCGTTGCTGTTACCGGCTATCTTAAGGAGTTGCAGGCACCTCACTACTTCGATGCTCTGATCGAGAAGCCGCCCACGATTGCAAAGCTCACGGACACACTCGGTCGTTTATGCCAATGGAAGCCACCTCCGCCAAATTGGGGACCGGGCCAAGTCTTCTTTCCCTCGATGATGCCTTCGGGGCTGCGACAGGAATCTACACGACAGGAGGACAGTCCAACAACAAACTCAAACTCATCTGGCTTCTCTCAGGTCCCCGGCAGCTACCGCGGATCGAGCCGTGAGGACTCGATCAGCTCCAGCTTCTTTGGTGACAACGACAGCCGCACCAGTGAGGATGTGCCCGTCCACATTGCACGTCACGGCACTGACGATTGGCGCGAGCGTGACATAACGCACGCGATGAGTGGACTGGGGATCTCCGAACACGACGCGGTCAACGCAGTCAACATCGAGGCCAAGGAGGTTGCACAGAAGAAGGTCGGTGCGCCAAACCTACCTCACGAGGTCTCGGCACCGGCCGCCATGGAAGCGGCAACGATCCGCCGCCAACGATCCGCCGAGCAAGTAGGAGCAAAGCGCCGCCTTCTTGAGACGCGCAAGCACGAGTCTGCCGAGTCCGGCGACGATGAGGACGAAGAGCTAGGCAACACGACAGCGACCAAGGCGCGAAGCCCTAAAACCCGCCCCAAATCCTCCTCCAAGCTCGGCATCGAGATGATGCGCACCAACAGCCGCGGCAGCGTCATCTCAGTGGAAACGGACATGGGCGCTTCGGCGAGTGATTCCGCTCTGCTGGCTTCCTCCCCTCCGCCCGCCATCACCGAGGACTCGGCTGCCGAGGAGCGTGAGGCCAAGCTCACCAAACACAACGTCCCACACATGTCGCTCACGCCGCCCGACGTGTTTCCCGCAGCGTCCCCCGACGGCGGCGACCCGGGCGAGATGGACATTCGCACCCCCAAGCAGGGCGACGGTGGTAGTGGTGGTGGTAGTGGTGCTGCTACCCCCGATGACCCAGATCCCACGCCGCGGGCCAAGCAGTCACGATGATAACAGCTCTATGCAAGCAAAGGCAACTGGTGACTGCATCACTGTCTTGACCCCACTCTCCATGGTCTGTCGCTGTTGGCAAGCACCCTGCGATGATTCCAAACGAGTCTCCTTTCTCCTTTCTTTCTCTCTCTATTTGATTTTCCCCAAGCATGGTGTAGCGGGTGTTTCAATGGTAGTGCACCGAAACATACAGTCAGACAGTCAGACAGTCAGACAGTCAGAAAGCGCAACACAACACAACACAATACAAGAGCTAGTTAGCGAAGCTCAGTCTGAAGCGTTCCCGTCTCGCTTATTCGCTTACCTTCAGCTTCTCTTCTTCTTCTTCAAACTTGTCGATAAACACCTTTTCCATCGTCGCATCGAGTCGAGTTGACGATGTTTATTCACCTTTCTTGTTTTTCTACCACTCACGGCTTGACATGACTATCGGATTGGGTTGGGTTGGGCGGGGTTGGGGGAATCACACTCGCTTTGTGTTTTGCGTGTTTGATGTTTTTTGGTCTTGTTTTGTTCGTTCGTCGCGAATATACCCTTGGTGTTGTGTTACGCCGCTTTGGGTCGGAGACTGCCACTCGCTTTGTGCTGTTTTTTTGCAATGCAATGGATCGTTCTGGGGTTGGGTTGAGAGCGGAGGAGAGGAGAGGAGCACGAGGAAGAGGAAGAGGAAGTTGTGTGCGATATGAGATTGTGTGTGTGTGTTCTCTGTACAGTCTGAGTGCAAGCGTTGGCGAGTCAATAGCGTTGGTGAATAGCGTTGGTGAATAGCATAGTTTAGGTAGTTTTTGATGGGTTTGATCAAAATCAAATGGGTTACTTGTCATTGTGGTAGAGTACTTTCAATTGCGTGCAGTCTACCCTTTTCCACGTTGTGCACTGCCTGTATGTACTGAATGTTTGTCAATACTCACAGTGGAGCTCTAATCGATAGTGAACCGGATAGCGCGGCGGGAACGGAGCTTTCCCCGCAATCCAACCTGGCCCATGCTCCTTGCGAGGTCATGCAGGTACCACAACCGAACAGCTGATAGCATCAGTCCGTCCCTCTCCCCAACCCGTCCAGTGACACTTCCGTGGCACTCCAGCGGCACCTTGAATACTCCAAACATCGCCTATAAGCTCCCCGTCGAGCTCCCACAGCAACGACCATCATGGGTGGTGAATGCTGCAACCGCACCGTTCCCATGACGCGTCCATCGGGCGAGTACCCGCAGCTGGCTGCCGGGCCCGTGGGGAAGCAGATCCACAGCATCTATCAGAGCAGACTCAGGCAGTTCACCGATGCTGGCCAGTACCGGGAGCAGAGCCTTATTGGGTGCGTCTCCTACTACTCCTACTGCTCCTACTATCCCTACTATCCCTACTCCTACTATCCCTACTCCTACTATCCCTACTACTACTATGCCTACTACTTTTACTCCCACTACTCCCACTACTTACTATCTGCATCGCTGCATTGCCAAGACTGACTGTCGACCCCAGCAAGCTCGACGAAGCCCGCGTCAAGGGCACCGACACCAACCACGTCAAGCTCTCCGTCTACTCGCCGCCTGACCTCAGCCGCCCGCTCTTCAAGGAAGCCACCAGCCACAAGTTCACCCCCACGCACGTCGGCGCCTCCTTTGGCCCCAGCTGGTCCACCCACTGGTTCAAGGTCCAGCTTACCGTGCCGAAAGACCTGCTGAAGAAGGAGCGTTTGGAGTTCCACTGGGACGCTGATAATGAGGGTCTTATCTGGACTGAGGACGGTCACACGGTGCATGGCCTGACGGGCGGCGGCGAGCGCGTCGAGTGGATCCTGCCCGACGCCTTCCGCGATGCCAAGGAGCACACTTTCTACATTGAGATGGCCTGCAACGGCATGTTTGGCAACGCACCTGGTGGCGATTCCATTCAGCCCCCGAAGCCGGACCGGTACTACACCCTCCATACGGCCGATATTGTCGCCGTGAACCTCGACGCCAGGGCCCTGTACTTTGATTTCTGGGAGATTGGCGATGCTGCTCGTGAGTTCCCCCAAGACTCGGCCGAGGCCCATGGCGCACAGCAAGTCGCGAACCGCATCATCGACGCTTTCATTGCTGGCCGTGGCAGCACGGAGAGTATCAAGAAGGGAAGGGACATTGCGCGCGAGTATCTGGGCAACGTCGACTCGCACAAGGTGTACAGCGGAGACAAAGAGGCGCTGGTCACGGGAATCGGGTACTGCCACATCGACACGTGCTGGCTGTGGCCCTTCGCCGAGACCAAGCGCAAAGTGAACCGCTCGTGGTCCAGCCAGTGCGATCTTATCGACCGCTACCCAGAGCTGCGCTTCTGTTGCTCGCAGGCTCAGCAGTACAAGTGGCTCGAGCAAGATTACCCCACCACCTTCGACCGTGTTAAGAAGAAGGTCAAGGAGGGTAGCTTCCAGCCTATTGGCGGTTCATGGGTTGAGCACGACACGAACTTGCCCGGCGGCGAGTCTCTGATTAGGCAGTTCTTGTATGGCCAAAGATACTTTGAGAGCAAGTTTGGCCAGCGCTGCAAGACCTTTTGGCTGCCAGATACCTTCGGCTACTCCACCCAACTACCCCAAATCTGCCGCCTTGCGGGCATGACACGCTTCCTGACCCAGAAGCTGAGCTGGAACAACATCAACAACTTCCCCCACACAACCTTCAACTGGGTCGCTCTCGACAACAGCCAGGTCATCTGCCACATGCCGCCGTCCGAGACCTACACTGCTGAAGCCAACTTTGGCGACGTCAAGCGCAGCATCACAAGCCACAAGTCGCTCGACCAGGACCAGACATCCCTGCTTGTCTTCGGCAAGGGCGATGGCGGTGGTGGACCGACCTGGCAGCACCTCGAGAAGCTGCGTCGCTGCCGTGGCATCAGCGAGAAGACCAGCCTGCTACCTCGTATCAAGCTTGGCGACTCTGCAGACGACTTCTTCGACAAGCTGGAGAAGAAGGTCGAGAACGGGACCGAGCTTGTTACCTGGTATGGTGAACTGTACTTTGAGCTCCACCGTGGCACGTATACCACGCAGGCGAACAACAAGCGCAACAACAGGAAGAGCGAGATTATGCTCAGAGACATCGAATATCTTGCCACTTTGGCGACGATCAAGAATGGGTTCGGCAAGAGCAGCGCGTACAAGTACCCGAAGAAGGATATTGATGACATGTGGGAGAATGTGCTGCTCTGCCAGTTCCATGACTGTCTGCCAGGCAGCTCTATCGAGATGTGCTACGATGACTCTGATAAGGTGAGTTGCCTTGAATTCCGCTACAGCAGATGCTAACTTTCTAGATCTACGCCCAAGTATTTGCGACCGGCGAGAGACTCCTCGCTGACGCTCTGTCCGAGCTCGGCTTTGATGACGAGAAATCGCTCAAGCCTAACAGCAAGCTGTGTGCTTTGAACACCCTCCCCTGGAAGCGCAGCGAGATTGTCAAGCTGCCCGAGTCCCACGCTCAAGACTACGCTCTGGCTCACGGCGATGCACTCAGCCCCATGTCTATCCGTCCGTTCGCGTCCGCATACTCTGCAGCCACTGCTTCCATCGCTGAGACCAGCCCCGGCACCTTCGAGTTACGCAACGCCCAATTCGCCATCAAAGTCACAGACGGCGCCATCACCTCCCTCTACGACCTGGCTGCCGAGCGCGAGCTCATCCCCAAAGGCGCCAAAGCCGCCCAGCTCGTCATCTACGACGACAAGCCGCTCTACTGGCAAGCCTGGGACGTAGAGGTGTACCATCTCGCCTCGCGCCAGGAACTCACCCCCGACAAAGTCTACATCTCCTCTACCTCCGCCGCCAAAGTCTCCCTCACCATCGAAACCACCATCTCCCCCAAGTCCAGCATAACAACCACCCTCTCCCTCCCCGCCGCCGTCGGCTCCGCCCCCACGGCGCTCGAAATCACCGCCGAAACCGACTGGCACGAGACGATGAAGTTCCTCAAAGTCGAATTCCCCGTCGACATCACCAACACCGAGGCATCCTACGAAACGCAATTCGGCATCGTGCGGCGCCCCACCCACTACAACACCAGCTGGGACATGGCCAAATTCGAGGTGTGCGTGCACAAATGGGCGGATCTGTCCGAAGCCACGTACGGCGTGTCCATCCTCAACGACTCCAAATACGGCTTCGCAGTCGCCGGAAACGTCATGCGCCTCTCCCTCCTCCGCGCGCCCAAAGCCCCAGACGCACACGCGGATATGGGCAAGCACACCACGCGCTACGCCATCTTCCCGCACGCCGGCCCGCTCACCCACGCCACCGTGCGCAAGGCATTCGAGTTCAACAACCCGCTGCGCCTGGTCGGCCACTCCACCCCCTCACCGCACAGCACGGCTGCAGACCTCGCCGGCTTCCCCGCCCCTTCCTCCACAACCTCCTCCGCCCTCCTCAACCCCTTCCACCTCACCGGCGCCCCCAACCTCATCCTCGACACCATCAAGCGCGGCGAAGACGACGTCGACGTCTTGCCCTCCTCCAACCTCGCCCACTCCTTCCCGCTGTCCCGCAAGCACGGTCACAGCAAGCCGAAACACACTGTCGTCGTCCGCGTGTACGACGCCATGGGCGGGAAGAGCAGGGCCGTGCTGGGATGGCATGAGGATGTGAAGGTGGAGAGGGTGGTCAAGGTGAACGCGCTGGAGGATGAAGTCGAGGGTGAGGACGAACTGACGATTCTGGATGTGGGTGTCAGTGGTGAGGGAGAGGAACGGAAGGAGAAGGGAGTCAAGATCGAAGTGAGAGCGTTCGAGGTCGCGACGTATATGTTGGTGTTGGCTGAGTGAGTGAGTGAGTAAGCAAGCCCAGCGTCTGAAGGTGACGGAGACGCCAAGTAAGATCGAAGCGTGAGTGCACAGGGGAACAGATAATTACACACTTGTCAGGCGTTCTAGCGGGGACATACACATACATACATACACAGCACCAGCAAATTGAAACACAGTAACGACCCCCCCTTCCTTTTTTTTTAAACCCGCATACATGCATGCTACCATGCTACCATGCCCAGACTCTCAGACACGTTCACATTTACCCATCACCGACCGCGCGAGGAGTGTAGAGGGGAATAGGATAGTATTTACACTGCTGGCTTGGATATATCAAGATGCAACATTACCATGCTATATAGTAAGATGATACAATACAACGGAACGAACACCGCGTCCGGCAGGCAGGCAGGCAGGCAGGCAGTACAAGCCCAAACCCGCAATCTCAGCTCAAACTCCCTCACACCCTTCCTTTCCTCCTCGATTGCGGCTTCAGCCTCCCATCCCAATCCCCGGGTCTAGGTATAGCAGTCCCTGTGCGCGTGTGCATGTTCATCCTCAGCCTAGCCCCTGCGGCTGAGTATTCCAGGTAGCTAGCTAGCTAGCTAGCTAGCTAGCTGGGTGGGCTGGACTGTTGAACCGTCGCTCTTTACGCAAGACTTTTGGGTGATGAACGAAGCGCACAGGCAGTGGTGAGCAAGATGTAAGCGCGCTGGAGGGAGGCGTGGTCGCTGGGAAGAGCGGCGTGGGCTGAGGATGTGTGGTAGATATCTTCGTCGTACAGCAACCTAGGTGGAGTTAGCAAGACACACACACACAAGCACACACACACAATCTATTCAAGATCTCACCTTCGAATCATCACCCCAAGTCCCCAGCCTCCCCACAAAGAGCAAAGTACTTGAGTGCAGTTACTTGCGGATAGGCGAATACAGCGCCACCTGACCAACGCAGAAGAGGACAATGGCGATGAGTGCGACGACGGTGTACGTGACAGCAACCTAGACAGTCAGCAAGGCACACGGAGACATCTACCCAGGGCTATACCTTCGAATCATCATCCCAATCCCCCAGCCTCCCCACGTGCGGCGTCGCGCTCCAAATATGCAGAAACAACCCCACAATCATGCACACGGTCGCGCTGGTCAGAAACATCACCGGCATCTGCCACGTCACCACCTGCAGCAGCCCCGGCTGAAGGATCTCCTTCTCCCCGGCCCCCGATCCCACCCCCCTTTCACTCCTCCCACCCCCTCTCCCCATCTCAACATCCACATCCACATCCACATCCCTCCTCTTCCCCTTCCTGACCCTCTTCCCCAACAGCTTCCTCACATTCCCCAACCCATCCCGATGCGACGACAGCCGGTGCAGCCGCACGGTCTGGTCGGCGGCCGTCAGGATGCTGAACAGAGACAGCACGATCCCGCAGTACCAGGTGGTGCGGATGGGCCAGGGGGACAGTTCGCCCGAGGGCAGGATGGACGGCCAGGAGCCGGTGCTGGTGAGGACGCCGGCGAGGAGGGCGGACTAGATACCCAACGGGGGGAGAAGCGTCAGCGTTAGTTGGGGGTGGTTTCTGGGGGAATCTCGTTTCGTTGGGTCTGCTACTTTGGCTCGTTGGGGGCCAGGGGTGGGTGAGGGGGGTGAGTAGTCTGGGGCTGGACTGGACTGGCGAGCTGGGGGTAAGGGGGGAGGTAGGTAGGTAGGTAGATAGGTGATCCCCTCCCCCTTGCGAGGTAGGAACGCTACACCACGCTTGCCTGCCTGCCTGCCTGCCTGCCTGCCTGCCTGTCTTCTCTCTTTACTCCCCATCGCAGCACGTACAACACACAACGCACACTGGATCCAGCCGGCGCGCGAAACTCTCGGACGCGACTACTGACCGCCTGTTTCTGTTTCCCTCTCACCCCCATTCCCCTCCCCCCTTCACCCGACCCACAGAAGCAAAGGAAGAGATAACACTCACCACAACACCCACAAAGTTCAACTCGCTCAACTTGTTATCCCGCCACCGAGCCGTCAAGTCGTTCTTCTCGTCTTCGGTCTCGGCGTTCAGCAGGATCTCAATCGGGTCGTACGTCGACGGGTCGGGCGCGTAGATGCCGCCGCCGAAGAACTGCAGGCAGGGGAGGAAGGTCCACGAGTGCAGCTTGCGGTGGACGTGGGAGCGGGTGGGGTGCATGGGCGGCATGGTTGGATTGCTGGAAGTTGCGTGGATCAGACTCAGGGTGACTGCTGGGTGATAGATAGGTTGGTTGGGGTGGTTGTGATCAATTGGTGGAGTGTGTCAAGTGGTGTGATGTTTGTATGGTGTTGGTGTTGGTGTTGGTGTTGCTATGCTGTGAGGTCGTGGTGGCTGTGGAGGGCGAGGACATCACACACACAGCTTCGCTTCAATTCAATTGTTCAGGCATTGCAGAAATTCTAGTAGTCTTCTACCGACGGCATACGTCGTTGCAACGCTGCGCGGCGGTATGACATCGCGCGCTAGACGTCCGTAGCGTGAGGAGCGTGCGGTGGTTATACTTTCGGCATGACGCAGACCTGCGCAACGGTCGCGCTAGGTAGGTAAGTAGGTAGAGGGGTCGGGCCAGACTGCAGTCTACCTACGTCGAGCGAAATGAAAAGGTTGAAAACCAAGGGAAGCACGAGAGTTGAATATCGAGACTCTGCTCTCCCAAGTCGCACGCGATGAGTGGGTGTGAGTGTCGTTGGATTCCGTGAGTGAGTGACTTAGGGTAGTCGTATGTTTGGGCTGATGTCACCCTCCACGCTGCCTGCACGGGGGAGGTATAGACGCACAGTCTTCTACCACAAACGCACAGCTTTGTTCTGAAGTTCTTGCAGGGTCCAGAGTCCACATGTTACCTACTACCGGTATCTGCCTTATTCGTACTCACAAGCGAGCGGTCCCTTGGCGATCCCGCCCACGTTTCGCCCAGACCGCTGGGAATCTCACCAGTCCAGTCACCACTGCGTCGCTCCCACGATCCTTGATTCGCTGCTATTTGCCTCCACGACATCGTGCTCGACGACGGGCGAAATGGTGGCGTTAAAACCAATTCAATTCCAGTGCTGGATCCCTTACAAGCTGCGAAGATTGTAGTAATAGTACTAGGTAGCGATGTTGTAACCCTATCTGTTGCGATGTACATCAAGTCTGCAGCGCATTTGGACTTGAACTGCAGCTCTACAGCATGAAGTACAGCCTAATAGAAAGACACCTATAGCTTTGAGATTTATCTATGTTTACTGTTTCGACTTGCTAACATTAGGGAGAAGCTCAAACAGAGACTATATTCTAACCTACCTTGCTACAAACACCTATTCAGGCACTTCCCTACTAGCAAATAAGTCTACTCGTATCCTTCCCCTCTCCTCTCCTCCACCCTACGTTCACGCAATGCCAGCTGCTATCTCATTCTAGTCGTACTGAAAGCAAGGACGACGGGCAAACCTTTACACCACTCGCTTGTCCATCAGCTTTGTAGCATTCTACTTGTTTAGTGGTGTGTGCTGTTTGTTACTTAGCCTATGAGCACTTCTCTCTCTTTTCTCTCTCCCTCTCTCTCTCTCTCTCTCTCTCTGTCAACTTATTCTGCTGACTCTCTAGCTTCTCTTCTCTAGATTATTCTGTCAGGACAAGACAGGATAAGGACAAGGACAGGACAGGAGAGGAAACTAGGATGGAGAATGGAGAAGATATAACTATTGACATTTGGTTGTTCTGTATAACCCCGCTAAAAAGGGGGGAAGAGGAAAGGAGAGGAGAGGAAAGGAAAAACGCCGGTGATGCAATTCTACATACTTGGTTACTGACTTGATGTGTATCTACACACACTGCTTGTCCCTCCTCCCGTCTCTATCTGTCTGTCTGTCTGTCTGTCCATCTACTTGAACCGATCCAACCTCGCCCTGTTCATCGCAATCTCATCATCCACCTTATCCGTCTTCGCAGTGACGCCCTCCAACAACCTGTTCTGTCTATCCGTCTCGTCACCCATGGCCCTGCCCAACTGATTGAGTCTCTTCGCCGCGCCATGCAGCGCATCCAGGTTGGAATCGATCTCGTTCTCCATCTCGTCGTCCTCGGAGTCGGCTTCGAACTGGTACTTTGCGCGGTCGGCGAGGGTGGACTTCTTGTTGTTGGGGTTGGAGGCCGAGGCCAGGTTGCGGTTGTTGGCGTCCTGGCGGGATGAGGATTCCCATGCGGCGCGGCGGGTGGCGTCGCGGGTCTCGCGGTCGCGGTGGTGGTTGTCCATTATCTTCTGGTCGCGGGCTTCGCGGCGCGAGGACGCGGTGAAGGGGTTGGAGACGTGCATGGCGAACATGGATTTGTTGAGGGCTGTGGGAGGGAGAGTGTTAGATGTGTGGGTGGGGGATGAGATTGGGGAGGGGGGGGAGGCTTACTCTTCAGCTCGCGGGCTTTTTCTTCGGCGATGCGGTTCTGTGTCGAGGCGAGGTCGAGGTTACGCTCGGTGCTGTGGAGGATGGTCAGTCAACGTGTCCATGGCTGTCATTCTACGGCAAGACGTACTTGTGGATGCGCTCGCCCTGCGCGCCCAGGCGGGCCAGGGTGTCGCGACCCGTCTCCTCGGCCTGCTGGGCGAGGCGGAGGGCGTTGCGGGTGCTGCTGACGTCCTGCTGCTTCATGAACTTGATCTCCTGCTTGGTGGCGGTGATGTCCTCCTCCTCCTGCTCCTCGGCGGTCAGCTCGCGGTCGCCGTAAGCACCGTAGCTGCCCGAGCTGGCCCCGTAGCCACCAGGCGTCGACTGTCCGTAGCCGCCCGACTGCTGGCCATATCCGCCCTGGGATTGCTGGGGCGGCTGCTGTTGCTGTTGCTGCTGGCGCTGAGCGGCGTTGCCAAAGAGGTCGTTCCGGTTGGCGTCGGTGTCGGTCGAGTTGGTGCGTCCCAGGCCGCCGTAGCCTCCAGGCCCGCGAGCGCTCTGCTGAGGCGCGGGCGAGCTGCCGTAGCGGTCGTTGCCATAGCCGCTCTGGGCGCCGTAGCTGCCTCCTTGGGCGCCATAACCCCCTCCTCCTCCGCCGCCTCCACGGCCGCCGCCGTACTGCTGGCCGGGGCCTGTCACGGCGGGCGACTTCTCCTGGCGGTATCCGTCGTTGGGCCCCGAGTACTGTGGCGGCGGCGGCTGAGCGTAGGGGTCCTTGCCTGGGGCGGCGGCATCTGCTGCAGGTTAGCCACGGCCAGGCTGCGACAACGACAGCGACAGCGACAGCGACAGCGACAGCGACGTACATGGATTGCTCTGTGTGGGCGCCTTCTCGCTCTTGCGGCTGCCGAAGAGGGCCTTGCGGTTCCCGTCGTCGTCGCCGTCCTTGTTCTTGCTAAACAGGCCCATGATCGTGGAGGGTGCGGTAGTCGTGAAAGGAGGATTGGGAAGGACTGCGCCGGTCGTAGCTGCGGTTGCGGTTGCGGCTGAACGGTGTGGGGTTAGCTGTCGATCGCTCTTGGGCAGCAACACCAGGTGCAGTGAGCGATGCGATGTGGGAAGCGGGCAGGTCGACGGCAGCGCTGTTTCTTGTATGGGTGTCCGAGGCGTGGAAAAGGGCTGTGAGAGTCGCAGGAGAGTGGCAGGCCGTTTGAAGGGTAGCGGATGTCGCGCTCCATGTTTCGAACAAGTGCTCGACCAAACGCTTACGCCGCTCCGAAGGCTGAGCTGTGCGGCACACATGGCGGTGCGTGTTGCCACATAATGATCGCACAGGCCTGTTTTCTTTGAGCTACTCGGACTGCACACTGAGCCTCTGACATTGACATTGCCTACGCGCCACGAATACAAACCTCTTTCCGCCCTCGAAATTCCTCGTAGAGATGCCCCCACTGGTGGTATGACGAGCGGACTGCGCTGGCTTGGACCCTGGATTTTGCTACGGCGGGCCGTTGAACGTACTAGCGCAAGACACACACGGTCTGGACGGACAATGTTTCTCATAGATGGCATTGCAATCAGCATGTACGGCTATGAGCATCTAGAGACCGATGATACAAGTGCGGCCATCTATACAAGACAGCTTCCTCGAGATATCTAATCTACGAGCTACGTCTCACTTCACGACATGCGCAAGCCCAAATGAACACAGTCTTTCTCCTTCGTACAAGATGATTGCCATTACGCATATATGGGTATCTCAATGCTGTCTATACAAGTCTACAAGTCGAGTCGTAATCACACGTGCCGCGTGCCATGCACCGCCTTCTCGCCATTCAAATTTGCAGCATCAACGCCTACTCAGCTCCGCCATCCGCCTGCAGCCTGTTCCACGCCGTCTTTGTCCAGACGGTCCCAGTTCCAGTCCCTACACCCTCACTTCCCACCGCTTCACCCACCACTCTCACAACCCCCATCTCCTCCCCCAACCCCACCTCCTCATCACTACTCGGCAACTCATCATGCTCCTCCATAGTCCAAATCTCATTCCCCTCCACCACCGGAAACGACGTCAACACCCTACTTATATCGCCCCACCACACCTCTCCAAACCGCCTGTACCAATCCACCGTCACCCTCAACCCCTCCTCAAACCCCATCTTCGGCGTCCACCCCAGCGCCGCCAGTTTCGACCCGTCCGTCGCATACCGCTGGTCGTTGAACGGCCGGTCGGGCGTGTGTTGGACCCATTTCGCCCGCTCGGCGGGGGTGTCGTGCGGGATGGCGAAGAGAGAGAGGAGGTGGTTGCAGATGGCCGTGTTGGAGAGCTCGTCCTTGGACGCGATGTTGTAGACCTGGCCGATCTCGCCGCGGTGCAGGATCGTGTCGAGCGCGTCGACGATGTCGCCGGCGTACAGGTAGCGTCGCGTTGGGGAGCCGTCGCCGTGGAGAAGCAGCTTCTGGTGGCGGTGCAGGAGCATGATGAATTTGGGGATGATTTCTGGGAGGAAGGGTTAAGGCTGCGTTGAGGGGTTGAGTACGATAGGGAGTGCTTACTTTCGGGGAACTGGTGGGGTCCGTAGACGTTGTTGGCGCGCACGGTGATCAAGGGGAGCTTGAAGCTGCTTCGGTACGCGCTGACCATCATCTCGGCGGCTGCTTTGCTTGCCGAGTATGGGTTCGTGGGCGCGAGGATGCTCGCTTCGCTCAGGTCGGCGGCGCCCACGGGCACGTCGCCGTACACCTCGTCGGTGGAGATGTGGATTAAGCGGTTGACGCTGTGTTGGCGCGCTCTCTCGAGCAAGACGTGTGTGCCGTATACGTTCGTGTTGGTGAATTGGTACGAGTTGCCGAAGCTCAGGTCGACGTGGGACTGCGCTGCGAAGTGGAAGATGGTGTCGATCTGGTGCTTACGCAGCACGCGCTTGACATCGCTTGGGGAGGTGATGTCGCCATGCTCGAAGGTGAAGTTCGGTCGGTCGTCGAGCATGCGCGTGTTGTTCAGCGTTGCGCAGTAGTCGAGCTTGTCCAGCGAGACGACGTTGTAGTGGGGGTAGGTGAGTACGAGGTGCCGTACAAACCAGCAGGCGCTGTGTCGCATTAGCAATCCATGTTGCGTGCGTGGTTGCAGTTATTTGGCGAGCAGCATTCAAAGTATCTGCAGCGCTGCTCACGTACATGAACCCTGCCCCGCCAGTGACGAGGATGTTCTTCGCATCTTCGAGGGGATCGAACTTGGTGCTTCCAGTAAAGACAGGCGCTCGCTTGGAAAGCTCTTCGGCCACGTACGACCGAGGGTTTAGTATGGTGGAGTTCCGGCGCGCTGCGTCAAAGTTAGTGTCTGGGGAAAAAGGGTACCTGTCCATGGTGGGGAACGAACGCTTGACGCCATTAGCACCACTGGGGCCATGCTCCACCGCTTCAGGACTTTGGATGGCCGTCATTGTGGGTTGATGTATTCGTCCAGCGATACATAGGGGGTGTGGATTTCTCGGGCGCGTGGAAACGCGTCCCTCGAGGTACCGAGGCGAGATATACAGGACTCGTACTGATGAACGATACAGCTTTGTGCTAGCCTCGAAGAGGAAACGCATCCGCCACTTGTCTAATTACGTCACGTCCCTTCTCTTTCTTCACAGCCGTACATCAATGTGTGAGACTCTGTGCTCATAAATCTGGTTTGTAACACGTAGTGAGTTACACTGCTTGGTATCGCCATGCATGCAAAGGTCTTGACATAGTCCTAGTTTGGAAACGCTGTCTTCGATGGCTTCCAACAGACTAGCGCTGTAAGCAAGTCAATGCGAGCTCTTCCTGCAGTCACTGGCTAATTCATTGTAGTCTGCACAGAAGTGGGCATTACCCATGGAAGTGAGGTAAAAGAAGATCAAGTTATTCCTAGCATGACTTTGCATCCATACGGCTTCCATGAAAGTCGTCCGCATGGAACGAACCATACCCGCAGGCTCCTCAGACGGTTTCGAAACAAAACCCAAAAACTCTATCACAGTTGTGGGTGCTCTTCGCACCATACCTGCCAATATACTCTAGGAAGTTTGTCGTAGCCTCAAGATATACAGGACGATCGCGTTTACATCGCCCCATCCACCGTGCGCCTAGCATCGATCCAAGCCTCTACATGCCTGCAGCTCCCCATCCGTCCAACTATTAGCGCAAGACACCACAAGCTAGCCTATGATAGACCAGTTATCATGCCCCCTCAGACCTTGTGTAAACTGCACACGAACCTTCCGCCCTCCGGCCCGTTTGGACCGTGCGAACGATGCGCATAGGTAAGCATACACCCTGGTGAGAAACCAGGAATCGAGCGTATCACGTTCAAGAGTGCACCTGAGCTGGATACGATGTAGTCTACCTCCCACATATAGCCGCTGCACCTTCGCCACAACATATCGCGAGATATCGTACCGATCGTTGTCGATAGCGTCGGTGAAGTCGATGACGAGAGTGCCGATATGGTTCAAGACTACCTCTTCTGCATCAACGACAAAGGCGCTGAGCTGTTCGTACTTGACGAATATTTCGCTGAATGCGTAGATGTATGATTCCGTCTCTTCGCGCATCTGACGGCTGACATGGGTTAGGATCCTGAGGTCATGTGGGAGGGGAAGAACTGCACGCCCTTCGTGGACCTCGACTTTAAGTCGACGATCAGAGATCAAGTGTTCATAGATGTTGTTCCGGATCTCAGCGGGGAGAAGTAGAAGTGAGGAAGCTTGCGCAGGATGGTGACTGCTAATTTCGATCGTCAGTAATGCTTTTGGGCCTTTGGAAAGGCTGATGTCCGTACCCTGTATCTGTGGGCAGCTCCGAGTGAGTCTGTCCAGTGGTCTCGTCCGCCTTTTGAGTCAGCTCCATTGTACTGTACAATCGTGAGTCTTGGTCGACTAAGAGTGGGCCTGCACAGACGTGGTTGTTTCGATCCTGGCCGTCTCGAGGTTGTGGAAGCACTCTGCCGCGCAGTTGAGATTGTAGCGAAGGAGCGTAGGTTTCGATCGTGAAGTGGGGATCTGAAAGTTCGTGTTAGCGAAGTCAGTATGTGTTAGTGAAAGCAGAACGTATTAGTGAAAGCGGCGCTCAAATCTAGTTGAAGGCAAGTATAGCCAAGCCTACTGCCTCGGGGACCTGCCATTACTTGTGAGTGGGAATGAACTCGGGACTGATGTAAGGCCAGAATGCTGGTGTGCGATACGAATGAAAAGTAAGAACAATTAAATTGAAGGGGTAACTCAACAGCTCTAAACAATTATCAATGCGCTCCATGTGTTGGGCCAACCTGCCGGTTCAGAGCACCAACTTGCCAGTAGAAGGCAGATACAAGCCATTACGTGTTATTTCAGGATACCAACTCCTCATCGGTGCACCCATCTTACGACAAGACCGCGACCGCTACCGAGGCCTGTAAAGAATGACGCGCCACAGGCGTTGACTCGACCATACCATGGTGCCAGATTGTTCGCGTTCGACTTGTTCATAATTGATAGCCCGACTCACATTCGATAGCGACTCGCCCATCAGTAATCAATCCTTCGTCCTTCGTGCAGAGATGTATGAAGACGGTTTTAGCACACCTCTTCAAATCTTGAGCTCTGAGGAAATTTACCGATCCATGGTAGAATAGGATACGCTTCAGTGTACCATGAGCACAAAGCGGCTTCATGTAAGAGGCAATCTTCTCACATTCCCGACCGATCTTAGGCCAGTCCCTTTCGTATGAAAAGTCAAGAATCACCTCGCGAATGAGACTGAGCTCCGAGGAAGTGCAGGCCTGGAAGAACTTGTCCAGGTCGGCAAACTTGAGCCAGACTGTATTGCGGCTCAAGATGTTGGACAACGTCTCGTAGTGCAGCTGGCGACTGACTTGCGGAAGGCTGTTGAACTTACGAGGGTACCTGATGACTGTATTTATTTTTTTGTAGACGACACCGACGTCTTCATCGTTCAGGAGATAGCTGTATATGTGGTTGCGAAGCTCGCCAGGCAGGCGCAGAAGCGGTGAGTTCTCCTTGTTGGATAGCTCACTATTGGGTTGATTAGCAGGGCGCATTTGTTGGTGAGTATGAACTCACATGGTCTTTGCAAGCTCTAGGTCAGAATCTTCGTTGCTATTGCTTTTGTAGTTGCCGTCGCTGTTATTGTCGCGTGCTGTGAGCCCCTCTTGACTGCGCTCGCTTGCACTGTGCACTCATCAGCATTTGGGCACGCGTTGAGACTTTTTCTTACTTGGCCTCCTCCTGTTTATCCATGGTAGCTCTCTCTCGGTGGCTTATCCAAAACTAGTCGCAGTTGATGCGGAGTAGGTGAGTGACAAACGGCAGCTCGCGAATTCAGGTCGAGTGAAGGCGCCGTTCTGTAATCAGTCAAGAAGGCAGAAGTAAACAAACTCCCGCAGCAGTACACAAGCGAATTACCCGTAACAATTGACTAGCATCACAAAGACCTGCGATTGTCGTGTTCACAAAAGCTGTGCGCCTGCGAAGGCACGTCTGACCGCAAACATATCTGCCATTCGACTTTTGCGGACATCTTCAGTACGTGACAAACACAACTAATGCTTTCTACTGGCCAAACAGAATCAGCTTGCCGTGCTCTCAACAGATGTTAGACACACACTGAACAATCGCAATCACATGCAAACAGGACCCAGTCGTCACACCAATCTACTAGGACGTTCCGCTCTACTTTTCCACGTGCCATCAAACAACCAGTGTGAGCGCCAGCCCTTTTCACATTCGACCACGAGTGATATTTGGTGGGCTGATCATACAGATAGATGCGTTGTAGTCGGCCTGCGGTACCGGTGGTACGGAGTGGGCGCAACTTTGCCTCGCAACTGCTCAGTGTTTGGTGTAATTAAACATGCTCCGCACTCACTTACTCAAGCAACGCCAGTCAGGAACGGCACCTCTCCCTCCTTCGACACTACTCTCGCCCTCTCCACAAGCTCATCCCCAACCGCAAGTCTCAATCTCTCACACGTAGCTGGAGAATCTAAACCCCACTCACCCGGCGCCACGCTCTTCCCGTTCTCGACCCTTGCCGCCTTAACCGCCTCTCTCAGCGCGAAGAACACCGTACTACCCAGGAACAACGGCGGTTCGCCAATTCCCTTACTACTCTGCACGCTGCGGAGATGGTTCCAAGATAGAGGACTTCCGTCATTGTCTTTGCGCAACATGCTCGCGTTGAAGATCTGTGGAATGCAGCTGAAGCCGGGGATCTTATATGTGCCGGGGCCAGTGGTGTAGAGGCGGCCGGAAGACGTGTGCCAGAGCGTCTCTTCGGTGGTGAAGAGGCCTTGTCCTTGTATGAAGGCGCCTTCGATTTGGCCGTAGTCGATTGCAGGGTTGATGCTATTGCCAACGTCCTGTGGGTGAGTTAGCATAGTGCTGTGGTTGATGCGTTAGGTGATAGGTTGAGATGTACCATCATGATGTCGCTTCGCAGCACGGTATGATCGCCTGTGAGGCAATCCAGTTCGACCTCCGAGACAGCTGCACCTTGTGTCCAATAGTAATACATTGGCTTGACAGTCTCCCAGTTGGTATCGCCCCAGATGTAGCCCACCTTGGGCATCCTCCAGAACCCATTAGCGGCGAGGTTCACACGATCTATGTACGCTGCATGTGCTATCTCTTTCAGCTTCGCATCGGCACCTAGACGTTGTCTGTACGGCTTCAGTCGTTCGTTGAGCTGATCGCATGCATCCTTCACAGCCATGCCATTGAGATCTGACCCTGACGATGCTGCAGTGGGTGATGCATTGGCGATCTGGTATGTCTGACTGTCCGGTGTGTAAATGGCGTCCAGTGCAACACCAAGCTCTTGCGCACATATCTGCGCCATCTTCGTAAACAATCCTTGTCCCATCTCAGTCCCGCCATGATGCAGTAACACGCTGCCGTCGGCGTAGATCCTGACGTAAGCGGATCCTTGATTCAGATGTAAAGCGGTAGCAAAGCTGAGACCGAACTTGCTTGGAACCAGCGCAATGCCACGTTTCTTCCAGCAGTTCGTGTCGTTGAAGGTTTTGACAGCTTTCTTACGGACCTCGTAGTCAGAAGATCTGGATAATTGGTGTAAGAGCATAGGCACGTGCCAATCCTCGTCAATTTTCTGGAAGAACGGAGTATGCTGTCCAATCGCATACAAGTTGTTCTTTCGCAGCTCATCGATATCTTTGCCTAGTCCTTCGGCAATGTCATACATTATGGTCTCAGCAAAGTACATACCTTGCGGTGCGCCAAATCCGCGGTAAGCTGTGTTGCTGTGAGTGTTCGTCCTGCATACATGACCGCGAAGAAAGACGTTGGGACACTCGTACGAATTATCGAAGTGCGTGAGACACCGGTCCATGACTGCACCACTCATATCCTGCGAGAAGCCACCGTTGTTGTAGACGTCTGCTTCAAGCGCAAGTAGTCGGCCTGTACTCGACACCCCAACCTTCCAGCGTGCTTGGAAAGGATGACGCTGACCACTCAGCAGCATGTCCTCGTCCCGATTTAGCATGATTCGAACAGGACGCTTCTCTTTGCGCGCGGCAATGGCAGTGTAAACAGCGAAAGGCACGCTGCGAGACTCTTTGCCTCCGAACCCGCCACCCATGCGCTTCACGCGGCAGTTCACGCGGTTGCTCGGTACGCCCAGAACAGAGCTGACGAATTCCTGCGTCTCCATAGTATTCTGTGTGGACGACCATACTTCGATTGCACCGTCTTCACCAGATGGAATCGCAAGGGCTGCATTGGTCTCGAGGTAGAAATGTTCCTGTCCGCCCATTCGGGTGACGCCCTCGAAGATTTTATCGCATTGAGCGAAGGCTACGTCCATCTCATCATTGATGGCCAGGCCCTTCTTCAAATTCTTTCCGTGCGGAAAGAAGCTTTTAGCAGTGATGGCTTCGTCGATGGTTAGGATCGGCTTCAGCTCTTCGTACTCGACCTTGACTGCGCGGGCAGCTGCTTGGGCCTCCAATGCAGTGTCTGCATATACCATACCAATGACTTGCCCGTGCGATAGGACTTTGCCATCAGCGAAGAACAGCTCATCCTTCTTGATCGAGCCCCAGATATTGGCATCAGCTGCAACGCTGTCCTTGTCGATATAGCCCACTACTCCCGGCAAGTCTAGTGCAGGCTCCCAATCAACACTCACAATGTTGGCATGAGCCTTAGAAGACATGACAAGGCCACCAAATAGCTCTCGATCAAGTCGCGGCATGTCATCAATGTACTCCGCCTCTCCGGTGCACTGCTTGAGAGCTGACAGGTGAGCTACCTGTTTGCCTACTACACGCTGTTCGTGTGGGTTGTAATCATCCCTTGTACCGCTGGATATTGATCGATGAATTTCACCTATGACTTGCTTGTCAACGTTGCCAAGACCGAGCTCGGCAGCAGATTCATGCCAGAAGCGGAAGAAGAGTGAAAGCGCTAGCGTCTTGCGATACTCTGCCATTCCTCCTGGTACGCTATAGGGAAGGTTGTAATCTGCGAGGAGGCCGTCAATAGCGAGTTGCAGCGTTTCCGAATGGAACCACGATCTGCCGTGAACAGCGCTCTGAGTCTGTGATGACTCTTTGGTAGTGGGTGCCATACCGCCGTACACAAACGACGCACTCTCAACACAATTGCTTGTGTTGAGCCGTACTCGAAATGCAGCAGTCACAATAGCAATGTCGTCATCTTTTCGTTTCGCTTGCTTGTATGCTTTCAAGACTTCACGAGTTCCTTGTGGAGAGATGGGTATACGTATCGACGCGATGATAGCATCCGGTGGCAGGGTCGTGGTCCGGTAGGCGAGGAAGAAGTCTGACATGGGAAGACACATACTACCGCTCTTCTTACTGACAACCTCCAGCGTCGCTCCCGCGGCAATTAGAACGGGACTTGCATCCGAGATAGGGGACGCTGTCGCTATGTTGCCAGCCAGAGAGGCGACATTACGAATCTGGCGACCAGCGAAGTATCTAAGCTGCCTTCGCAACGCTTCCAGCGCCATGGCACGCTTCCCCAACTTTGCAAACACCTTCTTACAGATTGCTTCTAGCTCGGTCAATGGGGTATTCGCAGCTAGGACAAGCTCTGTGGAGTTCTCCAGATCTTTGTCTGACGGAAGGTTGCTATGCCTCAACTCGGCAATATCTGATACGTAGACGGATACCGCAAAGTCGGAGTTCTTGAAACGTACTTCTACCTGTACCTCGCTAGCGCCTCCTACGAGCTTTGCAGATGGATACGAATCTTTCAGTTCTACAAGGTGCTCTAGCTTCGTTGGTCTAAACCATATCTTCTTGTCGTTTCCGTAACACAGCGGCTGAGGCTCGTACTTCCAGAGGGCAGATGGGAAGATGAGCTCGGTGTCTGGGACATATTCTTGGAACTCGATATGGGGGATACCCTGCTTCGAGGGTGCAAGCAGAGCAGCAAGTGTTGTTGAAGCTTTGGTTTCAGCATCAGCGCTCTGTTCTTTGCTCTTTGTCGGTTTCGCATAGTCGGCTCCACCAAGCGCAGAGTCCATCTCAATCTTGCTCTTTGCTTCTACAATTGCAGACGTACTCTCATCTCCTGATGTCGAAGACGGCTCAGTGGGCGGCGAGGACGCTGCGGATTTGCTGTCACACGAAATACTGTCTGACGTGGAAGCCTTGTCTCGACAGCATCCGCCTGGGCGTCCACACGAACCCGTTGATTGTCCATTATCTCGTGTTCGAGCAAATTCATTGACCTCGCTCGTAAAGCTCCCAGCATCAGTAGATGTGGGCTCGTCTTCTTCTGCCAAATGTCCTTTCAGGTCATCCGTTACAAAGGTCTTGGCAGCATTTAGAATCGGTTTGTAACCAGTGCATCTGCAAAGATTACCGTCCAAGTGCCCTTCCATCTCGATCTCATGAGCATTGAGACGGAATTGTCTGGTCTCAGGGTCGTACGAGTTTCTGATCATGGCATACAGGCTCATGACGATGCCAGGCGTACAAAAGCCACACTGGCTTCCGTGGAGCTTTGCTATTCTCTCTTGCAGAGGGTGTGGCTTGTTGACATTCCCGATTCCCTCCACGGTAATGACATGCTTGCCGTCGATGCCGACCAACGGGAATAAGCAGGCGTTAACTGCAAGATGTTGTATGGTCCTTCTCCCGTCTCGACAATCGCCAACCTGTAGTACCACTGTGCATGCTCCACAACCTCCCTCACCACAGCCCAATTTGGTACCTTTGAGGTTCGGCTGAGCGCGAATGTAGTCCAGTAAGGTCCAGTGTGGATTTGGGTTGCTGATGATAGTTTTCTTCCCATTGAGGTAGCACGTTATATCCGGTGAAGTGTATGTGGACTCGATAAGAGGTGTCAAAGCTTCTGTGGCGTTCAGACCCCTGGGAGGATCTGCCGCCGCGCTTCTCGGCGGAGTAGGTAAGGTCATGGTGAAGTTCTTCTGCGGACGAGATCTTTCAAACAATGCTCGATGTACTGATCAAAGGATGCAGTTTCGCAACCGCGATCAGTTGCCATGCTGACCCCTCAGTAACGGCGCTGGCAACTGCACTGTCACGTAACACTTTCCTTGATTGGCGCTCTTGCATCGTGTTCCGATGCAGATCCCGATTCGCGCTCCGAGGCACAACGGCGGGCCATTCGCACCTGCCACGCAATTGCCCGGCACTATTATATGCTCCATGTGACCTCATAAGAATCACAAAACTAATATTTATGGCCCACACCCAACAGCGCCTATTTGCATTCGATTCACATCCAGCTCAAGTGCCAACACGAGAGCCACGAAAATCCTCTGCAAGTAGGTAGGCTAGTCAGGCGGAATGGAGCGATTTGACCAATCGCGTCAAAGACACCGTGAAGTAAACATGATGCTAAAGACGAAGGATCAGTATGACAGATGCACCTGACCTCAGACAAGGTATCATTTCTCGCTCTTGCATTTGATACTTGTCGTTGAATATATTGGTGCCTCTGACTCCAGATTGTCTTGCACGCAAGAAAAAGAAGTGCTGTATTACGCCAGCATACAAACACTACTTGTTGCTCATTGTAGTACCTTCGCGCCATTCGCGCTCCAAATTTAAACAGTTCCTTCTTTCGGTTTCGATCTCCCTCTTTCTTTTCTCAAAGTCATCTTCGCAAACATACGTCAAGAGCCACTTTCCCAAGCCGCCCCATCTCCACGCCAACGGATCCGTACCATCCCTCAATCCTTTGGCCTCGAACTGCTCCTGCTCTACCAGACCGTTCTCGTTGAACTCACCGAACGCTTCATGCAAACGATCACGCTTCTGCTGCTCCTCGCCATCATGCAGGTGATATAAGGCCTGCTGCTCATTCCCCCTTTCTACCACTCTTTCAGTACTTTTGCGACGACAGCGCTCATACATGATCAGTGCCTTCCTCTTTTCAGTTGTAGTCCTGTCTCTCATAGCACCAAGGCACAGACCCAGAACATGACCATCTTCAAGACTCATGCCGGCGCCGGATGCAAGATACAGCAGCGTGGCGTGTGCAGCATCACCGAGAATAGTAAAGGATGCGGAAGAATGCGACCATGTGGGTCCTAGACTTGGGTGGATCATCAAACGCCACTTGTAGACGTGATTACATAAAGCGAGGAGTTTGCCCATGCGTGGATCCCAGCCGGCAAATGCTGTACACATCTCCGTGATGTTGCCCTCGAGTATCGTGGTGCCTGCGGGCATATCGTCTGGGACGAGAAGGACCATGTTAAAAAAGTTTGCTGCCTCGGAGGACGTAAGAGACTGCACCCGTCAGTGATGGGTCGGCAACACTTGATGCAAGACCGACCAGCGTGTGCGTCCGGCCCAATCCAGTAGTTCACCTGCGGATCCTCGATGAAACTCCTGAGTTCTGAATCTTGTAACATCTGCTCTGTGTTGAGCAGTACCCTATAGGCTAGGTCTCCTGTCAGCAGAGGTGGATCCTCGTGTCCAAGCAATATCTCTCTGCATTTCGAGTTGATACCATCCGCACCCACCACCAGATCCGCCTCGTATCTTTTCCCATCCGCACACACTGCAGTCGCCGTTATCGTGTCTCCTTGACTCCAACACAACACATCCACGACCCTCGCACCCGTACTCACCCGTACACCCAACTCACATGCTCGCTCCAGGAGCACAGCGTGTAGCTCTGCGCGATGGAAATCCCAGAATGGAGCTCCGCAGACGTTCGCATACTCGTGAAAGTCCATACTTGATATCTCTTCACCCTTCCAACCTCGCATGTTACATCGTCTCGGTGTAGTAGCTAACTTTTCGAGTCTCTCTCCCAATCCCAAGGATATCAACACGCGGGTAGCGTTGGGTAGACATTGAATCCCCGCACCAATTTCTCTGATCTCGGTGGCAGACTCCAGAATGTGCACAGAATGACCTGAGAGTCGGATCGAGATGGCTGCGGCGAGACCACCCAGCCCTGCGCCGACGACGAGGACCTGTGACGGAAAGTGAGCATCTGCGTGAGGTTTCGAAGTATTGTACTTGCGTCAAGTGTACTGCCAGTGTCACGATGCTGCTGCGTGACGGCATTTGATTTGGCAGATGACATGGTTTGTTCCGCATTGCCGTGTTTTTCAATCCCGATCTCAGCGCAGATATGAACAGGGGAGCTAGACGTCACTGCGTAATACAAGAGCGGCGTGCGCAGCTTTCAACCAACCCTCTCTATGTTTGCAGCTGCCCCCAAACGTACCAGCTTGGTGCATGCCCCCGAGCTAAAACTTATTTGGGGTATGCGTTACATAAATCATCGAGTGTAGAGCTCACTGATGCTATAGATGCACTCTGCCTAGAAGTTGTTGAGTTTGAAGCCCCTTGTGAGGCCTACAGTCTGTGACTGCATGACACCAACGGTGCTCTTTCAACTCGTCTAACGCGTAGATAGCCGTCAACATAGATTTTCAGTTTGTTGCATTGAGATATGAAGTGGGTATTCAAAGCAAGCTACGAGTATCGCTGATATTATAGCGCCTGGCAATGCTTTTAAACGTGCCTGACGGCTTCAACTTGTGTGCAGTACACCATTCTGAGAGCCAGAGAGTGACATGCATCGGAAGACCCTCGCAGTTATCTGAGAGTTGGAGTTTCCGCGAAGAGAGCTTCCGCCGGGAACAGTGGGCTGTCGAGCAATTCAATTGCAGGTGTCAACCGACTGGATTACGAGGGTTGATCTGCAAGTCTAGTGGGCGGCGTGGCTTTGACCTCCTTCAAATGATGACCTGCCGCCCTGTATGCATTGACTTGGTAAGATAGCTCCAGCCAGAATGGAAAATGGTACGATCCGAAAGGGGGAGAGGTCTAAAGGCCGGACCTACCTAAGTTGCGCCTTCAAATGTACTAATTCGACTCTGGATGACCGTGACGTGAAATTATACTGCAGTCTTTCTTGGGGTAGACAACAACTTAGTCACAATTGGTGCCGTTGGCCCCCTGATCCAACATGTTGCCGGACAACTGTAGTATTGGCGGCCCAATTGATACAGCAAAAAGCTCACTTCGTCTGTTTTTCCTTGGAGATCGAGTTGTCAAGTCCACTTCGCGTGTCTTAGTGGTGCATAAAGTCTACGGGCCGAGCCGTATGCAGCCGAATTCGGGTGCCACTTGTGTCGGTCCGCAAAAGTAGAACAGCTAGCCAGTGCGTACACTCTTGCTTGAGTAAGATCTGCAGGACGTTTGCAAGTAATTTCAGGTTCTACCAAAAGCAACGTTGTGACTGTTGCACATTCTGTCATCAAGCCAATCATTGAGCCATCGTTTATCAATGTCACGGTCTGTCACAGGAACAACCTCGAAAAGATTTTTAAACAGTGGCTCTCTGCCACTGGTACATATAATTCCTCCGTATAAGTGATCCAGGTTCGAGGTACTAACCCACAGAGGCATGACCCGACAAGTGACAAGTTGGCAAATGGCACCTTGTGTTGACTAATACTTCTCTTTGGTATGACCGCCAGTGATGCTCTGGCTGCCAGGCAAAGCGGTTCAGGGCTTCAAAATTAGCACATACACACTATTCGTGCGGTGGTCAGGACTTTCTCTTGACTTCGGTCTCATAAAACCCTCCCGACAAAGCAGCTTATCCTGGATCTGATCTCGCCCAGTCCATATGCCGCGCACAGACCTTCCTTGAGCGAGCTTCGTCGCGCGTTGCCCAGTCTTTTACGACTTTCATGTCAAGTCTCGCAATTCAGGCAATCCCAAATTATTGCAGAACTTCTAGAATCGGCCCTGTCAATGCGAGACGTCAACCGTGGCGTTATCCTTACAAATGCCGCGCTTTCATTCCCAGTGATAAGGCGCTGAAGAGAGCACGGGCGTTTCCAAAGGCTGACAAGAAACATATTGAGGAAAATGGATGTCGAAAAGCTTGTAGACGCACGTAATTGTTAGTGAATCTGCGGTAGGATCGTATCTGTTAGCTGTGTCGGTACAGAGTCGGACCGAGTCGAGTTGTCAAATCCTCGAATTGTGCATAGCCCAATACCCAGGACCACGGTATACAATACAGGGAGAGTCTCATCGCCCAACCTAGCCGCACGAAGTGTCTTTCAGGATGTCATCAATGACTTTCGCTGCGCCCAGCGCCCTCTCCTCGTGAAGGCGACGTGCAACAATCTGAACTCCAATTGGCATGCCATCCATACCGTCCACATCCAACAAACCTCGATTCCACTCGTCCAATGGATTTCTAGCTTGATCCAGATGCATCTCCGCTGTGGCATCGCTGTCCAGCTCTTTCGAAACTTGTCCAGCGGGTATAACGACAGCAGGATAATCAACGAAGTTGAAAACTTTAGTGTATCCGACCCAGCGGCACTTGCGATGTGGGACTGCGGAGTGAGGCATCACAGGGGTTAACAGAATGTCGATCTCTTCCCCAGAACCTGGACATTGCGTCGACTTCCAGAGGTTCAGGTACCGCTTCTGTAATGCGATCTTTCGCTTGTTCAGTTGCCAATAGTCGTATACAGAGATTGGGTTACCCCTGTTCACCAGCGCCTCAACGTGCGGGATGTAAGGCTCACCGCCCGCCTCTACATCTCGTCTAATGTCTTCGCCTCCGTCGGCGGTGTAGTATTGGTCCATGATGTCAATACACTCCTGGTGGAGACTGCCTGGATTCCAAGCCACTACTTCATGGCCAGTTCGTTTGAGTTTGGCCACAACATCATCCAGAACACGCACTACAGGTGGATGTGGCCGCACAACGCCATCGTCTCTCATAACAGCAATACGAAGAGGTCGAGATTGTATTTCTTCGAACATTGTGGTCCGCCAAGGCAACGGCGAGCATTTGGGATCACGGTCCCACGGGGCAGCGTCAACAACAGCCTTGGTGACAGCTACGAGCGAATCGGCACATCGACTCATCGGCCCTATGACCGAGGGCACATGCTCCTGACCATCAGTCGATACCGAAACACCTTCGTAAGGTAAACGAGTACTCTGTTTTTGCTTTAGTGAGCTGCAGGAAAAGTATGCGAGCAGGTTGCCGTAAAGAGCCTAGCTTACACTCGGTTTTAAACCATAGACTCCATTCATGTGGGACGGGATTCGGATGCTGCCTCCAATATCTGAGCCCCATCCAATTACGGTGCCTCGAAGCGACAGGAGAGCGCCTTCTCCGCCAGTCGAACCTCCAGGGGTAAATTCGGGATTCTGCGGATGTGTAGTTTGTCCCCATAGCGGGTTGTCAGTTTCGCACCACTGCATGAAAATCGGTGAGCGTTGCGACTAGGTTCATGCGGCATCGGAACGGGAGGCTTCTTGCCGGTGACGTACCATGATCGACTGGGGGAGGTTCGTCTTTGCGACAATGACGGCCCCCATCTGCTTCAGGAGTGTGACTAGAACGCAATCTTGCATAGCTGGCTTGAAAGCACGTCCGACATAGCCCAGAGTGCTGTCAATCCCTCGTATGTCGAATTGATCCTTTACGGTCATGCACACGCCATGCAAGGGTCCCACGAGCGTGCCATGTGCCCGAAAATATTCATCGAGCTCATTGGCCTGCCGAATTGCTTCGTCGAAGAGGATCTCGGTAAGGCTACCAACGTCAGTGGAAATTTCCCGTATCGCCGTAAGGCTAAACGTGCCAGTTTGTCTGTGCCTGTCAGCATTGTGGGCCAGGGTCAGATCAGAGTTGGGCAAAATACACGTCTGTGAGCATCGATAGCCCTATGAAAACATGGCGTGAGAATGGTACGATCATTTTAAAGGTGCCGCACGGAGCCTACCGGTACACGTGGGCAGCACATAGCGTCGACGCGCTGACGGCGCCGGAAGCGATCGCTTGCACTACGGACTGGACGTTATCGATGGCTGTGACATCTTCAGAAATGCTTTTGATGCTTCCGGAAGCGTCGAGTTGCAGTTGCTAGTGCGCTGTCATTGATTGTCTTAGAGCAATTTAGGGTTGGAAAAAGTACTTCCAAGCGAGTTTTGTGTGTATCGAGAAAACTCTGAATGGCTTTCTCGCGTGCACAACGTTTCTCATTAACGGTCTGTACCCATTGTGGCGCATTAGAGGCGGTCATGGCGAGGTTGTTGGAGGTGAGCCAGTTCAGCACGGTGGAACGATCAACAGCAGCGCGCGTGTCGCTGTTGCTCAATTGGAAACAAACCAACCCAGACAGGAGCACAATAGTAGAGCAGTTGTATGCTGTTTGGATACTGTGATCAGCAGCGGGCGCGTAGGACAAGGTGATAGTGTAGGTTCCGCCTCGAACCCCTGCGAGATGAAAGGTGGGGTTTTTGGCGTTCCGAGGCGCACCTTCCGTTTATCGCCCAAAACGACATCGCAATGCACTGTTTTTGTCGAACGGCAATCCCTTGTACGGATCACCTTATTCTGGGGCTTGCGAAAAGAATTTCAGAGCTACGTACCTCCTGGACCTGGTCATGGCAGCCGTACATCAGTTGAAGATGGAACGACCGCGAGCAGATGCTCGAACGTTGGCCCTTCCTGGATTCCTTCACCTAAATTTTCCAACTTAGTGGCCCGGCATAAGAACCCGTAAGCTTTATAGCATGTCTCCCTCAATATGGAATATCATGAAGCGTACAGGGTCTGACAAAGCGTCGCCAACGTCCCAACGAACATCGCCTACTGGTCACACGAAGCTACAGAAGATGGCTCCCGCATTAACGGTTCGATCAGTTGACTCACGTTCCTCGTATAGTAGTTCGGAAGGCACATCACAATACTCTTACCAAAAAGATGACGACTACTCAAGCTTTATGAGTGATGTGTTAGTCGTTGGAGCTGGACCTTCTGGTCTCATGCTTGCGTAAGTCAGGAAACATCGTTAGGTCTATTCCAGCTAACCGAAGTAGTGATAACCTGGTGAGATATGGCATCAAGACACGGATTATCGACGACCGGGCGAATCGCACTTCAGCCGGACGCGCCGATGGTATCCAACCAAAGACTATTGAGACGCTGCGTCAGATGCGCGTCGCTGAGCCGTTGCTACGGAAAGGCGTGAAGATCTATGACATCGCTTTCTGGAAGTCGTCGACAGACAAGTCACTGCATAGGGCCTGCCGAGAGATTCATTATCCACCTGTAGTCGACTTGCTTGATCCCTACCTCTTGCTAGTTCACCAGGGCATGGTCGAGGCCGTCTTCGAGGATGACCTTCGCGAAAGAGGAGTCACCGTATCACGCAACACAGCTTTTGAAAGCCTTGAGTACACTCCGCAAATGATCCGACCTTTGACCGTCAGTTGCAGACAGGATGTAGGCCAAACCAAGAAGTCGTTCGCTACCCGATATGTAGTTGGCTGCGATGGTGCGCACTCCAAGGTACGAAGAGCAATTCCAGGATCAACTGCTGTTGGCGGTTCGTCAGATTCAGTCTGGGGTGTCCTGGATGGCGTGATTGAGACGGACTTCCCAGATATCTGGAGCAAAGTCGTGGTTCAGTCAGAAACACTAGGCACCGTGTTGCTGATCCCTCGCGAACGTGGTTTGACTCGCCTCTACATCGAGCTACGACAGGGCTCGGAAGCGGCAGTATCAGCAGGTGAACAGACACCGCAAGAGTTCGTGCAGAGTCGCGCACGCGCAATCCTACAACCATATCGACTAGAGTGGCGGAGCGTCGAGTGGTTCGGACGCTACAAGGTCGGACAAAGGGTAGCCTCCAAGTTCGTCGATGACGAACAGAAGGTCTTCATCGCTGGAGATGCCAGCCACACACACTCCCCAAAAGCCGCGCAAGGCATGAACACCTCAATGCACGACTCATGGAACCTTGCCTGGAAACTAAACTTCGCAATTCGCGGCCTCTCCAAACCCAGCCTCCTAGACACTTACGAGCAAGAGCGCAAGAAAATCGCACAAGACCTCATCGACTTCGACTTCGGACACGCCAACGCGTTTCACGACGGCGACCCTACCGCCCTCGCCGCAAACTTCAACAAAAATGTCGCCTTCATCTCCGGCTACGGCGTCTCCTACACATCCAACATCCTCAACGTCCCTGCCAAAGGGTCCACCAGGGGACACCTCAGACCAGGCTTCCTCCTACCCCCGGCCAAAGCCACCCGCTATATCGACTCCAACCCCATCGACATCCAAACCGACATCCCCGCCCTGGGCCAATTCCGAATCTACTTCTTCTGCCGGAATGTGCACGCGGCACTCCCTTTCCTAGAAGCAGTCTGCCACCAGCACTCCGGCATGAGCTCGTACGTAGGACGCATCACCGCAGCAGGAAACGCATCATACACCATGCAGCCGCCGCTCGCGGCCCCACACGACCAGTTCGTGATCCCCGAGCGCTACACCCCCGTCAGCGGCATCTTCACCTACGCGCTGGTGACAGACCAGAAACGCGACGAGCTGGAGATCAGAGACTTGCCGCCTGTGCTGCGCGAGTCGGCATGGTCGTTCTACCTCGATGATGTACCGCATCTGGATACGAGGAAGCAGACGGTTATGGAGAAGTGGTTGGATGGGCTGGATGACGGCGAGGTCGTGGTATTGAACGTCAGGCCCGACGGGTATGTGGGGACGGTGAGGAGGTTTGCGGGCGGGACGAAAGAGAATGGTGCACTTGCTGTGGGTTGGATGGATGACTATTATGAGGGATTCATGAGGGATTAGCGGTGGCGACTACAGTCAGGAACGGACGTACACAGCAAAGCATAGTCATGGCGTTTGGGGAAAGGTCAGCACACGATACACACAGGGGCATAGAGCACACACACGGGTATAGAGCACACACAAGATCATAGAGAAGGGGAAAAATCGCATTGAACACACCAGTGCCTGCAAATCACTCCGCTCCGACCCACCCACCTACCAAGCAAGAACCTCCTTCCCCTCGCCCACAAGCACCTCCCCCTTCCCGTGCCCTCTCTCCCCCTCCTCCCCCACTCCCGCCCCCTTCTCAAACACCAGCCCCTTCTGCGCCGCAGGCTGCACGACCCTGCCCTCCCTCTGCTCTCTCTCCCAATGCGCCCTGACCACGTCCCTACATCCCTTCTGGAAGAAAATCGGCGCCTTCTCATACTTCGGATGCAGCCAGCCCGCCTTGAACACCCCTCTTTGCAGGTTCCTCTGCGCATTCTCACACAGCACCTTATCCTCCCTCATCACCCTCTCGTACATGTCCGCGATGAGATGAAACTGCTCGTCCGTGCTGGTCTTCGCTTTGTACACCTCGTAGTGACACACGGTCTCGTTGGCACTCAGCGGGAGAAACTTCTGCACCATCAGGAAATGGATTCCCACGGTCATGGACACGTTGGGGAAGTAGTACGTGCTGTGCACGTTGACGCCCATGTCGACTTGCTCCTGGGTCGGGGCGCAGGCGTGCTGGATGTGGCCGTCTTTCAAGTCTGAGTCGAAGGAGTCGAGGTTGAGGAAGGCGGGGATGTCGGGGTGCGTGGTGGGGCAGTGGTAGCATTCGTTGAAGTTGTCAGAGGCAATCTTCCAGTTGTATGTGGTGTGAAGTTTGTAGATGTGGTGGAGGGAGTAGTTGGAGAAGTTGATGGGGCCGTAGCGAGATTGGATGTCGACGTCTTTGAAGCACTCGTCAAACGGGATCTCAGGGGTGGCGGAGGCGTCCATGTTGAGCCAGATGAAGCCGTTGCGGTCGGTGTGCGTGTGAATTGGGAAGATATTGTCGCGGGATGTTGAGAGCGTTGAGAGGTCGATGTGGCCGGTTGCTTCGTCGGTGGTGGCTTCGATGAGGGTTTGCTTGGTCTGCTTGGACATGTTGTGGAAAGATTGGATCTCGTCGTTCTGATCGCGGATGATGATGACATCGTAGCCTGCGAATTGGTACCGGACGTAGTCACCAGCTGAAGGGAGGCGCAGTGTTGAAGTCATGAAGAGCCAGCGGTTGCCGAAGACAGCGCGACGCTCGAACTCGTACATCTCGGATGTGGTGTACCATGATGCTGGCAAGGCGCGGACAGGCTGCTGCTTCTCTTCTGTCTTCTCTTCTACTGCAGGAGTAGCAGGCTTTTTCCTGTCCCAGCTGAAGTACCCAAGTAGCCCAGACATGTTGTTATGTGTAAGTAGAGCAGATTTTTGGCAAGAATAAAAGACACCGGGTAGCGTCTGTAAATGTACTTGACTGTGATGTGGCTGACTGATGTGCGAGACTCACTGTCTTATAATGATAGCTATGTACGGCACCATTCGTCAACGCCTTATCATCAGCTGTACCAGGTGATCAACGGCCAGACCATGGGGTAACCGAGCGCGAATGCATTATCATCGCGAATATCTCTACAACCCGACCAAGCAGATTGCACCGACTTGCGGCTCCGCAAGAGCTGTCGCAAGCGTACGAAGACCGGCATCACTGCTACGTTGTCCGCCTCGAACCCCACACATACCAGATCGAGCAACCTGTCATAATCATCTCATCTTGCACAGCGTGATAAGAACCGAATCGAGGTGTGGTCGACTGAGCGGATAGTTTCGCGACCGCTTTCCCGATTGAGAAATTCCCCAGCGGAGGTCGAACCGCAGCCAATCGCGTGACAAGTCTACACCAAAGAACGAATCGCATTCCGCCAGAATCTTGTACATAGCATGGACACCTACACCAGGTGTGTATGGGTGAACGCAAAGCAGAGCCGAGGGCACTGCCCTGTCTGCCCTGCCCCCCTCCATCCACCGGCCCCGTGATAGCGCTACACCCAGGAGCCAATCGCGTCTCGCGCTGCGCCTCAGAATCTTGTACATCACATATCTACTGTGGCGCCCAGCGTATGTTGTGTGAGTGGGAAAACCGTGAACGGGACAAGGGATGAGGAGAGCGTTGCAGTCTGCCCAACAGAGAGCACCAAACATGTCAAGGGGCTCACCTGCGATCTCAGTCACCTATCCCCCTACTCACAGATTCACGCCGGGCACCACTGTAGATAGATATCTGCACCGAGCGTGCATGAGTGAATGCATAGCAAGCATCCTCCTGTTTTGCCCACCCTCACTCCCCCACCACCTGCCTCCGCCTCCCCCGCCCACCGTCCCCATAGAGAACAAAAAACCATAGCAGCCAATCGCGTCTTACACTAGGCACTACGACCTTGTGAATAGTACAGATGTTTTGGAGCCTTGTGTCTCATCTGTTCAGAAGCTACCTATACTAAACATTCATGATTGAACAAGTAGCAAGCATCTAGAACAAAGAGCATTGCCAGTCCATTCTTGCCCGGTCTCCCACCCCTACCATCCCCATAGCAGAACAGAGAGCCACTGTCACTAGCAACCAATCGCGTCTCACATTGGACATTATAGCCTTGCGAATAACAGCATAGATATTTTCGCGTCTGTGTCTCAACTGTCCTAGAGATTACCTTACACCAAGAGTGCATGGTCGAATAGATAGCAAGCATCTAGAGCAAAAGAGACTGTCACTCTCCACACAGATCACTGTTCAAGCAAGCATCGCCTTCAGTTGGCGCGGTGGCAAATTCAAAGCATCGGAGATACGGTATCCATTCCATTTGGGCAATGTAATCTGGTCAGACGAGTGTAGTCTTGTCTACTGTCCAGGACGTACATCTGCATTCGCTGCACGACCAGACGCAGCGCAACAATGTCTGCGCTGCACTGGTCACTGCTACCTAGCTCCCTCTCCGTTTGCTCCTCCACCTCTTACACGTCCAATCAACACCACGCCTCCTCCTCCCTCATGCACCAATCACTCACTCATCCATCTGCCAATCTCAAATGCCGCCCAATAAAACGCCAGTCGAACAGTCTCCAAGCGCGGAATGGAATGAAATGGCGGCTGTCCGACAATGCAAACAAGTTGCCGCACCTGAGTTTCGAACGCTCAGGAAAGCGGCCGGTTTTCGTTAAGTAGAACATGGATCGTGGTAGATCCGGGGAATGTGACATAAAACTTTCATCTCGACTTGAGGCCTCCCTTTTGATGTGTGGGACGGAAAATGCGATGGTCGAGCCGATTATCGACAAAGCAGATTAAAACAAGGCAAAGCACGCTTCAACGCCCACGCCGATAATGCAAAAGTCCAACGGGTGACGATGGCACAGGGCTCAGCCGGCACCTGGCGTGCTAATCTGCTGCTGTTTTTGATACTGCGGCGAGCGGTAGCTGTGCCGGTGTGGAGAGGCGGTGCGGTGGCTCTCTGCTGAGCCTTGTGGGTTTTGGCCGTAGGGCGGGATGGGAGCGGTGAGTTCGCGAGGACGCGAAGGTGATCTGTTCTTGATGGCTCCAGGAGGGGCCATGTGTCGTACCGACGACTCGCCTGACATGGTCGACGTGGGGTTGCTGTCTGCGTCTGTGATCTGCGGGGCGTTGCGCTCGTCTTTGCGCTTTGCGACGCCACCTTGGTTCGAGGGGGAAGATGAGAGTGCGGCAGCAGGGTCTTTCCCTCGCTGTTCCCAACGTCGCATGATCTCCTTGGCGCTCATGTCTGTTGCGCTGTCATCAGTGAGCAGCTCCATGATCTCAGGAGGCACCTGGGAATGTCAGCGATCATCAAATTGAATGACTGTGAGGTCTTACTTCAGAGAACTCATCGTTGTTCTCGATGAGATCGAAGACAACCTTGACCGCAGCTTGATCTACGCTACGAACTTCCTTGTCATTGCTTTCGCGCAGGATGTTTGGCGCCATGACGGTGGCGATGTTCCACGTGTCCATCTTGTTACCCGACTCTTCGTCGACGGTGTGGAATGAAGATACCCAATTAAGGAAGCAGAACAAAACCTCCATTGTATCGCGGTGGGCTTTAGGCAACAGGCACAACACCAAATGCAAGACCTTCTTCCTCTTCTCTTCGTCTTCAATGTCTGTTTTCATTAGTCGCAATCGTAGAATGGGACCGGATGGACATACCATTAGCTGTCATGAACAGCCTATAGAGTTTCAGTGTCAAGACAGGATCTGGCATGACGCGTAAGAAGCGCTTGAGGAGGTTCGCAAGAATGACAGGATTCTTCGTGTTGAGATCCACCTGCTCGACACCCTTCTGATCGATCTCGACTTCGAGCTCTCGCAGAGCTTTGAGGTTACCGTTCTTGCGGAACACACCCTCGATAGACATATCCATATTTCTCATTGCGGTGATGGCGTCTTGCAGTAGAGCTGGGACCTTGAGCGCGCCGGGTCCAACGCCTTCTGTGCATTCGCAGCCCTTCTTCTCTACAAGCCACTCTAAGGTCTGTTTGAATGTGGCGTTCTCGGATGCTGGTTTCTCGACAGTCGATGGCTTCTTCGGTTTGCCCTTCGCCTTGCCAAAGCCAATTTTACCCCAGAAGTTGTTCTTCTTCGACTCGATAAGATCCAGCAGATCTTCTTGGTTGTATTGGTTTTCATCCAGAAGTAGACCAAGTTGCAGAACAGCAAGCCCCTTGAGCTTGAAGTATTCAAGGGGCGACAATTCCGAGAAGAATGTGCGGGAGCGGCCATCGCCAATGTTGTTCAGTTCTTGGGCTCCAGAGAAATCTCGCCGGTGACCATGGCGCACCTTTGCATGTTCTTGTCCTAGAAGCGCCGTGCCACCTGCACGGAAAGCATTCGGTCTTTGCTCTCGCTGTTGTTCCATGGCAGCCATGCGGGCAATATCGTCCAATGCAAGCGAGTTTACAGCCAGAGTCGCACTGTCCATGTCGACCTGATCACGCTCATTGACAATCTGCATGCCTCCACGCATCTCGGTATTGGCTCCGGCTTCGTATCCTTCGGTGCCATCAAGAATTCTCGATGCGCGAGCTCGCTTCATAGTGTTGGATAAGTGCTTGTCCAGTCGTGTGGACCGTAGGCGTTTGATATCTGACATGGACTGCTCGTATGCAGCATTGGTGCTGCCTTGGCCATTTGAGTTCTCGGATCCATTGTAGGACTTCGACCTAGCGTCTCCTCGTAGATGCGGTGCTGCAAGGGCATTGCCGTTGTTGTCCATACGGTGCCCCACGGACGAGTCATAACCTGCTAGATTAGGGTCATCTATTGATCATCATTAGTCGGACGAATGTACTCTTGGAAGCGACGTGCGAATTCTGGGGTAAGGCGTCAAGATGAGGATGCTGATCGATTGAAGGTGGAAGAGGCAGGATAGCTTACCTGATGTGTGGGGCAGTGCTCCGCTGGAGCGCAGTGTTGCCATGAGGCGGGCATGAGCCACCTTCAGGAGGTGGACATACTGTCGAAGTTTGGTAACGTGACGAAACCCATTCTCTGCGTCTGGCTGTGCTGCTGCGCATGCAGGGCAAAATACACGCTTCAAAGACGGGCTCCAGTACGCTTGCCTAATGTCATGACGTAGATCTGCGTTGCAGCTGCGACAGGACATGCAGCTGTAGTTGAAAGACATGTTGTTCAGGTGAAGGCACTTGTCTTCGACCTGCAGATCACAAATTGGACATGCGTCTGCCCATCGAGGGATGAGAATGGCTGCTTCAGCGGTTTGATCTTTCGAGGCCTCGTCTTCGAGTTTCGCATCGAGCGAGTTGACCTGCGAAAGGAAATTGGTGATGCCACTCGAGCTTCTTGTCTCACGCTCCAGCTTCAAAGCGCCTTGAAGACAGATGCGGATCAGCAGCTTGAGATAATGCGCCAATCCAGTCACAAGCGAAAGAAGCTCCTGAGTGACACCGAGTCTACGAACACCGGTACCTTGAGACTGTGTGAGTAGCGAGAAGAAAGCGACAACCTTCTTGCAAAGCAGCTTCGCTTCACGTGAGTAACTCAGGCCTTTTGGTGTTTTGTTTACGAGCTGTGCGTCAAGTTCGTCGGCCGCAGTAAACAGCAACTCGACGTGGATAATAAACTTTTTGGCGGCCATGACGCCGTCGACGTAGGCTCCGTTGCTTACGTGCAGCAGCATGTCGGAAATACACGTGGCAGACTTCTCCTCGAAAGCAGAGAGGGTCTTCCAGATCCAGTTGACCTTGGCCTCGATCTCTTCTTCTTGCTGCCGTACGTTCTCGCGAATCGCGTCTGTGGCATCGCCCTCGGCACCTGGTAGGCTCTCGAGGATAGGCTGGCCAGTCGAGTGCAAACGCACGTTCCAGTACTTGTGGATCATGTAGCATTCCGGATGCCAATGCTGGTTCTGGCCATTGCGGAAGATCTCAACAAACTGTTTCAGGATCGATGTTTGGCAGCCGTTGCAGCGCTGAGCGAATTTGGTCGAGTAGTGATAGTGGCAGTAGACGCTGCCTTCGTGCTCGTAGTAGCTGTCTGAAGCGCCAAAGACGGTGGGGCACACGGAGCAGGTGAAATGCTCGATGTGATATTTGCGCTCAAGAGCAGTAATGTAAGAGCCGCGGAGGGCTTGTCCACAGTCGTGGCAGAGCAGGTCGAGTCGGCGGAAGTAGTCAGTCTCACATAGTGGGTATTGGCCTGGGGGCTTCTCGGGTACGGGGAAGAACTTGGAAGCTACGATCTTGCCGCAATCCTAGGAAGTGTCAGTGGAGCTCCGCGTTAAAGCAACAACATAGCGCAGCGTTGTAGTGACCAGATGATGTCATCTCCCAACAGGCATACTGAGAGATTGACAAGACAATATGCAGTCAATGCGGATCAGGGGGTGGGGCGCATACATGACAAGTGAAGCACTCCAGGTGGTATGTGCCACCCAATGCTCGGACAAACTGACCCGTCAGCCCCTCGCCGCACTTGCCACAGATCTTTCCACTGCGCTTGGGCTTGGGCTGCATCTGCTGCTGCTGCTGCTGCTGCTCATTCTGCATAGGGTCTGTCATGGAGCGCACGGGACCGTCGGTGCGATCTTGCGGGGTGAGGCTTTGCGATCTTGGCGTGTTGTAGGCATCGTGAGGGTCGGTGGGCTGTCGCGTGAGGCCGTTACTGCGAGGGTCGTAGGCGTGCGGAGGCGGCGCACCCTGTCCGTCCATCGCGGGCGGCGCCGTCGAGTCCATGGACAGCAGCGCCTGGCGGGCGGCGGGCGTGGAGGCTGCGTGGTCGGCAGGCGGCGAGGGTGGTGACGACAGCGAGGCGGTGAGGCGTGCGCAGGCGGGTGCAAAAGCAACGCTGAATCAACAGGGAGGTATGAGGCTGCTATGTACAATGGGCGAAGGTGTGGATACAAGGCCGTCAACATGCGTTCGCAGACTCGGGCGTTTGGGCGATGTCCGGCAGTCGGCGAAGCTGTGGGGGAGACTGGAGGGTGCAATTGGGGACCCTGAGCGGCGAACAGCACCGCCAGGGCAGCTGGGTGTGATGGTGGCAAGCCGGCAGCGCGGTCGACAGGCGAAGGGAAGCGACTGCTGGCAGCGCGGGGCGTATAGGCGGGAGGTGGTGATGTGTGCAGTGTGAAGTCGAGGCTGGCGGTTCACGACGTGCCCCCGAGAACTAGCGGCACCATGCACAGACAGATGCACGGCTTGTCAAAATGTCCGTGGCTCTCTCCAACGCCGATCCCTCCTCACTTGAGACGGCGCGGGCTTAGTCAGGGCAGCGGATGGGGCAGGTTGGCAGTGCCTGTCGAGAGCGTTGCATGGCACTTGGGGAGGGCTTCTGGCTATTGCTGCACTGCTTCGGCGAGCGAAGAGGCATTGTTTACTGCGCCTGTGTAACAATGCATCTTGCGCACCCAAGCAACGCCTAGGGAGCTTCAGGCATCTCGGGGAATAAGAGAGCTTTGGCGCGGTGCCCTGAGACGCTCCCTCACCAAGGCCATCGACGATGACGCTGGCTGCGTGTATTCTTAGACCAGGCAGTGAATCATGACAGCACGCGAGGCTGCCAGGCACTGCAGCACTGCAGCGCGCACTGCAGTACTCAGGCAACATTCTCTCAGGCGGCCCTTGAAGCGTCATGGCCAATTGACAGCAGTGCTGGCTATAGTATGCACTGGATCTGTTGGTGGTCGACCCCCGCCGGCTGTTGCTGGCCGTGCTGGCCCTGGCCTGGCCTGGCCCTGCCCCGAATTCAGAACTGACGGCAGCGGGGAGAGCCGCCAGCAATGCCGCAACAGTGCAGCGCAGCGTCCATGGGCGCCAAGACAACCAAACATTGTGCCTGCGCCTGCACCGCGACGACGCGAACAAAGACGTATCAAGGCTCAGTGCCTGCACAACCTCACCACCCACCACCAATTGTAAGCACCTGACGCCTGCACGACCGAGCGCATTGCCGGCGCCACTGCGACTCGCCTTCTCCACCGCCGCGCTTCGCCTGAACTTGCTGCCCTCTACCATCCACGTCCACATCCACGTCCACTGCATCTGCCTGCCATGGACTACGGCGAGAGCACCCACCCCGATGCCGCGAGGGCCGAAATCGATGCGCCCCCCAAGCCGCCACGCCTCGTGTCGCGTCCAAAGCCTCCCGTTGCGCAGGAGGAGGAAATGGGCACTGAGATCAAGCTGGGCGACTTCGAGAATGTGCACGCCCTGTCTGTCTCTGAGGCCCGCGCCGTCGTAGCTGCCGTGCACAAGGGACGCAAAAACAAGGACCCTGAAAGCAATCCTCTGCGCGACCGCATTCACAACGACAATCCCACCATCACCCACTTCCTCGACTACTTTGACAACTTCGCCCGCTACAAGGAGGAGGAGAGTCTGCACGCCATCAACGTCATGCTAGACACCTACCCCGAGCTAAGCACTGTCGAGAAGGCGCTGTTGGGTATGCACGTCAACCATGCAGATGGGATTGTATCCTAACAAACCGCAGGCACTCTCACACCTGACTCAGCTGATGAGGCCACCACCCTCATTCCCTCGCTCGCCGAAAAGATGGACACAGACACGCTGCAGGCCATCCTTGACGAGCTGACCAAAATGCGTATGTTGTGGCCTGCGAACCTGCTCATATCACTATCTAACAACCCCACAGAGGACCGCCTGCGATGAAGTGTAGCACGGTAGTCAGAGAAGCACGCAGGTGCGCCCACCCACACCATCCGCTGCCTCACCCAATATTCGAGCCGATTCGATAGGCGAGGGACTCATGCAGAAGACAAGCGCGACGAAGCAGGAAGAGAAGCACGTGACAGTAGCAGCCCTGCAGGGCTTTCCAAAGTATCTAGGACTACACCGCAAGAGCAGCAGACAGCAGACACAGGCATGCAGCATGCGCTAGGTATCCACAATCAACACGAGCAAAGACACCAAGCCACATGGTGTCAGAACTCCCACCAATCCTTGCCCCCTTGTTCTCCTTGACTACGGCATCTTTTGCCGTCCGCCTCTGGTAGTACGTGAATGCTAAGATGGCAGGGCGAACTCCAAGGTCCCACAATGCGCATTTTTCCGTGGTTCATAGCCCAGTCGGTCCGCAAGGCTGACGTGCGTACCGAATATTGGTCTTTCCGTGAGATTGGGTGGGTTGCTCATGACAGTAGGGCCGATGCTGTTTCATGAAGATGCCACGACCTTGAAGAGAAGAAATCCAACCCCGCGGTCTGCCCACTCTACAATGACGCCGGCCACTATGATGCGTCGTCATGCTGCTGTATTGACCACATTCACGGTACAACTTCATAAACCCCAGAGCTAGCGCCACGATCCGGACTCCGAGCCGTCGCCTTGGGACGAACACTCCACACTTTCTATCCGTCCATGACTCGCGTGTCGTAAACTCCGCAATCTAGGATCCTCCGTCTCGCCCTCACATCTCCAGGCAATCTGCTTGACCGCCTGGTCCCGCCGTTCATGCCTTCCGTCCAGACCCTAGTCGGCCGCTCTTATACCCATCCATGTCCTCAACCTTGGAATTGTCTTCACGACCTCTCTTGTTCATGCCCACTTCGTTATGAGCCACGCTGTGCGTGATGTTGAGGCGCCTGCGGCTTGGGACCCGGCGAGCTCAATACCTACCTTGACTGGTAGTCTTCTTTCTCTCTGCGCGACTGCTCTTGTCATCCTCCTTTGGACCTTTGCGGGTGGCAAGAAGAGGCGCGACTTTCGTTATGCTTTGATCTTGAACCTTACTGTTGCTGGTATGCGAGCCATCATCTTTGTATCATTGCCTTCCAGCATGCTAACCTCTCGTTAGAATTCCTTAATTGTCTAAATAATTCCGTCTCCGGTATCGCTGTGGTCATCAGGCGTAGGCCGCTACGACCAGGTCTTGCGTGTGAGATCAATGGCTGGGGCGGCCAGTTCTCGGTGCAAGTAAGTACTGTCACCATGCGCAGGAAAGAAGCCTCTCGATTGCTGACCTACCTCAGGCGGTCGACTTCTCAATTCTTGCAATTACGCTTGTGACCCTGCTTACAATACAACTACGCTCATTCATCATTTATGCCTCTACCACTACCAAAGCGCTCATCTGCCTCTCCATCTGGATTGTGCCGCTTTGCACCAGTACGCAAGTCTATGCTCGTCGCGAGGCCCACACTGACAGTAAATCAGGCGTATACGCATGGACGAAGAGCTACTACGGCCCTGTATCCGGTAACTGGTGCTGGATCGAAAAGCAACACCTGCGACAACGCTACACCCTGAACCACGGCTGGCGCTTCGCCATATTCCTCATCTCCCTATGCACATACATATACGTCTTCTGGTACATGAGCCGCCGGCTACGACCACAGGGCATATCAGAATTCAGCTCGAGCATCCCCGACGACCTCGACTACGAAAAGCTTGGGGACAGGCCGAGAGACGACGCCGTACTGGCAGGCTGCGGCGCCACGCCCCACTTGAGTCTGGACGACCTATCGAACAGCTTCGCCAGCACACCAGAACAGCCTCAGAAAGGCCATCGTCGCGCAACAAGCAGCTTCAGTTTCGGTCGCACCCTCCACCTCGCCACTGCCACACCCCCCTCCCCCAATAACGACTCCTCGGCCCACACCACCACCGCCGCCCACTATTCCCCCACCGACGACGCCATCACCTCTCCGGCCTCACCCCACACCTTCGTCGATCTCGATCTCGATCTCGAAAAAGCCCTCCCTAAACACAAACAACCTACCGTCTCCGTCCTCCCCCTCCACCAAGCCACCATCACCACCACCGTCACCTCCTTCCCAACCTCCAACCCAACTTACAAACCCAAATCCAAGTCCAAGTCCAAGTCCAAAGTCGACCGTGAGATCTGGAAAATGCTCCTCCTGAACATGTACCCGGTGACCTACCTCATCCTGTGGCTCCCAGGGATCGCAAACCGCATCGCAGAGGGCATGGGGCATTCGGTACGCGCGCTGGTGATTCTGCAGAGTAGTACGCAGTTCATCGGGTTGGCGAATGCAGGCGTGTATGTGTATAAGGAGCATAGGAGGGACGTAAGGGAGTGGTGGGGAGGTTGGGTGGGTAGGAGGAGGGTGGGAGGGAGAGGGGGTGAGGGAAGGAAGGGGGGAAGTGTGGGAAGTGTGGGAAGTGTGGGGAGTAGTGGGTAGCTTGGTATGCTGGACTTGGTTATACAGTGTTGAAAGACTCTGTAATATGATGGGCACGGTGCTATGCGAGCAGCAGCATTTTCTGTAGCGGGAATTGAAACGTGACTTGCTGTGCAATAACCACCCAGATGACCGAGTGCCCGTTTTTCTTCTGCAGGGGATCTTGCTCGTTCACTGTCATTGGTGTTGCTGGACGAGCCTCTAGTGTCAGCCTGCTTGCGCGATTGGTTCCTGCTACGAGTTTTGACATGAGAACGGTGGGAAAGGAAGGTGGGGGATAATAGTGCGATGGACTTGAGAGATCGATATACGTTGGGGATCACTCGTGCACGCGTGCTTCAGGTTTGCTGTTTGATGCCGTGACTGAGTGAGCGGGCATAAAGGGATGACTACTTCCTGCTCTGCTGAATTGTGTGTCCGCTGCTGTCAAGGTGCGGTACGCTATTCGTGCAACTCCAATCCTGAGTGGGTATTGTGATTGGGCCCTCATTGATGAGCGTGAGTCTAGTGTACGTACGGCATTTGCCTCCTCCGCCTAGATGGATTAAGAGCCACAGGTAATGGCTGCATAGAGGAAGGCAGTGAGTGTGCTGCATAAACAGTTATCTGATTTTGCTGCGACTGTTGTGGGAGACGGATATAGGGTAGCAGACGTCATGTCGCAGAGTAGAAGCCTAGGCTGACTGGTGACAGCGGGTGTGGCTTCATCATTAGTGTAGACACCGCTCTCGCTACTAGCAGCTTCTCTATCAGTGTCGTTGTTGCACTCCTTGCGATCCACGTCGTCCGTGTCGGCTGGCCATAGGCTCTCGCTTTCACGTCACCTTCGTTGGCTGTCCATGACACTGCTTTGACCAAGCGACTGCGCATAGCTGGCAAGATACAGTATCATCGCGGCTTTTTCCACCATCCTGCAGGAACGCATCCCAGCCAGCTGGGTCGAATAGCGGAAGATCTGTTCGGCCCTTCGACCCGCCGCGTCATTCCTGCCTCATCGCGAAGCTTTGTTTCGACTTCACCTGTCTCAAAACGCTCTTATGTCTGCACGGCCGCACACAGTTCTGCGAATGAGTCGTTTAGTCGTGCCTGGCTAAGATTCATTTGTTTCCACCGCTATTTGAACACCAACCACCAAGATTTTGCCACCATTGACCACGCAGATGTGCGCGACTGAGGTCCTTGTCGCTGACCGCCTTGAAGGCAACAGTCGTCAATTACAATACTACTGAATGAGGCTGTCTCCAAGAACCCCACTGACGATCACCGGGGGCGCAGTCGCTCTCGTACTCGACATCGTATCAGCGCACTGATCAGGCTAACTATGCATCTAACTACAATTATTCTATACCCTTAAGCTGCAACAGATAGAATCGGCAGACACGCCCTGAAGATTCGGCCTGACCACCCACAATACGTCACTATCGTGAACACGACTCGCGCGCCAAATTATCCCTTCACGGCTGCTCCCTCTTTCTGGTGTTGACAATGCCTCCATCGGGTGGGTTCTCGCGACGCATCCGGCCGATCACCCCCGAGCCACGCTCCTCGCCGTCCGCACCGCAAAGTCTGCTTCCTTGACCAACAGCAACAAGCGGAAGCGATGCGCAGCAACCTTGAGTCATGTGGATGCTGAGACGAAGCCACGGCCATTCGCTTTGCTCGGAGACGTGCGCTAGCAGAAGTTATCATCAATCCCTAGCTCAAAAGCGGGCCGCCCGTCCGCAGGATACCCCAAATTTCCCTGCCTACCTATGATCAATACCCGCTGCTTTCCTCTCTGCACCCGTCTCTTCCTCCACCAGTCTTCAGCCTCATCTTTGACAGCAGGTACCGAAACCCTACTGACATCGGGAGACCCACATCGCACGCTTGGAGACCCACCCTTTGCATAAACCACAACCTCCAACATCAACGGCAGAAACTTGAGTCGCAACACACAACACCGCCAACATGCCTGAAACCGTCATCTCCAAATACCCCCTTATCCTCTGCACAGTGGCAACCCGCAAAGAAGGCATGTCACGTAAGGAGTTCTGGGAGCACAACGAGACCACCTACGTCCCCCTCTTGAAAAAGACTGCTGGAGTAGTACACCCACTCACATGGACACGCCGATACCACATCGAGGACGACGAATGTCCTACTGGGCTCACCACACAGATTCTCGGTCCCCCGGGAGGTCTTGACTGGGACTGCTTTGGCGAGATGGTACGCATTTAGCTCAGCATATCACCATTTATGGACCAGACCACTAAAGTAACATCAGACCTTCGTAGACGAGCTGCACTTCCAGCAGTTCATCGCCTTCATGCATAGCGACGACGCAATGCCGGTTCTGGATGAGGAGGAGAAGTTCTGCGATGCTGCTAACACCAAGCTAATCGTTATGAGGCGGGAAGTCAGTATCGGGGAGCGGGCGCAGGTGCACAAGCTGGACTAAGTGCAGCCGGTCAAGGGAAGAGGGGAGAGGGGGCGTCTACCATCGCGAGTGAGTAAAGATTAGCGAGTGAAGATTAGCGTCGCATAATTCGCGGACATCAAATTGTACCACTACGAATAAAGTAAGCTTCGGAAAAGCAAATATCATCCAGAATGCCTTCATCTAGCCATTTCCTCCACAACACCTGGTGAGCTGAACATAGAGCACAGACCAAAGGGGCTGAGGGAGTGAAATCCCTCACTACTGATCTCAGCTGAACACTACAAACAGCACCGGCATCGTCGGATCATACCACCCGCGTCCTGCGTGCCTAAGATCTACCCGCCTAGAACCCCCCCCCCCCCCCCCCCGCCTAACTCAACTCCAACCCGCCTACTTCCTCACCGCAACAACAAACAACCTCGGGTACCTCAGCACCACCCTCCCATCATCCATCACCGGATACTCCCGCTCCAACGCCTCCCTATACTTCTCCAAAAACGCCGCCTTAACTCCCTCCTCCCCCTCCATCCTTTGCAAAAACGGCATCAACCCACTCCCCTTCACCCACTCCACGATTCCCTCCGCATCAGCCAGCACATGCGAGTACGTGGTGTGCCACATATTCACACTCTGCGCGTGCGGCGCAAGCGCATTGTAGTACTCAGCGGTAGGCTCGATGGGGTCGAGATCGGGCCTGTCCTTTGCTGAGCGGTCGCCGACGGCGGAGGCGGCGAAGAACGGGGTCCAGGGGGTGTTGGGCAGGGCCGCCACGCGGCGCATCAGAGAGTGGCTGGGCTCGAGGTAGTTGTCTGGCATTTGGAATGCGAGGACGGCGCCCGGGGAGAGGGAGGTGAAGAGGGTGGTTAGGGTGGTGAGGCGGGCTGGGGTGCGGAGCCAGTGGAAGACGGCGTTGGAGAAGAGGAGGTCGATTTTGGTGGGGCTGCCGGGTGGGGTGTGGGGTTGGGAGGCGTGGTGCGCGGTTGGGGAGAAGCTGGATAGGTCGGCTTGGATGAAGGGGTGGTCTGGGAGCGCGGTGCGTGCTTTGGACAGCATGTCTGCGCTGGAGTCGACGCCTGTGTTGCGGGCCCCTGGGAAGGCGGAGAGGAGCGCCGAGGTGCTGTTTCCCGGGCCGCAGCCGAGGTCGTAGATTTGCGGGTTGGGGGTGGTGATGTGAGGGGCTACTTGGGAGATGAGGTCGTGGACGGGGCGGGTGCGCTCGTTGGAGAATTTGAGGTATTGGGTTGCGGACCAGTCCTTTGACGGGGGTTGGGTGGACATGGTGCGTTTGAGTTGTGTGACAGGATGGACGGCTCTTGAAGAGGATGGTAGGCCAGTGTGGATTTGGGCTGTTCTGAAAGCCAGTGCGGGTGTGGTGTTGGACATATATCTTGAATGGCCCAGCTCACGTGCTCGAGGAGGTGCAACTTGTGAAGCGGCCAATTGCGTGCACCGGCCGCGGATAACGAGTGAGTTTGCAGGTATCATGGTAGCACAAGGAAATCTTCTCCGTGCATTGCAGATCCAGATAATTCAGCTCAATATAAAGATGGTCTGCAGGTTGTAAAAGATGACGAAGGGAGTGTCTGCAGGTTAGGAATAAGTGGAGCCCAGATGGTCTGCAGGTCAACAAGCACTGGCGTGGCTGAGTGTGGCTGGCGAATCAGACGCCTTGGTGCGTGGGGCGCGCGGGGGGTTAGTTCAATTGCCGGTGCGAGTTGGGCCGGAAACGCGAACGTTACGCGTCGGCTGCGATGCGGATACGTGAGCCCATTACATTATGTTCTACGCTGGCGGATGTATGGAGTCATGCAAAAGTTGCAAAAACAAAGTACTGTAGGGTACATGTCTACTCAATTGGCACCACCCATCTTCCCTGCTGTGATCTGAGAGTGCGTAACGATCGCGTTGCTGAAATCAAGTGGTTGTGTGGGATCGCTCGGGACACGCGCTGTCTGGCTTTCGACGTCAATTCGAATGGCGCTGAGGCTCGAGTCGGGAAGCTGTTTGCCATCGCCCTACCGAAGATCAGCATTCAGAACATTGTTGACATCAACATTGACTCACCGAATAGACCTTCCAAGTCAGCTTCTCTTTCAAGAAGGGCACAACATCTTTCTCGTCGAGACTCTCGAGTTTCCCGGCCTCAACCTGATCCAGCAGGCTATTCGTCAAACTGACCGTACCTTTTAATGTCATATCGGCAGCAGTCGCACGCTTCGCCGCCTTCTCAGCCGCACGTTGCGACCGCTTTTCTTCATTATGACCTCCAGGCATCAGAACAGACCACATGCCTACGTCTGTAGAAGCATCTGACGAGAAGTCGCCCACGAGCGAGAACTGCACGACGAAAGTGGGAGGGAGGTCAAGTGGCGAAGCTGCAGCAACGATATTCCAGTCGGTGAAGCTGGCATCCTGCATATCCATCGTGGAGTGCACCGCGACGGCTGCTTTTTGCTCAGCCTCGAGTCTTCCCCTAGCGTTGCCGCTGAACAGCTGCGCCACTGTCGCTTGTGCAGATATAGTGTTTGCTGAGCGAGTATCAGGGTAGTCATAGCCAAAAGCTCGCCAGTCCATGGCTTCGTTCGTGGTCCAGAAGCTGTCCGGATTTCGGCGGAAGGGAAGGAGTGCTGTGTCTCCATCGACCATGCTATTGTCTGCTATGAAGACATTGCCTGCGCTGCCGACGTTGGAGCGTTCGATACGGGCGTCTGGGTTCTGCGTTTGGTACAGTGCCCATAGCCGGTCGACGTTACTTGTATGCTGTCAGTTGTGGGAGCTACATGTTACAGGGACCGCACTTACGCGTGATGGAGCCAGAACAAAGGTTCGTAAGAAGAGTACTCGAGGGGCCACATATGACCTTTGCCGCCATGTCCTTCCGAGTAGCCTCCTCCAATCGTTCCATGTACCCAGCCATGCACCATCTCGATAGCCTCCCAGAACCCATTCATAGTCGTTTGTCTGAAAGCGAGTGCCGTCTGGTCTTGGATTTGGCGTCGCAGACTTGCAAAGCTCTTGACGAACTCTTCCTGGCGCGATGGTTCCCAAGACTTGTCCGAAGCTGGCCAGCGAACAGTGTGGTTCAGCTGCGTCCACTTATCTTTGGGTAAGCTATAGTCTTATACAGTGCACTTGTGTGCGGCTCACCTTGCCTTCAAAACCGTGGGATGGCACGGGCTTGAAGTCAAATTTGTATAGCGGGTTCCAGATCTGAATCCTTCGCCCTTCAGGAATGTCAACTGAAATCGTCTCGGTCAAGAAGGCCTGGGGTACATCTCCACTCTGATCGCCCTGAGACCAGTCCCAGTACGGGATACGGAAGGAGTAAGCCGCCCATCGGTAGCGATCGATCTGATCGGCAGGTGCGTGCTCAGCGAGCTGTTGTATGCGAGCGTGCAATTGTTGCTGGGAAAATTCAGCACGAACATCAGAAATGTACCTATGCGGGACGGACCTCGAATAGAGCCATGTATGGACGATGCCATCCGAGGAATAGGGCCATGCTGTGGGGACAGTAACCGGCAGTTCCTACCTTACTGTCTATCCCTGGTGCGTTGAGGTGTGTTTTGTATGGTTTGCCATGTATACCTTTTTAAAAAGGTGAGTCAAGATAGCAAGAATCGCAGAGCTTCGTCTTACCCGCAATTCCATAGTAGGATAAAGGATCCTCCTGATCCGCTGTGTGCATTTGGTCAAGACCTATCATGTAGAGGCTCCACTGGTCTGGGTAATTTGCCTGCATATCGCGCACATCTAGACGAAGGAAAAGATTGCCTTCGGTAGAGGTCAGTCAAGAGTAACGCATGGACTGAGGTTCGACCTACCATTCTGATCTCTCCCATCGATACCCTTGACTATGGTTTCGCCGGCCTGTCGCTTAAGAAAAGGCTTTGTTGGCGTGCAAGTCGTGAGGGAAACAAATGTCAGAGTTGTTGCAAGCCAATGGAGCCATGATAAGGTCATGCTGAAAGGGAAGAAAAAAGGGTTGCGGCGGATCCCCTAGGAGTAAGTTAGACCCTGCTTCATGATATCGAAAATCATGCCTTCAGTCAATGATGGCATCGGGAAATGACGTGAGTTGAGCGCTGGTCGAGGTCCGGGGAATGTTCAAGTTGACCAGGATCACGCGCTCTACATTGCTTCCAAATCATTCTCGAAGCTATTGGAACCTGAAAGTGCAGATAACCAGTCTGTGTCATTCGCAATTGGTGTTGTCGATGATGCAATGATTTTGCGCGGATCCAATACATTCTCTATTCTTGATGATGTTGGAATGGTAGCGAAGCTTTACCCCACCGAACCTTGGTGACAGCCGCCTTATGAAAGGAAATGCAACTTACAATTCAGCGATGCAAGGCTGCAAGATCAAAAGTCGGTGGCGAGTGTAAGTCGCGAAGAGATAGTTGTGGCTGAGGTCGACTTTTCAGTACCTGAGGCGAAATTCAAGGTGAGCATGAACGTGAACAATCTCACGAAGTTCAAACACCTGTATCACCACTGCACGTGGCCAAGGGACCACGCAAGGTAATCCTTAATTAGGTAGAACGCTTTGTTTGACTAAAAGTCTATTCGCGAGGTGTTAAAAGTGCCGATGATCGTCCTGTTGAGGTGAAACGGCGCGGGTTTTCCTGTTGGAGGCCTTGTGTTCCCTCTAATATGTGACACAACACAAATTTCGGATGTAGTGTACAGATACCGTCTTGTACAATATTGGTGCGCACCCAAGAAGATGGAATTTAGAGCGAACGACGTGCTGGTATGTTAAAGATTTGCAAACGCGCAGATTCATGGCTTGCAGAAAAATGCGACAGGTCGTTTGCGGTGGCATTTGCAGCTCGAAAGTATAGGAGAATGATTGACGTGGCTCGTCGCACAACTCGTGGAACCTCATGCACGTTGTGCTACCTCGCGAGATTGCTTTCTTAGCCTACTGGAAGTGATGGACATACTGCAAGGTAAGTCGCAGCTTGGCTCGATTTCAATTTCGACCGCTGAAGCAATGGGTTTTTATCATCTTCCACTGTGAACGCGAAAGGCTAATCTCATGTTGAGGAAAAGGGAACGTGCGATATTGATATTGCAGATGACGGAACGAGCTGTGATATGTCAGCCGTACTTCCTGGCTATGCCTTTGGTCACAGTACGGTCGTACATTGTAGGACGATACACACTCCTCCAACAAGTTCCGACCCAATCACTCGCGAGCTACATCCGTTCCCGTTTGACTTCCAGAATTTTCTGGCTTCCACAGGTTTTCTCAGATGTCGTTGTAACCCAGCAATCGCTTCGGCAATGCCCTGTCTGCCACCGCCCATGCCCAGGCCCGTCCAGCTTCCCCACACCATAACGCCGACGGATCATCCGAGGCTTCAAGCATGTTGTCCTTCGCCATGGACTTGATCTCGTGCTTTGTCGTATAGGTCATGAAGTGCTCAAACTCTTTATCGTCTAGTGCCAGAGCATTGCCTGTTATGCCATGACAGAGACAAGGCTCCTTGGTCAACAGGCCTCGCTCCCATATACAGTCTCTGGCTTTTGCGATGACCTTATCAATGCGGTCTACAAGATCCGGGAAGTAGGGTCGAATAGCTAGAAGCGACGAAACGACTCCCGGTGCACCGTGACATACCTGCACAAGACGGTCCTTGCCCGGTGGAAGTGACGATGGGAAATTGCCGCTCTCGTACTGATAGCTGAGAAGGACTGTAAGTTCAGCCTGGAGCTTCGGCGCCCATGACTTATCTGTCAACACAATTTGGGTAATAATTCCGATAGCCCCATGTACGGCACCAACGTATGCCTTGCCATGCCACTTCCATGGCCGAGGGCTGTCCATGATGTTCGCGATCACTTCGTCGGCTGTATCTTCGATAAGTTCAGAGATCTCCTTACTATCCTTGAACGCCCCACGAACTAGTCGTAGCAGATACAGATAGCCAGCACGTCCATACAGCCATTCGTTGGCTGCTTCTGGCTCGATCAGTACAGCCGCATGGTCGCAAAGTTCGCGAACGGTGTCTTTGTCTTTGGCGGTCACGGCGTACAACGCCAGCAACGACATTATGTCGTTTGAAACACCGCATTTGCTCGGTGATGGAGGCGGAAACTTCTTGATGTTGGTTTGTGCCTGCTCGATGTACGCTGCAGACCACGTGTTCAATGGATAATCGTCAAGCTTCAGATCCGGATACTGATTGTGGAGTGCGTAGAACAGATAGGCTACCGAGATAGGACCATAGTACAAACCACCACCAGGAGGGATCTTGTGTGGTGGATGTTCCGTGATAAGGCGCTCTAAGGACGCTAGCAGTTGCTTGTGAGGGTCCCGTCGCCCCAACGTAGCATCGTTTCGAAAGTAGCGGGGTAAACTCTTGGGCTGAGTCTGCGTCTGCGCCGCGCCTGCAGCTGTTGCTTCTCTATCGGACATTCTGTGCTGGTGTGCTTGCTGATTTGGATGTGGTGCAACGGCGATAATGATCTGCCGTCCCAAATGCAGTGAAGTCGTGAGACCAGAACGATCTCGACTTTGAGATTGAAGATGACGTCAGCGGGGCCAACACCAGTGTCAAGCTTCAATCAAGCTGTTAGTAGCACAGCGTCAACGAACACATGATACAACACGTGTCGTGTCCCTGGAGCTGACCGAATAACGTACTTTGAGGTTCAACTCATAGGTGGAAGGGCCTGCCGGCCGTTTGAGCTGTCGATTAACATCACCTGATTGCTGACCACACCATCAGCTGTAGCTATGACCAGACGATAAATCTCAGCTGTAGCTATGACCAGACAATATATCAATGGAAGTTATTACTAAGAATTTCGATAAACCTCTATACTTCGCATACGCGTGCAGTCCCGATGCAGGTATCGTTGCGCGTTGTGAACCGTAATGCAAATGTATCTCAAACATCGCGCACCACCCCAGGGTTTGCAGGCAATTCTGCATAAAGAATGTGCTTAGGCACCGTTTCTTCCATCTCAGCAGCTAGCACCGACCTTCTGTTGCCCACATGATGTGCAAGCTTTGACTTCCTTCCTAACAGCCCTGCAAATTTCAAAGTCTTAGACTCCTGGTAATCTGTGACATGTCAATACATGGGTGTTACGTATCTGACATAGTAGTAAGGCTTACTCGGAAGATGCGGTGACATGTCACTCCCAACGTATCGAGATGGATATCCTGCCGCTTTGTAGACCTTTGCATGCTTCTTGCGCCGAATGCAGAAGACCATAGCTATAATGATGGCAATTAGGATGATACCGCCCAGTATTCCGCCGACAATAGCAGCTGTTGGTGCTCCGTGTCCAGCAGTGTACTCTTGCTTTATTTCTGGCGTAGTTGTCGGTGTCATTGCTAATGTAGAAGACACACCTGAAATAGGAATCAATGATCCTAAAAGCGTTGTCGAGGCGATAATGCTTGAAACCGTCGATGGAGCGGACGTGACAGCTGCAGACCTCGTACTCTCTGTCTTTGTAGTCAATGGCCCTCGAGTAGAAGCTACCGAGTGTTAGGTCGCATAGCCTGTAGATGTTTAAATCTGCTTACAATTGTCTGGCGTCCTATCCTTATCTGCTGGGCATCCAACTCCGGGATTGCACGCTTCTACCAAGCAGCATCCAACAAAGCCTGCATTACAGCTGTAGAAGATACCTCCATTGGGGCAGCTTGTGTCTCGCTGGGTGACTTGCATGTGCATGATAGCTGCGATACTAAGCGAAGTATGGAAATATTAGGTCTTCTGTGAATTTGAATGATGATTTCGATGCCAAAAGCTTCTCAGTGCAAGCAGCACTCGTTGTCATTATGTCTGCGGTGCATATTAACGAGGAAGTTGGCACGTCACTATTTCCTAGCAAACATGGGTGCGCAAACAAAGCGTTGTAGTGAGCACGGATCAGCAAGGGATGTGGCTGGTGGCTTAATGTGGAACGTAAACATTGCTGCGCCTGATGTTGAAAGACTGCTGACCCAGCTGGAACTTCTAAATTTACTTCTGATAAATCAAAGAAAAAACACCCAGAGAGGGAAAATTCAGATCTGAGCCTTCTTTGTTGTTACCAATCAAGCGGCTGGCGTAGGCAGACTTGTGTAGTTCTTCTTCGTGTTGTAGGTTCGCCACTCACCAGCATTGATGGGCTCATACTTCTTGATTTCTCCTTTATCCTTGACAACGGGATCGATCAAAGCTTCCGGATCTGGGTGGATGAAGAACGGAATCGAGTACCTAGAAGGCAGCATATCGCCGGATACTTTCGGACTGACGACTCTATGCATCGTGCTCCGGCACCGGTCGTTCGTCAATCGTTGCATGAGATCGGCAATGTTAATGAGCACAGTACCAGGCACTGGCAGTGCAGGCTTGAACTCCCCAGTGTGAAACGGATCGACTTCGAGGCCGCCAACGGTATCTTGGAACAGTAATGTGCAAAGCCCAAAATCGGTATGAGGGATTATGCGCGCATGCCCCTCTTGTTCGATGATCTTCTTCTCAATGGCGGGATAATGAAGTAAGCGCAGCTGGGGGTCTGCTTTTTTTGTAATATTATCAAAGAAGTTGTCGCCGAGGTCCATGGCCATCGCCAGACATTTCAGCACACTAAGTCCCAGCGACAGACATTGCTCGTAAAACTCGTCCATCGTTTTTCGAAAGCCTGGTAGGTTTGAGTCTGTCGGGCAGCATGGGTTTGCAAAGCGTCGATGCTCGTAACATTCTTTGTGATCGACACCGCCGTTCGCCTCATCGCCATCAGCTGTGTAGCCCTGGTTCAGTTCTGCATCTTGGAGACGCCATCTAAGTTTTTCTTGCAGAGGCTGGTCGAAGAACGTCTTGGACTGAACAGCTGTCAGCGAGTCGTCAATGGTATTGAGTGCACTTGACGCACGAGCTCAAAGATTTCGTCCACTCGCTCTTGTGAAATACCGTGCTCCTTAAGGTATACCCATCCGACAGTTGAGAAGGCATCGTAAAGCTGTTTCGCCACGTCTTGTTGATCCGCGCGGTCACCGTGTATGAATTTCTCAAACGAAATGACAGCGATTTCGGCCATGTCGAATGGTTAATTGATTGCTCACCTACTGTATGCTTGATCACGTTTATTGCTTGTGACACGCAAGTCGTCCAGTCGCGAAAGCTGTATCAGAATCCCAGAAGTGCTGATGTAATCACACTAATTTCACCCTCCTTATAGAGTGATACTATCACCTCTATCATGACTACGTACATGTAGATATCCCAAAACACCATGCGTGTCAGCATAGTCTTCCTTTGACCGACGAAGGTTCAACGCGATTGCGAAGTGCAAAAGCAAATACGGCACCAATCCCTTGTTGGACACCCCGCACACCCCTCTTTTAGCCTGAAGAACCCTCTATTCGCAAGAGGACGTCAGGAGCAAATACAGATACGTTCGCCACTGGTAGTAATCACGAATTGCAATGCGAGATAGCATGCCAGTAGATCCCGACTGCTGCAGCCGGCATGTGACTGAATGTCACTGCCGCCATAACGAAGGCTCGGAGAAAGAGCGATGCGTGACGTAGGCGGGGCATGCGGGGCTAGTGCAAGATTCAATGCAGCCGCTTGAGCCGCAATCTCAACGCGGAAGCTGCGCGTCAAGGAGCATTGCGACTTCACTCATCGGCGGTATAGCATCGTTGTGGGTAGCTATGTCTGTCCACTTGTAAAGTGGCAGAAGGTGTCTCGGTTGCGCCCCCGACAGGGTGAAGAGCTTGTGCAGGCGCAACAAGGGTGACATAACTCGCACAGCAGGCCGACAAGGCGCATCCCACCGAGTCCACAACTGTGCGGAGCCACATCATATCCACCAATCACGTCACGAGGAGGCCGCAATTCCAGGAGGGTAAGATTGTTCGGAGCGTTTCCACGCGGAAAGCATGCTGAACATGGAGACGGCGCCGATCAATTGCTCGTAGACTCGGTGACGTCTCCGACCGACCCCGTCATATCCCGCTTTAACACTATCCCCCGCGCCCCTCCATCTTTTGCCTCATCAACATAAACATTCCTCTTGTTGCTCCTCTCCTTCCTCTAAACTCCAATTCACACCACGCAATACACATCATGTCTCTCGGTCGTACAGTAAAGCTCAACACCGGTGCTTCGATCCCGTGAGTACCCCAACAATCGAGCGCAATGAAGCACGCTGACAATGGCACAGTCAATTGGGTTTCGGAACATGGCAGGCTGAGCCTGGCCAGGTTGAAGCCGCCGTCTACGAGGCTCTCAAGGCTGGTTACAAGCACATTGACCTTGCTAAGGTTTACGGCAACCAGAAGGAGATCGCTCAGGCCTTCAAGAAGGCTTTCAGCGAGGGCATCAAGCGTGAGGATCTCTTCATCACATCGAAGCTCTGGAACTCGCAGCACAGGCCCGACGATGTTGCCCCCGCTCTCGACGACTGTCTCGCTGAGCTCGGCCTCGACTACCTCGACCTGTACCTTGTTCACTTCCCTGTCGCTTTCGACGAGCAGAAGGATGTCCACCAGAACCTCTTCCCTCTTCGGGACGACGGTGATGTCAAGATGCTTGACACTGTCTCCATCGTCGACACATGGAAGGCTATGACCAAGCTCGACAAGAAGAAGGCCCGCGCTGTTGGTGTCTCCAACCACACCCAGGAGCACCTCCAGGCTCTGATTGACGAGACTGGCGTCACACCTGCTGCCAACCAGATCGAGCGTCACCCTCGCCTCCTCCAGACCGATTTCATCAAGTGGATGGGCGTGAAGGGTATTCACGTCACTGAGTACTCCGCTTTTGGTAACAACATGGTTGGTGAGCCTCTGCTCATCCAGCACAAGACCATCAAGGAGATTGCCGACCGTGTCGGTGGCTCTCCCGCACAGGTCATTCTTGCCTGGGCCCAGGTTGGCGGTCACTCCGTCATTCCCAAGTCCGTCACTGCCAGCCGCATCCGTGACAACTTCAAGGAGATCGAGCTCTCCAAGGAGGACTTCGAGAAGATTGAGCAGATTGGCAAGGACGAGCCTCGTCGCTTCAACATCCCTTACATCGCCAACAAGCCCAGATGGCCCGTCAACATCTTCAACGAGCCTGAGGAGAAGGAGGCTCCCCACAAGGTCATTGTCAAGGCTTAGATGCACTAAAAAGATTTTAATGATACCACGTACATAGAATAGAATTTCGAGAATACCCAAAAGTTTCTGATCACACGCACTGTTGCCTCACACATACTGCAAGTGAACTTGAAAGGCGATTTTAGTCAACGATGACGTGCACGGATGGGGTCTAGTCCAATTTCGGTGCAATCTAACGGAGCTATTTCCGCCCGAAACGATCTGGAAATCTTTCTTGAGTCAACCAGTTTAAATGTGAACAATCCACGAAGACTGGATGGTAGGATGGCAGCAGCTATGTCAACTACTACGGTGTCTGCAATCGCATCTCCCGCTCCGGCGCTGGATGCGACTCAAGCCGATTTCACATTGATAGCACAGAGCATCATGTGCGCGTATCCAATCAGCGATATCTATGCCCCAACACCACGATTTTTGTACTATTCTGTTTTATTCCTTACCTTTGCGACACTACGGTTTCGGTGGCTCTCGAACATCTTCCTCACTGCCGCGGTCGCTTATGCTGCCAGTGCTGCAATCCATGCTTTCATTATCGTATCAAACCCATCGACAGTACAACAAGGAAGTTTCGTTAGCTTACCGCTCATTCCCTCGACATCGAACCTCACAACTTATATTGAGTCTATCGTGATAGACGCGACTGGAATGTTTATACAACCCGACGCCGTGGAGCTCGACATAGATCCTATCACCGCTATCGTAGTGACAGCTTACCTCGTGGGCTTACCCCTCCAGATCTGGTCACGAACAATGCGGTCAAGTATTATTATCAGGTACATGCTCTTGCTATGGAACCTTTGTATGTTGGCTGGCACTATCTCTGCGCTTGTAGCTTGGCCAAAAACGAATCTTGAAGCTCCTCAGTTCCGCTTTTGTTACACTGGCTATCTGGACCCAACTTCAATGAACAGCGATGGTTGGAACACTTCTTACTGGAAAGGTGATTGGAACTCGACTACATGGAACATCTTCGCAAACCCCAGCACAGTCTGGCAGCAACTCTCAAACAACTGCATCTACCCGTGCTTCAACACTAGCCAAGCCATCCGACAAAGTTCATCGCTCAAGGCAGTCGTCACTACACCAACGACTAAGTTTGCAAAACTACACAACTCCCAACATGAAACTGACGACGTATTCCAACCACTCATCTACACTTCAATCATCGCCTTCTCCGCGGCGCAATTTTTCTTATATCTAGTCTCCATGTTTAGACTCGGCAGCGAGGCAATGCGCAGGCCGATACATGAGCCGCATCGCCTGTGGCGCCACCGAAAGGATGTCTGGCAACAATTGAGGAGCGACATGTCGAGAAGCTGGATGTTCCTACGAGCTCTGTCTCCCTGGCCGCGGACCTCCAAACGTGAGCCAGACAGTGCAACACATACCTCGGGCAGCCCCTCACGACGCCACAATTTTATCGCCTTGTTGCGTCTTATTGTTGATGTCCTCGCCCTCCTGACTCTGGTTGCCGGGATTGTTATCTCTCCAATGCTTGTTGTAGCCTTCATCTGCTGGATCGAATGGTACATTCGAAACGACGGCTCGACAAATGAGACTATCAATCAAGTTGGACAGTGGTCTCCCCTGGTTTCTATCGGGGTGGTGCTGTTCGCTGCGGTGGTATACCAATTCAAAGGAAAGTTGGCTTCCAAGAGCGAACTTCGAGATGAGATATGGAAAACGGAGATGCAGCTTCGCAAGCTCAGAGGGCAGCTGGAGGATAAGAGCGACACATGAAACACCTTCTTAGCATATGTACGAAACTCACCTACTTTCTGATTGGATACTGGGAAATATCACTTTCGCCAAGCTACATTTCACAAGGAAAGGGGCTGTAAGTGGTTCTTTTGAGCGGACACAGATATCCGTGATGCTCCCGGACCTCAATGCTGCTGACACCATGGAGAAGGAAAATCTGCAGGACTGCAAGCATGGATAAGAAGGACTAGATGCAGTTCATAGACACGAATCGTGGAAGAACATACTGTGCAGGTTGTAAGATCAACATACACCATACTCTGGTATTTATTTTCCTTGGAACATGCCTCAGTGGTTGGAATGCTAGCAGTACGGTGGTGCACGGGAATATCTGAACGAGAAGCATCACCAAGGAAGCATTCTTCCTATCTACAAGCACCCATAGCCAATCGGCCACGCTGCGAAGCTTACTTGGTGAGTCTTGGATGTGCTTGTTAGCTCCCAAGCACGTCGCATCCCCAGATCGACGTCGCAGTGTGACGCTTGACGTCACCTATTCACGCTACAATATGTGTAGCGTTTTCCGCATCAGACAACAACGCAAATCGTTAAGTCGGCTTTCTACACTAACAGATTAGATGATTGATCTTGTAACCAATTAGAAACAGCAATGCTAGTTCTACCAATAATGCGACAAGGGCGGCAGCACAGTCTCTGCCGCAGTGATGAGGGGTGTCCGATGCAACTACTGTTCCAAAGATCTACTGGTGATTGACATGACGTCCAGCTGACTCTATGCCGCCTTATGGTTCTTATCGTAATCATGGGACATACACATAGAACGGAGATGGGATTGCGCACCAACTCTTCTCCCTTCTTGTGAACGACGCAACAGATATACGGATGCTACACTTACGATGTTTGCCTTCAACAACCGCGGCCTACTTGATGGCAAACTTACTGGCCGTACACTCACCAATACGGTATGTCTGGCCGCCTCAAGCGGCTTTTTCCTCCTCGGTTATGATCGTGAGTCAACCCAAGCACTTGGAAAAGGATGTGACTAAGTCCAGCGGCAGAGGGTGTTATGAGTGGTATCATCACTGAACCCGAGTTTTTGCGACAGTTCCCAGCCATGGACCCCAAGAATAAGTCCGGAGCAATCCAAGCTCTTGTAGTCGCTATCTACGAGATTGGCTGTCTGATCGGAGCCGCTGGAGTTATCGTCTTTGGCGACAAGCTGGGTCGACGACGTTGTGTCATCATCGGAGCATGCATCATGCTGGTAGGTGCAGCTATCCAAACTGCATCCTTTGGCATCGCTCAGCTCATCATTGGGCGCATCGTGACTGGTGTCGGTAATGGCATGAACACCAGTACCATCCCGGTGTGGCAATCAGAGATGGCTCCACCGAAGATCCGAGGCTTTCTTGTACTTTTTGAGGGTGCCCTCATCACTGCTGGTATCATGCTCGCCTACTGGCTGAACTACGGTTTCTGGTTTGTCACGCAGTACGGGTCTTTCCAGTGGCGTTTCCCTATCGCCTTTCAGTCTGTTTTCGGCGTGATCCTTATCCTTCTGGTTTGGCTGTGCCCTGAAAGCCCCAGGTGGCTTTTGAAACACGGTAAGGAAGAGGATGCAGCGATCATCATGGGCTACATGCATGAGAGCGATCCACAAGATCCAGAGGTCCAGGAAGACATCAAGGAAATCAATGACCTGAACGCACAAGCTTCAGGGAAGCTTACATGGAAAGAGCTGTTCACTAACGGGAAGGACATGAATCTCTGGCGCTTCAGCTGCGCCTGTGGATCGCAGGCGATGCAGCAGATCACGGTGAGCAGTTCAGCCATCAGGGGGAAATCGACCGCTGCTGACATACATTACAGGGCATCAATCTTGTCACATATTACGCAACAACTGTATTTGAAAGTTCACTCCAGTTCAACGGAGAACTATCTCGTTTCATGACCGCCTGGCTTGGTACTGAGTACTTCATCGCAGCCTGTCTCGCGCTTTTCGTTGTTGATCGGTTCGGCCGCCGCAACTTGATGATGTTTGGCGCCGGTGGACTTGCACTGTCGCTCTTAGTCATAGGTGCGTCTCTCTCGCAGGCTACCGACAGCAATCGCAAGCCAGCCATCGCTGCGACGGTCTTCATCTTTGTATACGATACGGCTTTCGCAATCGGATGGTTAGGGGTGACCTGGCTGTACCCTGCGGAAATCACCCCGATCCGGATCAGGACGGAAACGAATGGATTCAGCACATGCTCGAATTGGTGAGTGGAATACTCAAGATTAACAGCGATCTGAAAAGTTCGATTGCTAACATGGGTTGAGGCTTTTCAACTACGCTGTCGTGCAGTTAGCACCCATCATGATCAACAGAATTGCCTGGAAGACATACTTTGTCTTCTTTTGCTTCAACCTCTGCTTCATACCGATCGTAAGCACCATTCTCATCTAGCTATGCAACTCCGCTGATACTAAAAAAGGTCTACTTCCTATTCCCCGAGCCCAACGGCCACAAGCTCGAAGTCCTCGATGCGATCTTCCACGAAGCGTACGAGAAGGGCGAGAATCCAGTATTTACGGAGAAGCGCTGGAGGAAGCATGGTTGGCGCAAGGCTTCAGAGGCACAGTTACACGGTAATAACGGTATGATTCCAGGAATAGCGGACGAGAAAGATCGACAGCGGAGTGTCGATGCTGAGGGCAGGCATTTTGAAGACATCAACAAGGAGCACAAGGACCACCACTAAAGCATTATGGAGCAAACGTCGTGCTTCTCGCAATCAGTTTCCTCTCTGATCTCTACATCAAGATTTTGACAGACTTAGCACGTCTCCATGCGATTGTGACGACTTGGCGATACCAATGTCTGATTGATTGTACACCCAATACATAGAGGTCTCCAAAGAATGACCGGTCCCACACCATGTTATGTCAAACTGTAGTATGATAATATACTACTTTTCTATCTGTAGCAGTCGTTTGAATATCTAGCTAATTTGGGCAGTCGCTCCCTTATTTAAGTGTTCAAAGGAAACATGTGGCTAAGTCTCCTTTGGCAATGATCAGTTGTTGGCTTTGTTGAAAACAAAAGACCCCCTGGATACACCATGCTTTGAAAGTAAATCGCTTTGTGAACCCCTTTACTTCTCCGCACATCGCTGTCACGGGTTCGATATTCCCGCTCCTAAACTCACTATCGATGGACTACCATTCGTATTACGATGAGCCAAGATCACGCATTGTACATACTCCTCCACCACTTGTGACACATCTGGAAATCGTACAAGCCGACAAGCAGAATAGTATCATACCACTGGTGAGGCACTTTGGGGAGCAGCTCCAATGTTTGACGCTTACAGAGAATCATTGGCTTCGGCAACCCGACGATGACCTCACAAATGTCATCTCTGCTTTGATGCTCGATCAGCTCGTGATCGAGGTAAAGGTTCTAAAAGGATTGCGACTGACGAAGGATTTTCGCCGGACATGGCGTCCCTTGAGGACATCTCCATCCAAGTATACGTTACTGACGAAGGAAGTTGATTTGGAGGAAAGCCTCCGTGCGTGGCGGCCACTGAGGGTGCCAAACCATACTCATTAGCCAGTATGTTCTAGAATAGCTGACTGAGGAGGGTCCGGCAACATCGTTGGCGCGGTCAGTACATTTGCTTTCGCTCGTATGCTTTCGAAGCACATAATTAGTCCGTTCAACCGGAAAGACTGTTTTGATGTTATGTATGTAAATGTTATTTATGATTTCGCCTCAGACTTCAAGCTACTCACTGAGCTCGCAGACACTCTTGTTCTTGATGGATACTATGCTCCGTTCGATTTCCAACACATTTACTCCGGCATGCCTTCTGCTAACACCTCATCTCCTCGGCCCGACCACTCCCTCCACTCCCACCATTCAACCCGCAATGCATATCGAGGCCATCATACGACACAGCAAACGCACACGTTTCAAGCTATTGACATCTGCAACTGCCACATCCACCTCGGTCCGCCCGTCAGGGTCCTGCTCTCCCGGGAAGTGGAGAAAGCGCCCGGCAGTGCATTGGGTACGTGCGCTCGCCGATGTCTCGCGTGATGGTGTGGAGTATAGGGCGCGCTGGTGATCTGTTCTGCTTCTAGCGCTATGGAGAGAGTCACATCTGGCCACGATGACGGCGGATGCTGATATTCCACTCTGCGGCCGTTTGTATCAGCCTTGATCCTACTCGGTATGATCGGTCCGACGATATCCTGATCATGGAATGAGTCGCGCATTATTTGATCATTAGTCATTATCCGCGAGCTGAAGTAGCTTCATCGTAGATTCGATATCCCGGAAATCCGGTAGGTGTTGCGTGCGCGTATGTGGGGAGGTTAGGGTAAGGCCGAGAGCTTTATTAGAGCTGCAAATCCTCATGTCAGCGAGAGCGAAATGGGTCGATGTGACATCCACAGTGGCAATGAGACGTGGAGACAGTTGCAGCCACAGTTGCAAGATCGACCCTCTAGTAGATCCTTCTGCAACACTTGAATATATTGCTTCGTCACTTCTCCACCAGGCCCTTGGTAGGAGTATAGCAGAAAGGAGCAGGTACATCCAAGGTTGTTGATAAGTCTTACAGGTACCTGCAGCTTACTTCAAGCTGGCAGCAAGAATTGCTAATCGAGATAAGGACGGATTATACTTTGGCAGCTGCATGACTCGGCAACTCTTGGAAGCTGAGGAAATCTGAGAGGATTATGCGGCCCTTGCTACTTGCCCGTGCGAATGATGCGAGACAGGGTGCGCTTGTCGCATAGCAGGGTATGTTAAGCATGATGTTATTGCTCCTGAAGCTCACTCTGAAAGCCGGCAGCGTTAGACAATGATGGTTCAACCTACAATGCACACGCTGTCTACGTACCGTCGTAACAAAGCTGTCTTGCTTACGAGATATGGCGCTATGAGCTATACATCATGCATCAGAAACACGCCCTGAAGCTGAAAGGTCATCTCACTACTGCTCTTCTGCATCAACCTGCAGTGAGTATGTGCAGTAATATGAACTTCTTGGCTTCGCTCCTGCAGCCACCTCAGACTCAGGCAGGGCAAACGCTCGTATCCTTCTATGACATTGCCTGTGCGTTAGCGCTTTACCGCGAGGATGCCGACCTTTTGCGCGTCTGTGCGCGACTTCACATGCAAATCTTTTCTACGAACCAATCACAGCATCCCGTTTAACCTCGGGAACTTTTCATGTTAGAGGTTGCTCGATATTGCCTCGAGCACGGCCTGGAAATTGAATCAGTGGAATTGAAGGAGGTGGTGGGCGAGCGGACTGTGATCCGCTCGTACTGTGTGGTTCCCTGATCTCATATGCAGGGTGTGCAGAGAATTGTGACATGCAGGTACCTGATGGGGTTCCTCAGTGATGCCGCATATTCACCCGGGACATGGCTGTCATATGCTCGCTTCGTCTTGCCTGTCATTGACGCGACCAGGGCTGTGAAAGGAAGAGAACATTCAAAACAAGTGCTTCGGGTACCCACGTGCGAAATCTTGATTGGTGTATTATCGGCGAACGACCCGAGCCGTTGGTGACAATCTCTCATTCAACACTATTGTTTATGCTTGATCAGTCCTTGTGATGCCAGTGGCTTGCCAGCATGCGTAATCCTCAACAAGCAGGCACACTTCTGAAGGAACAACGGCTCGCTTACAGCGGATAAACAATTCTAGCTCCATGCCACTTTCATGCAGGCATCGTGCTGTAAGTGCGGTATGTGTATGGCCTTGTAGCGTATTGAAAGTAGCGCGTCGAAACACTTGCATCTCGATCCGACTACCTTATGGCTATGCTGTCACCCGCTCTCCATTCATGGGTCGTCAACATGGTGTCACTGATGCCTCGAACTCAGATACAAGCTTATACTGGGGCGACACGGACGCACAACAAGAGCCCATCAAGAGGAGCAGTTCAGTAATCGTTGAATGATATCATAGCTCAGAGATTTGTTGTCTGCGTTGATCATCAGGTATCATTGCAGCCGGAGGCGGCCGCTGTGGATGTCGGTAATCAGATCGTGAGACGCCATGTACGCAAAAGGAAGGTCGATTAGAATAAGGCCGCAAAAATGTCGGCCAAAAGTAGTCGTGCATTACAATGTACAATAGCGACCATTCCAGATGGCGATCCTGATCCCAGATGTCCGTCATTTTCGTCGTTCCCTGACTGTATTGCAAGGCGAATTATCGATACTGTACAGTTGCGCTAATGTCCAGTTCTGTCTGCGACGCTCAATTATCCAGTATTGAAGAGCCGATACAGAGAGCTGGTGTTCAGCATGTGTAGAATGATGTCTTGTGTGACTGGGTATTCTGTCGGTACTCAACGTTCCTTTTCACGATCCCATGATCAGCTTCTCGAACTCAAGCCTGTGCATCGAAGTGTAACGAGCTCGTATGCTGATGTCATCTTTCGAGAAGCGTTTTCGCACCAGCCACCAGCTGAGGTAGTGCCCCACATCCCACCAAGCTAACGGCGTACCACTAGTGTACGGATATGCTTGACGTAGCGGTTAATGTTGTTAGAGAGCAAATTGCTCATTGCGTTGGCTCCTAGCCGAAATCATCTTGTCCTCTTGTACATTGACTGATCGACCATGGAAGAGCTGCCCTGATCCCAACCTCGCTTGACCCCGGGTTGGAACGAGCTAGCGACGACTTCCTGCCACATGGTTGGAGTAACATAAGACGGGTTTGTTGCGGCTGCATAAGTCGAAGTTGGAGGTAATTGGCCTGGAGTTCCTTGGATCCCGCTTTGCTGTGGCGAAACGCTCGATAACTGGTAATTTGGCGAATTCGAGTCTTGAGGGCGCATGTCGTAATTCGTGCCTGGAGGTGGGTGTCTTAGCGGCGGGGATGACGAGGAGGACGCGGTAGGGGGAGGCGTACCAAAGGCTACATTCCATTGACTGTATCATGTCAGTTTGCATACCTGCGGTGGGAATTTCACGACAGCTTACTCAAAGATGCGTTGCGGGTTCCATTGCACATTCTCCTGCATTTGCATACCCGCGTTCGTCTGAGGCGCACGCTGACCAGATGCCATCATGACCAGCGACTGAGCTACGGGAGAGTCAGTCTTCGAACCGAGGTCGGACGCCGATATTGGTGGAGTAATGGGGTGGGCATGGTAGTTGATCTGACCTGGTTGTTCCAACGGCGAAGGATGGCTTGGGTGACGAGGTCGGTAAGAGCTCTGGTTGCTCAGAGGACTTGATTGAGGTGCCACCTGAGGGCTGCCGAATGGGAAAGTGGCTTTGAGTTCGAAAGGCTTCGTGGTGTCCGCGGAGAAAGCTTGGCGCAAGCTGTTTACCTGAGCTTGCATCTCAGGCATGGGCCAGGAAGGTGCACAAGCCTCGAGAACACGCATGTGCCTTACAAAGAAATCGCGAGCATCCCGGTTGATGTCTGGATCAGGGCAGGTGATTGCGACCTAAGCAATTAGCGGAGGCAACAAATGTCGCAATTCTTAACTTACAAGATGGAGCATGGTACATGTCAGGACCGCGTAAATCGTGAAGCTCATACCTCGGAGCATACACAACAATCCAGGCATGCCATAGGTCTTCAAGATCGCTTCTTGTAGCTTGCACATTGTTTTCGCAGCAGAGTAGCAGGTCATCATGTGCTGTTTCCAGATTCCATCGTAAGACTCTGCTACCGCGTTGACCTGTGGTCGGAAGTGCATGACAATTGCGAGAGCTTGATAGCTGTGAAGGTTCGCGAGGTAATGCGAAGGGATCCAGGGTGCCGAGTTGTCTGGCGGATATGAGATTTGGAGATCATCGGGCAACTCTCGCTGCCAGAGGGAGAAGTCTGCATTATGGGCAACGAATGCAGGGTCCAAAGCCCAATCTGCTGTCTTCTTTCGCAGCTTGCCGTACATCAAGGCGGACAGGTAAACGTTCTTCGCGATGCGAATGTACTGGACGAATTGACGCGAGATCTGGAATTCGGACGGGTCTTGACCAGGTGTTGGGCGCGGCATGTCGAAATCCACAGTGTCCAGATCTACACTATAATCGTAGCGTCCTATCGTTTTGTAAGTTCATGCTCAATAGCTTTATGAGTCTTTCATACCTTGAGGACCTCCAATCATGGCCTCATATACCAGACACATTTGCCAGACTCGTGTCTTAGCAACGCAGTCGTGAGCTGTAGAGCCACACGACTTGCCCATCTGGTGGGTATCGTAATGTTCATGCAATTCCAGATCTTTTGCCATAGCGGTCAAGCTGACGACTGCCATCCAGGAACGCCAGAAGTAACCACGCTTCGGTGAGCCTTCCCGAGCTTTCAGGAGAAGAACCATGCCTTGCATGGTACTCAATCGAGAAACATCTTTGAAGCTTTCTTCATGTTCTGTGCAAGGTTAGCAAAGGTGGTACAAAAGATTTCCAGGCTGAGCACTGACTAGAGGCTAGAGCCAGCCATTTGTTTCCCTCATCAACATCTCCCAGCATCATGGTCGAACATGCAAAGATAGCTTCCAGCATAAGTGGTGAAATGGAATCGCGGGCACTTTGCCATTGCTGGTAGAAGTAGGATTTGTTGATGACCGGTACGTAGGGGTGGATGTTAGTAAAGAAGTAGTCGAAATAATGCAGCGCTTGCTCCTCTGAGGGCATCATCTCTGGTGGTATGCGAACGATGTGGTCCATGCTGACGGAAGCTGGCAGCTGAACCTCGTACTCTTCTTGCGCAGGGGTCTCCGCCAGTGCTTTCTTTTGGTTCATGATGTAAGGCGCAATGGCGGTATGATCGATCTTGAGCTCACCCAAGACATCGGTCAAGCTCGATACTGATTCACTCCTCCAGTGAGGTTCGGATTCAGGAGGAGTCATAACCATCGCGGGTGCTGCAGCTGATGCCTGTGAGTACGCTTGCTGTGGCGGGTAGCTCATGTTCTGCTGCGATTGAGACATAGCAGGGTACTGCATGGCATCGTGGGCCTGCGGATCGGAGTAAGCCGAGGATTGGTACATTCCAGAGACTGGCGTAGGGACATTGGGTGGCATTTGATGTGGCATGATGTGCGGCATGGACTGGTGTCGTGGGTAGTCATGCTGGGCTGGTGCGCCTGGCTGCGCATACTCCTCAGGTCGTGGTTCAAGTTCGAAGGTTTGCGAATTTCCATTGAAGTCCTTGTCATAGCTGACCGTTGGTGGAACACAATTGAGCTTGAGGCGAATGCACGCAGCACATGGCCAGGCATTGGTTGTTGCGGCATCGCATTTGATCTTGCGACGGCGACATCCTTCACATGCTCTCATAACTTCGCGATATCAGCAATGCAAGCGACTTTGAATCGAAAGCTCCTACCTTTAAGGCGTTTATGCCTGTTGTGCTCATCGACGAAGACATAGTCTGTGTGGAGTGATTAGTAGCGGCACTTGTGCATTGCGCTGCGAGCCGAACGTACTTCGTTGATTCTCACGAGGCGCCAGCGTAGGCGGCGCAAAGGTAAAGCTCTGCATCTGCGCCGTTTGAGGCAGTAATGGCCGTCCTGAGGTCTCTGGCATACCGTCGGTCTGTACGACAGTGTTGCTGGCGTTGATGGTTACGATCGCGGGGTTGGCGGCGGTCCGCTAAGTGGACGTGGTAATGGGCGGTGGTCAGCCAATCGCAGGGCGCGTCTGACTTGTGCGAAATCCAGGCCGTTGTCCGCTGACTGAGATGAAAATTCGAGCGCTCCCAAGGTTCAGCTGGAAGCTGAGGTGAGGCCGCCGAAAGCTACTAATGAACAGTCTTACAGCGGGACGAGAAATCTCCGCAGTACCGGGCAATGTTAGGTTATACGGGCAGATCAAGGCATGTAGGGTCCTAGGTGGAGTCGATGTATGGCATGCCGGGGTTTCGCGGATCGAGAGTAGCAGGTGCGCAGCGTGGTTCACGCGTGCAGTGGCGCCTGTGTGCAGACTACGAGTGTTTGAAGGGGCAGATGCAGGCCGGGCGGGCGAGGTTAAACGAACGCCCTGTCGTGAGGGGACGATGGATGCGACTTGCAGGAGCGTGCCGCAGCACCTGGGAACTGCCGTTAGGGTGCTGTGGGGGTGTCTGACGCTGGGCCGTAGGGGTGTGCTGGCGCTCTACTTCTGGTAAAGTGGAGATGGAGGAACAAGAGTCTCCGGAAAAGTCATTTGGCTACATCCTGAGGGATGTCGCTGCTATTAACGTCGCCGAGAACGTCTGACCCGCTGGTCATGTCTTCGTCGCACGGCGACACAGACCGCTCAGCTTTTCTAGGCGCAAAACATTTCAGCAGCTGTCTCCCCCCAACGTACGTACGTGTGTACGTCCGTCTGAAGGACCAAAGCAGTAGTGGCGGGTGCACTGGCTGGAACGTGCGGCAAGAAATTCCAGAGCCACATTGCCGCCCGTTAGACGTCTCACACACGCGGGTTCGAAGGCCTTCAGGGCCGCTTTTGATAGGCGATCACGATATCTGAGTCGTGCTCATGCATCGCCAACAACTTTAATTATTCTTGAAGAGTCCATGTTATTTGCCTTCGAGTGGATCCACGCACATGGCAGTGCTTTCGAGGCCTGCCATGGTTGACTGCACTGCAAACGGCATGGTGGGTCTATTTCTCGAGATTGCACCTCGCTTGATGCCACCATCGATGACGGAAATCTATATCATCCCCGATCCTTAACTTAACAAGAATCAAACAGTATCAGCATAGATCTGTAAAGGGGCAGAAACGATGTTTGGCCTGTCTGTGTCTTGCACCACCACCATGGCCTGAGGCGGAACTGACACAAGTCCATGCAGGAGTGCTGATGGTGTCCGCAATGCTTTCGGCCCCCCATGACGCCTGTCGGTCGCCTCTCCACGATCTGAGATTCGATGTCGTGGTCGACAGAACTTTCCGCCTGGTTGGGCATGAAGGTGATCCCGCCTGCACTTGTGGCAGAACCATAACCAAATCGGGATGCGTTTAAGATGTTACCTCGGCGAATAAAAAGCGGCCTTGGATGCAGGGCTCAGACGGTTGGCGCCTCACCATCAAGCATAGCCTGCATAAACGACATTTCTCGAAGTCACAGCTTCTTCGTCACGGACGCTTCCAGTGTGCTTCCTTGAAAGCAAATTTGGTAGCGACATTGTACTAGAAGCGGATTCCATGGGCCGAACACGAGGCCATAACTTTGCATGAAGTCGTCTAATAGCGATTATTACTCAATCTCTGCAAGTGCTCTGCGAGTACCAAATTATCGGGTCTGTTCTCATGACTTTCGTTTGCAACATCGCTGCGGCTGATCAACCGGTGTGTCCCGCTAAGGGTGAGATTTGGGCGACTGCAGACTGCTTGGTCCAGAAGATGCTTTGGCAGTTTTCTAGTGGTGACAAGGTTGTTCCATGAGCTTAAGAACGCCCTCAATATGTAGCGCTGACATCTCGCCCCCGACTCCTATTCTTTAGGACTTCTTGTCTGATGAGCATGTGATCTCGTATGAGACCTTGCAGGAGGGAAGTGCATCTTGTCGGCTGCTCCCGCGTCCAGAAAATGACGGAATGCGTTGCACTTCGGCACGTGTGCGACCAACCGCGTTGTTGGCACAAGGAACCCGGGTTCTTGGGCAGGGGTCTGTTCTGCTGCCGCGTTCCTGAACGTGCGCAGGGAGTCGCCTTGTTGCAGTGATCCTCGAAACCCAAGACGACAGCTGTGTTGTCTCGCCGCGGCACCTTCAAACTGCCGTGGATGACCCGGCTAGGCATAAGTGCATCTAGCGGGAGAAGCTGTCAAATGTCGTCCCTGGCGCGTGAGGCCAATGAAGCGCTCGGTAACGCTGATGGGCTGCTCTACCCCAATTAGCACCCTTGCAAGCCATGGTACTAGCTGCTGCTGAGCGTGTTGACGGGAGTCGCAGGACCTGCGCAAACTTGCCCATAACCAGCGCCCTTGCCTATCACTGACAATGGCCGGTGGGCAGTCTGGAGCATACTGTTCTTCTTGGCTGCTGTTGAGAGCTTTACGAAATAGGCTGCGAAGAAGGGCCGTCATATAGCGTCGAAAGCAATAAATGACTTGCAGGCGGTACCTGGTGATACTGGAAGGAAGGCGCTAGGCAAGCTTGGGTGTGGTGATGAGGGTGTGCAAACCCCACAAACCTTGAACGTTCCCTGTATCAGCGCGGGTAATCTGTCGGGAAATTATTGACATTTGTATTGATAAGTGGCTTACATGGACTGCCGTCGGCCGTTTGGTGGTGGAGAGGATGCCAAACGACGTGATCTAGCTCCACAGTTCGCCTGCTTTTGCCGGTGCAGCCTGCAATGACGACCTGTGTGCCTGCTTAGTGGGGTGGCTTGGCAGTAGCTCTCGTCCCAAAATTACGGGTACGACAGCACACCTTCGATGCAGTCACAGGCTGTGACCACAGCGTGCAGCTAGTTGAATCCCTACATCCTACACACTGACATTCACTGCTTGGCGTCAGAACCGTTGCGTGTCGCCGTCATGGATCTCGACAAGGACAACGCCAACCCCACTATCCTGAACCCCTCTGACCTGCCCTCCCGCCGTCGCGAGTCGAATGCTGGGAAGCATGATGAAGGTTCAGGTCTTTTCGATGACTTGGTCCCGCGGTACAACTACCTGAGCGACCCTTTCGATGATCCTCTGTCGGCCAGTGATTCTGACGATGATGTTGCTGAGAATATTGACGAACAGGAGATCTATGGTATGCGTCACATGTCAGCGCATGGACGCCTATAGCTGACTGTGGGATGACAGACCTCATTTCCACCATCTCCGATCCAGAACACCCTTTGTCGCTAGGCTCACTAGCTGTAGTGAACCTGCCAGACATCCGTATCCTACCCCCTGTCTCCCCACACTCCTCCATTAGTACGGTGGTCGTCGAGATCACGCCAACTATTACGCATTGCTCCCTGGCCACTGTCATTGGCTTGGGAGTTCGCGTTCGGCTTGAGCAAGCTTTGCCTCCCCGCTTTCGCATCGACGTACGCATAAAGAAGGGTACGCACAGCACCGACGAGGCTGTCAACAAGCAGCTGGGCGACAAGGAAAGGGTAGCCGCTGCCTTGGAGAATGGTACTTTGATGGGTGTGCTGAGAAAGATGCTTTCGACGTGCGAGTAAGAGGGAAATCCTTTGATACTCAAGCAGCATCACAACAAAGACTCAAAGCCGTTGACTCCTGAGCCGTTCAAGAACACACGACACTCAAACGAGACCCACGACCCAGACATGTCCATACATTCACTGAAACCGAGGATGGACTGAAGAAGCTTCTCAGGTCAGAATGCAATCATGAGATCAGGCACGGCACCTGGATTCAGTACAAGGTGGAGGCGATGCGGAACAGATCACGAGCTCGGTCAGCATATTTGGCTCGCAGTTTGGCCATTTGCGCGTACTTATGGCGATCTGTCAGGCGTACACAGTGTGCATGGACGATGAACAGGCCGTTTGCAACAGCAGAAGGCGTCACAATGGGAGCGACTGAGCTTTGACCACAACTCAATCGCTACCTAACTAGAGCAGGACTTCTCCCCGCAATATAACAAGTCTCACATGCCTATGGCAAGATCTTTCATTTGATAGTTCACGTGTGTTCAGAGCATTGCCTCTTCCAAACACTTACCAGCTTCAGGGGTGCGCCACATTAGTAAGCGTCGCACCTACAATAAGAACACTATTTATGACTCCAAGGTAGTCGATTTCACCTATCTATCCTGCTTGAGCAAGTCAATCAGGAAGCTTCATCATTCGACTTGATATTCAGGCTGATGTGATGCTCAGACGAATCATGACTTCGCTGTAACATACGGTACGACGGCAGAAATCCGTCGTGCAATAAAGATAATTCAGCTTTTCCAAAGCAAATTTTCAACTTGCGCGTGGAGCGCTCTTGAACACTGTCATGATTTGGCCCACAATTTACTGCTTCTTTCACAAGCACTGAATTGGGTAGCTGCAATTGACAATGGGTTGGCGTTCGCAGTCTGCCTCAGACCTAGCCTGAGAGTTTGTCTACAGCCTCTCTTCAGGACAAGTGCGGTAATTACACTCCAGAGTTGTCAAAGATCAGCAAGCCACGACTATTGACCTTCCTGTTCTAACTCAATACTTCAGGATGATTGGTCAACATCCTTTTAACCGCCTGCCTACGGTATAGATCGAGATCTTCAAGCGTTTATGATTACACAGTGTATCAATACCTGTAGACCGTCTATCTGGGATTCAAAGACACACCGCTTATGATTGAGGGAAAGCGCGAGCGGACTTTCTGATACTCCTTTTGATCTTTCCTTACCATCGGCGGTGACTAGCTGCCGTCAAAAAGTCAACAGGTCACGCCACGGGAGAAATATCATCTGCAAAGGATCTGCCCGCTGTGCACATGGACCAATGTAGTCTGATACAGACCAAGAGGCTCAGTTAGTATCAGGGATGGGGAGACGCACTGTTCTGAGAGGTTCGCGAGGGTTATAGTGTACCACCCATATCATGCAAAGGGGTATTCGATATGTGCCCTGGTGCTGTGGGTGCGGCGGCTAGTGTAAGCATATTGCTGCAGGAACGTATACACAGAGGCGAACTCATCTACTTATTTTTCTACCTACCTCAACCCTTTTCTCTGTCTATTGCACTGCTGTGCTGCTGTCGCATAGCTATATTTCTCACCGTACCTAACAGACCTGCCGCAATCTCTTTCATAAATAAGCTCTTACTATCCTCTATTTCTTGTACTCTCTCCACCAAGAAGATGCCACCTCGTTTCAACGTGCCAGTACTGCAATTTCCCGCTCTAGGGTACACCCGCCAATTCGCCTACGGTGGGACTGCTGCGCTCGCATTATCGGACGATGGCGAGAGGGTGCTCAAGTTTCCCTTGACGTTTGAGACTCAGCACTGTAACGAGCAGGTTGCTGCAAGGGCACGATCGCACACGGAAGAGTCGCAAATGATGCTAGAGCGTGAGAAAGAGATATACCAGCATCTTGGCTTACGACCTGGCATCCTTGCGCCGCTTGAAATCTCGTCTGTTGGCCTTGTCTTCCCATTTTATAAAAATGGAGACCTACGGGCATATCTGCAGAAGACATGGGGCAAGGTCGGGCAGGACCAGCTGATGCTTTGGGCAGAGGAGGCCGTTGAGCGGATATCCTTTACGCAATCCATGGGTGTATACCAATGCGACATTAGCACAAGGAATTTTCTTGTTGGGGACGACTTGTCACTAGTACTGAATGACTTCTCTGGATCACGAGTTGGGGACAAAACGGAGCTTGTTGGGCCGGAGACCAGCTATGCAAAAGCGCTACAGGATGATCAGTATAGTACAGTGCAGGGAAGCATGGAAGGGGAGGTGTTTAGTGTTGGGAGTCTGTTGTATGAGATTCTTACAGGCCAAAAGCCTTATAGTGATCTTGGCGACCGCGAGGTTAAAGATCTCTTCCAACAGGGCAGCTTTCCTCCGACAAGTACCCTGGCTTTAGGTACTATTATTCAAGGTTGTTGGATGGGGTGGTTTTCCAGTGCTGAGGAGGTCAAGGCAGCTCTTGAAGCGGCGAAGAATAAGAGAGTATAAGAGGGGTTAGGGTTAGGGGTAGCTTTCCATAGGAACCGAAAGGCTCGAGATGAGGTCCAGGTCAATTTGCGATTTTCTGGAGAGATGTGAAGTCGCAATACCTTGTCACAGATGAGACCCATATTACGTACAACTCTGAACGACTTCCTGTGTTCTGGCATATTCTTGTAAACATCGCAATTTATGGTGTCGAGCTCTTCCAGAATTGACAGCATTGTTCGTTGAGAAATCAGACATCTAACGCCACGTGCTGATGTACGAGAGTACATCATAAAGCGTCACATTAGCTCAATGTATTCTACTGAAAACTTCCACAGTGTTGTAGGAAAAGTAGCTAAGCTGGGTTTTTTCTGGAGTGAACGTTGGACACTGAGCAGTTTCATCGAATTCTCCGTCATCAAGATAAAGTGTACAGTGGCGCTGATGATGATAACGTGTCTAATTTGACGCGATTGCCAGTATCAAGCCAGTGACAGGAGCAGAGCCTATCCACATCAAGTTCACTCTTCACCTCATCATACCTCGTCGTACCGGGACGCGCAGATCTGCAGCCTTCCTGGACGTATAATTCGCATTTACTGTCACTCCCAGTTAGCACTCGCGCTGATATGCCTCCACTATAAGTACTCGCCTCTTCAGTCTCCCGAAGCGTCAGCTGCAACAAACTCTCTTGATCCCGGTCACCATTCGAGCTTACCACAACCTCAGTCTTTGCGACTGCGATACACTCAAAATGCATCAATCCAACGACTAAGATAAGCTTTGATAGCAGCCGATCCCGGGATTTGAGAAGATTGTGTTCTCCTGGTAAGTAAGCATTGTTCCTGGTCCCAAAGTCGAACATCACTTCAACAGACAAATGCCAAAATATGGCTTCAGCGCCCGTCTGTAACAAGAGTGCTGTGAGTTCAAGCTACGCAACCGCAGGCGCTTTCATCTCTACCGGAGCATGAGCAATTCCCTGCTCAGGCGAGAATATTGACCAACAACTACAGACCACCGTGCACATACAAGAGGATCACCAGATGACCACGAATGAAGTCCAGTACTATCAGCAATCGCAGCTCAGGCCCCTGTGCTACCATTACAGATATTCAATAGCTCTTTCAGGATGCTCATTGCAATCCATCCACAGCTGTGCGTCTTCCTGCCTGTGAAGGCGAGCTCACTGAACTGCTAGCATACATGCAACGAATTTGAAGACATTTGATAGAGCACGTTAGGTCCAGCCCACTTCAAAGTATGAGTGGCTGGTGCCAGGCAGGAGGTTTGAAATGAGATCATGGCAAAGCGTCCATGCTTCGCTCATAAGTTGTCCCTCTTGATCAATCTATACATACTAACACCACGATCCGACTTTTGATCTGAGTAAAACCCACACCATCTGGATCACGGCGCGACATGGACTCTAAAAGCCAACTTGAAAGCAGTGTGTAGTCACAAACGGCCTCTCTCCTCCTCGAGCGAGCAATCTTGATAAAGGACGCAATGAATCAAGCTATATCGACCCGAGCTCTGCACATCTGTTTCACTTTGTTCATCCACTATCAGCCTACTGGTCAGGAGTTCAATATCAGCCAAAACTGCATCCATTACACACTACAGACCCAGATAGTAATCTGCCAGTTCACTGCGGCGATGGCATGCAAGATATCCTCACTGACACCTGCGTGATGCTGAGGTACGGATACGATGGCCTCCAGTTCTGCCCTACCGAACGACCCAGGACTGGATTTCGGCCAATTCTTGACAGCCTTCGTTGAGACTGCGCAAAACTCACCCTTGTATATCTACGCGTGTCGAGAAACCCTTACACCAGGTTCAAACAAGTGACTGTCTGATATTGTTTTCAAGGTCGATCACGTCCATGCCCGCCGGTGGACTTACCGCCTGGTACACCCAAAGAATAAGTCTACCCACAGACTATGAGACTAAGACAAAGGTACTGAGAAGCAGGAACGTGTGCTTACATCAAGAGGACCAGACACAGACTCCTGAGAGGCATTTACCAACGTTGTCCGCGCCAATCGACCGAGTCTGGAGCGATTGACCTTGCATACTCCACACGATGCCTGACGTATTCCAATTCTCTTACAGCCAAAAGAGTTTCTATGCTTGAAGCGACACCGACGCCCCACAACCAACCGTTCTTGCACTGGACGTTGTTTCACACAAAACACCGCATTCACCCAACGGCCATGGCGCCCGCACTGCCGCGCCCAGACAGCCCCATTTCGAGGCAGGGCCAGCCAAGCATCCTCCTGCTCTCGCCAGCACGATCCGTCTGACATGAACGAGATAGAGAGGAAAAAACGCGTACTAGCCGTGCCGGAAACCCGCTTACGAGTGGCCGCCGCTGTTCCAACCCTCTCTTGACACTGCGCTCGCCCAGACACAAGCACCGTACACCACCGCATCGATTGCTCAGTCCGGTTCCAAGTAGTAGTGACAAGACCAAACGATACCAGATAGCGCGGGCTCTGACAGCAGCGGTCCGCCAGCGAAAAGCGCCACGCCCGCGCCGCTCTCACGGCTGCGAAAAAGCGCACTGCGTTGGTGGCTGTCGTGGCTGCGCTGCGGGAGCGCGGCGAGCCAATCAAGGGTGCCCCTGCGCAGCGTGGACAGCCAAAGCGAGAAGCTTGTTTCCAATATCATTACACCTGAAACACGGCCATCACTTGCTCAACCCCACCGGCAATAACTTGGAAATAGCTGTTTACGTTTTTTTCCTCTGTTACTGTGAGCAAGGCCGTGGGGCCCGGTCGAGGCGTTTCGACAGGTCGGCAGGTAGATAATGCAAGCTGCGCGCTGGGGGGCAGGATGGGCGGGCTGGCTCGATCGACATTCACTCTTCCCCTTCTCGTGGTTGGATAGATATCAAAGCGCTACATTGCGCAGGCGTACCGCAGTACTATATTCGCAGCAACCAGCATACAACTCTACCTACCAACAATCTCATTATTAGCCGGAACCCACCTCAACGGAAAAGTCCCAGCGAAGCGAGTCCACTGCTCGGGAACCGACAAACACGAGCGCCCTGCAGCCACAATCGTCGCTAGCTGCAGCCCGTTCTGTCAGCTCACAGTCAGATACGGCACGGATACTCGCGTAGCAAAGGTTCAGCCGCAGACGAAAACCCATAGTTAGGGGGGCTTTGGGTCACTTTCCCATTCAATTTCTCTTCTGTTCGCCAGTTTTCCCCATTCAATTCCTCGCGGTTCCTCCTGTCTCGATATCTTGGAACTCGACTACGGACTCTACCAACACCTGCATTCCACCGATATCCAACGCCGAGCCGAGATAACATCAACCACCCACCCCCTAAAAAACCGGTCCTACTCAACAAAAAGCAACACCGCAGATACTGGCTGTTGAAGAGACTCTACTTCATCGCACGCCAACCGCTTTCCCGCCTCACTTCGCCTCACCTCACCTCACCGCGCCTCTTCGACTTATATCCCCCTCGGGACCATACACAACACACCACACCTACCCATCAAACATGTCAACCAACGCCGGCGTCATCGCCGTAACCGTCATCGAACTCGCCGCCTTCATCACCATGATCGTCATCCTGTTCAGCAACCTGGGCCACGGCGGGTTCAACCCTCGACCTGAGGCTGCGGCTGCGGCTGCTGTGGTGGGAGGGCATTGAGGGGTAGTAAAGGCAAGGTGTATGAACTCAGTCGGAGGGAAAGGAATGCTATGCGGTGGATGGCAAGGACAAGAGAACGGGGGTAAGAAGGGAGGAGGGTGTGAGGGAAGAGACAGAGACAGGGATGACGATAAGGATGAGCATCAGGATCAGAATACTCCAAAGTTCTTACCACGGCACGCGCGCAGGAAGGCGTTGTGCGTGCTGCGTGCTGCTCTTGATGTATCGAGGAAAGGAAGAGGGAAGGGGAGGGTATGATAAGTGGTGGTGGTGTATGGATGGACAGATGGGGTCTGCTGGAGAGGAATGAGGTTCTTGAGATGGAAGTGTGTATGTGTGTGTGTGTGTATTCTTGTTGTGTTTTTATTTCGTTTTCTTTGTTTATTGTTCTCAAAGCGGCGTCGTAGACCGCAGCTTGTTTGTTTGTCTGTCTGTTCCTTGTAAATGCTTGGAGATGGAAACGCCATATACCCCCCGCTGCGTAATGCAATGCAATGCATCTGAAATCCCACCTACAGACCCGCCTTTCGCGCTGTGGATGGTGTGCTCGTGATCCTGCTTTCTCTCTTTCTCTCCTCTCTCTTTCATCTGGCTTCTCGCCGCCGAGGAAGGCAACCTACGCAGCCAACGCGGTAGCAACCTCCGCCGTCGACTTGATACTCCCATCCACCACAGCCTCATCCGGCACCTTGACACGCTTAATCTCGCGCCCTTCCCCCTCTCCCTCCCCCTTCCCCTCCTCAGCCAGCACCCCTTCCGCCTCCTTAACCCTTGCCCTCTTCTGCGCCTTACTCAGCTCCTCCTTCGGGATCCCCAAATGCGCATCCACGACCCGCGCCTTCTCCAACATACCACCCTCTTCTTCCCCCTCCAGCCCCAGCGCCTTCACCACGTCCGCATAGCACTTACTCCGGTTCATCGCCCGGTACGCCTCCTCGCGGCCCGGAATCATCTGGCCGAGGAGGTACTTGGTGTTCCCCCAGCGGTTCTCGACAAGCAGCGCGAGCTTCATGTACTCGGCGACTACGGTCTTCCACTGCGATTTCCACTCATGCGGCCCGCCGAGGGCGTCGGGGCGGAAGCAGGATGGGTTTTTCTCGGCTTCGGTCGCGATCATGGCGCCGTCTACGTTGTATTCTTGCATAAGCGCGAGGGCTTCGGTGCGCGATGTCACGTCCCCGTTCATGACACACGCGACGCCTGCTTCGCGGCACAGGTCGCTAATCATACGGAGTTGGTCGCGGATGGCGCGCTCGCGGGGGCGCATGGGCGTGGTGCGGCAGTGGACGGTCAGACCCGTGATGCCGGTGCGCACGAGGCGGGAGACGAGCGTGCGTGTGTCGTCCGGGTTGTCCAGGATGCGGATCTTCACGCTGATGCCGATTTCGTACGGTTTGCCGACTTGCTCGACCAGCGCGGTCAGGATGTTGCAGAGCAGGTCGGGGGTTTTAAGCAAGGCGGCGCCCATGCCGCCCGCGGTGGAGAAGGGCTTCGGACACCCTGAGTTTACGTCGATGCCGGCGACGTCCGCGGCGACCATTTTGGCGGCTTGTACTGCGAGGTCTGGATTCGCAGTGCCCATTTGGTAGATCAGTTTGCCCTTCTCGAGCTCTGGGTGGATGCGGTAAAGTACGGATTCACGGTTCTCAGGGTCGAGGTGTGGGTTCTTGATCTTCGAGGTGGGAAGGCGCGACCACTCGAGGGTGTTGGTGTGCGGGTTGAGGCGGCGGGTGGTGCCGATAATGGCGCGATCGATGGTCTCTGGACCTGGTAAAGTATCAATATGCTTGCTGTGCGTGTGCGACGACTGTCGAGTGCGGGGTACTACGCACCCCATACGAGGTCTGCGCCATACTTCAGCGCAAGCAGCCGCGACGGCAGTTCGCCAGACCGCACCATGGGCGCGAGAACCACGCAGCCGCGGTAGTCGACGCCATTCTTGGGGATAGGGACGCGGGTAGGCTCGGGTGCGGCAGCCATGCTTCGTGTTATCGTGCGCAGAAGAGTTCGTAGCATAACATGCCTTGGATTGGGAAAGAGAGAGCGGCGGATGGCGATTTGTGGAGTCAAACTTTGGTGGGTCGCAAAGTTCTGCCGCTGGGCACCGCTGACCAATCGGGCCTAGTGCGGAGCGGTGCCCGGGTTGCTGGGTCGTCCTTCACCTTCACCTTGTCTGTAAATAGAGCGTATCGGCATGAACTGGTGTCTCTTTATGATACGCCCAGCTACTCAGGTAATGAAAAGTCAATCGAAGGCTGTTCCATGTATAACAGTTACCGTTTGTCAACACCGAGACGTCACATAATCCACATTTAGGTACACTGGTGGAAGGTATCAATTCGTAGAGTGGTTGTACGCATCCGCCTCTTATTAGGTAATTCTCTGTACCATAGAAGCCTCTGTAAGGACTGTCGAAGCAGAGCATTCGGCAGTCCTGGGGTATCGCATGTCAAATGCTCAGTACTCTATGATATCACTTCTCGAAACCTATTAAGGTTCTCGCATCACCATGATGATCCCATTTTTCCTTGTACACCGTAACAGGTATATCATGATGATGGCGGACCTTGACAGTGACCTGCTCGTTTGACCTTGTCGAATCGTAGACCACTTCTTTGAGTTGGGTTTTACGGCCTGATTCCCACCGCCAGAATCGTATACTGAGTGACTCCGCCTGAGATTTTGGCCGAGCGACAAAACCACTCCACAAATTGCATATTGCGCAATGAGCGTGCTTGTTGATATGTGCAATCAAGTCCTTTTCGCTGTAGCTCGATCGAACCGAAAGATTCATGCGCTTGATGGACGGGAGAGGCGGAATGAATGAGAATCGGATAGGGTCCTGAAAGGGGTAAATGGGCAGTTTTATGGGAGGTTTGGCATGAACTTACGTGTATACTATAGTCGTAGCCTTGGCAATCGGAACATCTATGGTAGCTTGCCACGTCGGCGAATGCCATATCAAGCAATTGAAGTCTTACGAACTTGTGCAAAAACCTGCGCACATTACCACAAAGCTCTTGCCCTGCCGTGTCAATGTGACCTGGTTGCAAACTTAAGGAAAGCAGGCGCGGCCCATGGACTTCTTGCAACGTCTGCGCGAAGTTGGAACGTAGATCTAATTTGTCGAAGCGGAAGGAAAGCTTCTGAAGCGAGTCGAGACCAGCCAGGAGCTTCGAACATGCTTCGAGACGGAGATGTCTTGGATCGTCTCTGTTGGAGGCATATGAGATGTCCAGCTCAGTGAGTTGACACAGTCGTCCAACGAATACCTCAAAGAAATTGACCGGGTTTGGCGATCCGAGTATAAGGCTTCGGAGCTTATTACAGTCCATACTTGCGAGCAGAAGCTGACAATGCTCAAGATCGAAAGCGTAGCTTATACTGCGTATCTGTAGTGATTCAAGAGGTGGGAGCTGATCACCAAGCTCAAGAGGGATTTGAGGACGACTATACGCAGCACCTTCTATGTTTTCAATGCCGGTCTCAAAGTGGGTGTCAATGCTGAGATGGCGAAGATTGGGAAGTTGGAATACTGCTTGCTTAAGAGCCTGGAACAAGGACATGCTGCGGTCCGCAAAAGCGTCCGCCAGCGGTATCGAAACATCTAACCGGCTCAGTTGAGAAATTTCTAGCAAGCTGGGCTGAGATAGAGCGACCTTCGCACACACTGTTGCTCTGGGAAAACGCTGCTGCAAAACATCCAAGATCTCTATAGGGATTGGGTAAGTCCCATCCCAAGTGAATGAATCCAGTCTCTGAATGTGCCTGAGACAGTCCTCAATCAGCCTAGTATTCAGACAGGAGCTCCTCGCATCACCCTTGAAATTGACAATGCAAAGATCGCGCACGTAGCGACATAGTCGATCGGACGTGTCCGTTAGTCGCTCTGCTAGGTGATATGTGATCTGTTCGTGAGCTTCGTCATCAATAAGTGATAGAGTCTTGTAAGCCACAGTATCGGCGAAGTATTTTAAGCGTCGCGAAGTGCATCGTAGACTCTCGAGTATGCTAGCACGCTCGAAGGATAGCTAGTTATGGTCAGTAACCAATCATATCCGTTGGCGACTTGCTTACATAGTCGAGGATTAGGTGTAGTACGTCGTCGTCCAGATCCTCAAAACCAGTCATGTTTTGTAGAGAATGGCATGCTGGTAGGCTGCTTTAGATCTAAACACAAAAGTGAGGTCTGCGTTATAAGGCAGCCACCACAGGTGATGAGGAGGGCGTCCAACCTGACTAGTCTCAATCGAGCGTCAGTCCGGCAAGTCCCGTTGCACTCTCGAAGCTCATCATGGCAGCACCGTCACAACCACCGACAGCAACCCCACACACAATGCAGTCGCTTCGCAGGACAGCAGTAACTGCTGCCCGCACGGGCCGAACCACCCTCTCGCGCCAGTCGCGCCGCTACGCCCACGATGAGCACGCCCACGGCCACGCCGCACCCGCCAACGAGTCCATGGGCGTATGTCCACCCACCCATTGCGCCTTGTCGAAGCGCTCCCGAGCGCCGCGCAACCTCGCAAATACTTCCTGAGCCTCTGCTGATTCGATTGGTACTAGAATGGCTTCTTCTACGCGGCTTTGTCGATTCCCGCCTTCATGGGCGTCTACCTCATTGCCCAGAACTCCGACAGCGACCAGCCTTTCCTCACCCGCATGATGGACAAGTACGCTGAGGCGGAGGAGAAGCGCACCAAGAGGAACGATCTCCACGTGCGCATGATCGAGCAGGCCGGCGAGGACCGTGTTCTGTTCATGAACGCCAAGCCCCAGGAATACGTCGACATGAGGTTCCCCGAGTACGTACTGCCGTTGCTTGCAGCACGAGATCAAGTTCGCCAGCGAGTCGCAAATACCTCGTGGTTGGGCGATCTGGCCGTTCTTTTTTTTCCAGTCAGAGAGCATAGAGTAAGGACAGTGCTAACAACAGCTTACAGGATCATGAACAACGGCTCCCCATACAACGTCCCTGCTGGAAGCCAAGTGCCCATGACCGCCGTCATTGAGAAGTACAAGCAGATCGCGAACGAGGACAACGAGCGCAAGCTCGAGGCGCTGGCCAACGACGAGATCAAGGGCGAGCAGCCATTCAGCAAGAACCACCTGAGGAAGTCGCCTTACACAGTCTAGATGCAGGATTTCAAAAGGCATGGATAGTGTATATACTAAGGAATGATATCCGTTTCATTTGTCTCTTTGAATGAACTATGTACTCGGCTCTTCTGCCTCTTAACTTGTCCGTCTCATCACCCGCGCGTCACTTGCTTCACCAGCATCGAACCACACGCCTTTTGGCATGGAAAGGCTGTTCCTCGCCTCACTGAGTCTTTCCCTCTCGTCGTTTGTGAGTTCCAGCGTCGTTTTATTGTCTACACTCCTCTCACTCAAGCTGTCATCAACGTCAGAAGACAACCACACTTCAGTTCAGAAACATACCTTGATAGCCTTCGCGCTGCCCTCGAGATCGCCGACCTTAAGGTTATATGGCCGTGTTGCACAATCTGCGAAACCTCTTTCTCTTTGCCGACTGAATCAAACGAGTCGATCGAGTCTCGACGGCTCCATATCTTCTCCACAGTCTGAAGGGAGCGCGTGCACGGCTTTGATCCGCGTCCAAATGGGACGAAGTATGCGTCGGTCATATTATGATGAACTAGTCTTAATTGTATGGCAGGAATGAAGATGTGTTCGCTCTGCAAGAGTCCTGAGAAGGAGACACTTGGGACAGTAAGATATACGTGATTTCAGGCAAATGTATGTGTGCATCCAGGCAACAGCATCGTCCGTTGCGAAAGCAGTAGACTGATGGAAATTCTTGGTCATTAGGTTTGCGGCGTTGATAGGGTAAGAGATCGTGTGCTCTTATTGGATGTCAGGCTTGGTGCTTACTTCGATCGTCGTTACTATGAACCAAACCTCAAGCCAGAGAGCGGATGTAGGGTATAGTAATGGACTTAGCAATTGTATCTGGGGCTTATACTCGCGAGTCTCTGTTAGAACCGGGGTTTGCGGGTACTGCGAGACCTGGGAGACGTAGGGAGAAGGAAGTGCTTGCTGATCACAAGACATGCTACTTGCCTGCAAGACATACTCGACATACAACGGTGATCAGCACATCCTGATTGATTTGTTGCCTGTGCGAATGACGATCAAAAAGTCTTGCTCTGTCACGACATCGTGCTGGAGATAGGACTTTGCGTGCGGACTATCGTCCAGTCCAGCGGCCACCAGTGCAGCCACCAAGATAGTGTCGTGTCGTCACTCCTAGTACCAAACCCCCAACATCTTCGACAAACCATTTGAAAGCCCTCCAAACTAACCACTATCCTGGATCCCCCCACTTACGAACGACCGTTCGACATGGGTACGCCGACTCATCGAACCGCGCGCATGATGGACAAGTCCTCGTTTCACCTGCCTCCAGCGACGCACCCTGAACTCGTTCACGGCGGCTTTGTGCTCGAAACCAATCGCCGTTTCAAACCTTGAAATAGGCGCTGTGGTTTTAGCAGTGCTGCACGATGCCCGTCGAGTTGGAAGGCGGGCTATAGCGATGAGATTCAATGGCATCATGTTGGAAGCCCAGAGATGCAACGAACGTCACTGGGTTTGTGAGGTGAGTTGCTCGTTGCTGGGGTTGCGCCCCGCTCTGGGTGTCTGATAGGTGCTGATTGGCTGGGTCGTGTCCTCTACCACGAATCAATTGGAGATGGACATCGCTGATATGGAGATCGCAAGAGATCGCAAGAGACGGCGAGCTCGTGAAAGCGAAAGCGGGCTCATAACAACGATTGTGCTGATCTGGCTTCAGCCATGAGGCGCAGTACTGCCTTGTCTCACTGGCTTTGACAAAGAGCCCGGCGACAGTACAAAGCGGAATATAAGCAGCATGAAAAGACAGCGACCTTAATCTGACCATGCAATCAATTGCTCGCACAGTCCACATCGACGCGTGGTTCTGAAGCAAGGTACGTCGTAGTTGCAATCTTTGACTACCCCTGCTGTTCGTTTTTTATTTTTCTTTGGAGAGGGATGTTCCCCGAGGAGCTGCTGTCTCAGCAACGCATTGCTGCTGTCTGTTGCAGGTTTCACTGACTCTCCAGCCTTTCCGATGCGCTACTCCTTCGTCCTCAATGTCTCCTAGCAAGATGTGGATTCTTACGAATCTCCATATGTCGGTGGACAGTGATCGCCAGATTAAACGTTGGCCTTTGACGGCTGTCAGGAAGGCGCGGCCCCTGGCTGAGCTAAGCCAGATCGGTAAGTAAGCGGCTTTCCTTCCCAAACACACGGCTTCGCATCACCCGTCATCCCAGTTCGCGGCATAAACAGCTCTTATACACACCACCACGCCTGCGTTTTCCCGCGCGTAGTATTCTCACCACAATCCAACGGTGAAAGAGCTTCGATGCTGACACATGCGTCCGGAAATCAGCACCACAACTTCCTGAGCTTAGCTTTCAAATCGTCGCTCAGTATACGAGTAGGCGTGACATGAACGGCACTCCTATTACGAACAAAGATAACACCCACCGCGCACCCACCGCATCCATGTCCCACACTTCGCACCGAAACACTTCTGGACCCCTCGCTGTCGAGAACCCCAACATGAGCGCTGCCCCCGTCTCGCCCGTCTCCCCAAACACCCAATGGGCCCGGCCCAACCCTCACAGTAATCCGCAAAGCACGCCGAACAATTCGAAGACCTCGCAGTATATCGATAAGATCACTTCTGAAAATGACCGCCTGCGAAGAGAATTGCGCGCCGAGAAGCTCGCACGCGAGGACGAAGCCACGCGCATAACAGCCGCCAAATCCAAAGCCGAAGACTCACGGGCTGAGCTGCAACACCTACAGGTTCTTGCCGAGACGAATGCACGCGCGATTGAACGGAAAGATAGGAAGCTGGAAGAGATGAAGGCCATGCTCGATGCCGAGGTGCACAGGCGGAAGTCGGCAGAACAAAGGGCAGAAGAGGCTCTCAAGCTGCTCGGCGACACACGATCAGAGACCCAACGACAGCTTTCCACCGCATACGAGATGAAGAACATGGCAGACACTCAGCTCGAGACGGCCAGGGACGGCTTCAAGCGTATGACTGAAGGCTATGAGAAGAAGATCAAGCACATTAGTGAAAGCATGAATGAGCTGCGACAGCAACGACTCGAGAGCGCAGACAAGATCAAACGACAAGCTGTCGTTAGTGATCAACTCCACCACGAGATGTCACGGACCGTACGAACTGAAGGGGCCCTGACAAACTTGATGGAGGATTACAAGAAGGAACACAGGAAAGAGATTGATCACTTGACCCAGGAAGCGCAGAGGCTCAAGATGGCCCTGCCGGCAAAGGAGCGTGAGGCAGACCGTCTAGTCCAGTCATTAGAGGAGACACGGGACAAGATGACATGGGTGATGACCCAACATCAACGTCAACAACAAGAGCAGCGTCCATTAGAGCAACGACAGCAGCAACGAAAGCAAGGGTACAGATAGGTTGAGTCTCCAAACTCGTCGCTGCTTATGTCGCCAAGAAGCAACGTCCAGAAATCTCTCGACACGAAGGAAGGGACTTGGGACAAGACACGCGCCTCAAGACGAAAGCTCCCCGATGGTGGAAGCAAATAACCCGTTGTTCTTAGCGAGGACACCGGTACGACTGTCATGATAACAATTTTTGCATTAGAGAAAGGGGTCTGGAAAAAACATCCCCGCAGGCAGGTAGGCAGACAGGCGTTTCACAGCATAAGTCGCGATCATGGCGTTTGAGGTTCTTGTGTGCGCGCTTTGGACATTGAGGTTGGGCGTCGGGAATGGCATTTTGGTATCTTTCTTTACATAAAGTGCAGGATATGCGGGTGACCAATTTCAGATACCCACGAACACAAAGACGCTTTCTGATTCTGCGAGTCCTATATTGTCTCTTTCCTATTCCGCTGTGTTTATGTTGTTGAATGATTGATGGTATGAAGCGACCTGCTTACCCAGCTACAGGCCGAACGTATACCGGGCCGGACTTTCCTCGTCTGCGCTCCTTCCCTGCCTGCTGCGACGTCAGGGAATGTCAAGCGTGCCTGATGCCCTTTGCGTTCTGTGCTTCCTCCCATGTCGATTCACACGCCACTTTGCTACATATCATCGGTTGCAGACTCTTGTGGGTGTAGCCGTTCACACGCCGAAGCCACCGGGTCAGCTCGTGCACGCTGCTGCCACGCACGATTCTTCGACTTGTGTATCTTGCTTGTCTCCATCGATTGCAGGCTCGTGTACAGAGGTAGCCGTTCACGCGCCGAAGCGACAGGGCCAGCTCGTACTCGCTGCTGCCACGCACGACTTTTTCACTGATGTCCCGTCCCACTCGTAAGCACCGACAGATGCTATTCACACAACGTCAAGGAACGCAGCTACGAAAGCGTGAAATGAATCCTTTGTCTATCTCCAGTATCGTACATGATCAACTTTTGTCGTAAGTGGACACTGCCACAGAGATTACCAATCCTTAACTCCGGTCCAGTAAATGCAAAAGATGTTCCGCCCGGGCTGAAATGCAGCAGATCTTAAACCATTACCAATATTCGCCATATGGATCGAGACAAGGCAAAACCCGAGTACAAAAGGAAATGTGTTGTTCGTTGGAGAAACTGTCTGTGATCGTCAGTGGCGCACAACGACAACGTTGCGAACGGGAAGCATACCATGCTGACAGACTTTGTCATACTAGTTGACAGGTGTGCCGCACTGTGGACAGCATTTTCCAGGGATGACCCATACCGTGTCTCCACGCTCCAAACAGGCGGGGCAGCGACGACCAGGTACCTATAACAGTCAGCCTTATGCCATCACCATTGGCTGGGGACTAGAGGCGCACTTACCGGCATAGTGGTTATACCTTCGACGTCGTATATAGAAGGAATGGCGAACCTGTCAAAGGAAGAACGCAGGCACATGGCAGACCTGATGTCGAGGAGATGTTCGAATGTCGCTGGCGTGAAGAAGAAGGCGGCTTTGTGAATGAAGCGAATGATTGTTGGACTTGTAAGAGGTGGAGATGAGCTGATGATGAAGCCTCCGTTCGAGGGAAGACGATATTTTATACGTACTGCAGCCGCCGTCTAACATCAACACAATAACGGGGCCTATCTCAAATCTGGTCCTGAGCCCTGCAGCACGCACGCTTGTGGCGCCTGACCCTGAAGCACAATACCGGGGTTTGAGAAGTCATTTCCTCATGTACCTCCGCCATGCGAAGGAAGAGGATCTTTGTGTATCGTTTACCCATAGACCGGGGATTTCTGCGTCGTGTGGTCCCACCGACTCTTACGAAGTTTGTGGACGGATACCTGTCAATAGCTTCTGTCAAGGCAAGCGAAACGATCCAATTGCTTTTTCTCCCTCCGGCATCCGACCGACAGCTGCAGGTTGAGCACTACAGATTGACAGGGGTCCTTCTAGGTTCCTGGTCTGTGGGGCATACAACCGGCGCGATCTCACGTTCTCGATGCAAGCCATGATGACTGCTGCCGATCTCGACTGTTGAAGGAGCAGCAGCTGGTATCTTCAGGCAAAAGCATAATGGTGTTCTGGATCCCCACGCATGTTCAGACGCAACAACTACGATCAAAGTGTGTCTTACCATATGACGGTTGCGGCAGCTGGTTGCACCAGTGCAGATCCCCCCATTCCTCATCTGTACTGGCCCGCGGTACTCTCAGACGACGAGGCTGCACTGCTACAAACTCGAAGATGAGATCTATCACTTTCTGAGCAGAACCGCGCTAATGCAGCCACAAGGATACGCGACCAGCTCTCCCTGCAAACTCATGCACGTACACACAAGCCCCGCAGTCATTGCAGCCACCATCGAGCCTCTCGTAAACGGGTACTCGCTTGACAAAGAGCTCTACGCTGTCGCTTGCGCGATACAATATTGTCTCTTAGGTCGAGTGCGTTTGGTAGAGCCCAGCATTCGGGTATGATCGTGCCACAGGCCGTTACGGATGTTGCACAATCGACGGACAGTATGTGCGATGAAACCCAAACTTACAACCCACTCTGGACTCCACGACCGACTTACCCGCTTTTCTGAACTCGAATGCCGGTGCATATCGTTTCGCGTATCGATTTGCAGCATACTGATGGCTTACAACCAACTCCTCATTTGAGCCGACGTCGGTTCCCTGTCCCTGTCAGTCACGCTAGTGACGGGAATCGGTTCCCGGCTCCCGCGTGCATCGCATCCGCCCTTCCCCGTCCCTATTCCATTCGCTTCGCAGATGCCAGATGAAACGGCTGTCAGTTACCGTAAACGGTTTTCGTCGTGTCGCTGCAGACGAATCGCCTCTGCGGCAAAAAGAAACGCAACTATGCTGTTTCGGAAGGATCTTTTCTGATCACTCATCAACAATGTGTTCAACTCACGTACACTACAACATCGTCAGACATGCGGCAAGGACGATCGAGTCAGTACCGATGGCTGTCATCCGGTTGATCCAGCCTCGCCTTAGGCATCATGGGAGTAACGTTCTGACCCAGTGTGCAGCCCACTTGGATCTCAACAAATGCCTAACGAGCCTGTCAGGCAGCGTCTATCTGGTCAAGCTCTTCTCGCGAACTCCAGACCAGAACCTCAAAGGTGACACCATCGGAGCGATACACAACGGCCCGAATGCCTGCATTGCTCCCAACGCCCGGGAACTAGAGGTGCAGACCGCTCAACCCAAACCCTGGGAGGTCAAGCGCCAGTGAATGATCGCTAAGGCTGGGCGGCTCATCCGATTAAAATTGGTATGTTTCTGTGTACCGGGCTGGCGGAACGGCATTCTGAGAAGCAAAAACTAGGCACGATTCCTCAGACTAGTCGGCTTTGCAAGAGATGTGGCGTAGTCGTTTGCTATACTTGGGAAGGCAAGGGCCGCTCCACTTGCGAGGCCTTGCTTCGTCGCGGAACTGCTACTTCGCCAACTCTCATTCGGGAATCGACAAGATTGACTGGTTCGATGAAGCGCATGGACGACCAACGATCAGTTAAAGCTATGTCTCGCTCGTCTCAACGGACCGACACACGAGTTGGAGCAACGTTACATGCTCTGAGGAAAGGTCGGTGTGCGCTGTAACAACGAGAAATGCGCTCACTCTGTCGCTTCCCACGTCGGAAAGACTTGAAGCATGCACCAAATCGTTGTCAGACCTTTCTTTCCTCGAAGGAGTCAACCTACCCTGCTCTTCGGTACAAAATCTTTTCAGACAACACGCGTGACTTGCACCACAAGACTTGAATCTTTCCAGGATGGGCAAGGACATGTGACACTGTACCACTGGAGACGATTCAAGACATCCAAAGCGAGGCTGAGTTGCACGACACTTGCGTCATGCCAGTCGGCATGGTTTGGCCTCCAGTCGGATCCAACCGTCAATTGGAATTCTTACTGCTCGCATGGCTTCACGCAGCTTGTGACACGCTCAGTTCACCGCTTGCTGCATCTCGAAACATTCTTCCGACTGCGACAGGATTGATCTGCCGTTGCACGCACCATTTCGCGGACAACACTCCGTTGTGTCACTTTGGCTACTTCTCCTCGACAGAAACAGACCCAACGTCTTCAAGAATGCTTTTGACCACTCAAAAGGCAAGATTGAATACTTGCAGCTTCATTGTAATGGCTCTCGAATCAAGAATGACAAGATCATGTCTCTGAGTCCTCGCAGGACATTGACATGCTGCAAGTGCTCAGGCCTGCGATATTAGTGAAAGCTTGTAGCACACTCGCTTCCCACCCAATACCTGACTCGACTTTTCGCATCTCACACCTCACATCTCAAGTTATCTACTCAGGGGGAAAGATCTTCCAATCCCAAGAAGACGATTGTGTCACACGACTCACCAGCTCGAGCGTGAGTTGTGACGCGCCATACCAAATTACAAGGCGGTCTGATGAGACCGAAGTCGTGTATCTTGGTTGACGGGTCGCTACATGCTGTCAATTTCTCTGACCTGATGACTGCAAGGCCTCTCCAGCGACGCATTATCACAGCTACGACTTCAAGCTGTAACACCTCTAACACCCCAGCTCCACATCTCCTCCCCCCCGATCCACTGCCCGGCAATTCCCTACGCTATCATCTATTCGCTGGACCCGCCACCCGGTCTCTCGCCCCGTACCACCTCGACCCAGGTCCCTGGCAAGTCGTCCTGCACCGTTTCCCATTGACTCGCGGCTCCGGCTCCTTCGTGGACTTCGCACGCACGCGGCCGTGGCGCACTTCTGTTTTTCGCGGGATGCCGAGCTGCATGGCGCTGGCTGGCTGGCTGGCTGATTTGATCTGATCTGATCCACCTGGCTTGCGTGACTCTTCGCTTTGCTTCATTTGCACGCCGCGACTGTCCGCAGGTAGTGTATCAAGGCGACGCGCAGATCCCGTGCGACGCCTGATGATGTTGACTCGTATTCAAGATCGGTGTGGCTGGCTGGCTTGACGGCTGGCTGGAGAAGTGCTATGCTATGCTATGCTATGCTGTATTGCCTACATCCCATGCCGGATACATGTCATGCAGTATGCGTGTCTGTGTGGTGCACCCGGGTCGACTTGCCGTCTCCTGCGCCGCCTTCACCGCCTCTTAACTGCCGTAGCTACAACGGCCACGACTCGCGGGCTCCTCAGGGCTGAGCTGAGGTGAGCTAAGAGCTGTGATCTGTCGGGGATTGTTGCGTTGCGTCGCGTTGCATTGGGTTGCAATCAAAATTGCTGGAGAGGTGGGAGGCCTTGAGGGATGTGCTTTTTGGAGGTAGGTGGGGGCCAGGTTTCGGTTTCTACGTACTTTCATACGGAGATATCACGGATGGTCGTAGTAATAACGATAGCGAGAGCGTGAAAGAAAGGCCAGGGCTGGCTGGCGCTGGAGGGCAGGAATGGCGAGCGCATTGCCGATAGATGGTTTACTTCGTTCGTCCTGCACGGTGGGTGATGGCTTCGTCTCTCTTCTTACTTGATTAGACTGGACTGGAGTGGACTGGAGTGGACTGGAGTGGACTGGAGTGGACTGGAGTGGACTGGAGTGGACTGGAGTGGAATGGAGTAGTGCTGATCATCACTCTTTCTATTCTCTCTCGAGAGAGACGAAGAGATTAGCATGCATGCATGGAAAGCTGAAGTATCTTCTTTGAACTATTGTTGCGACGATATGGAACGGAACAAAACAAGACTTCAATGTGGTGATATTGACCGCTACGAACGCTAGCAATGCTATGTACGAGATGAGATGAGAGTGATGAACAGCCCAGCCCAACCCAGCCCAGACCAGTCGCGCCAACGCGCTATTCTGTGTGGTGAGAATGGTGCGGAGGATGAAGATGGTGGGACTGATGAGGATGGTGCTGTATATGCTGGTGGTGGTGATGGTGCAGATGGTGCTGGTGACGGTGCGAAGGATTGTCAGACAAGGACTGTGACTAGAAAGGAGACAAGGAGGAGGAGTGCTGCTGCTAGCGATATTCGCGGGCGTGGTGCGAATCATGCCTCAGCTTTGTTCCTCTTGTCATCCTCCGACCCTTGGGGAAGAACTGCTCTCGCATCAGTATATCGAGCTGCTCTTGGATCAAATCAGATCAGATCAGATCAGATGAACGGGCGTTTTTTGGCTTCTCGAGCATGACATGGGGAGAAATCGATACAGAGCGCTGGTCGACACACGAGCTCACGATATCCTGACTGACAATCTAGTTGCAAAGAAAGGGAGGAGATCACGCCCGACTGACCGTCTTCGCGATCCTGACCAGCAACACACCCTTGGTGATAACGCCGTTGCTGTCGTAGAGATGCAGAACCCGCAGCCCGGGGCGCAGACGATCCAGCCGGAAGCATGACCACGCTGCCAAGTCGTCTGAGAGCCGCTCGTCGTCCATGACCTTGAACCTGCGGATTGCGTCAGCTGGATTTTGGCCTCGGTAGGTAGTAGACTGCGCTACTGTTGATATGTTGCGGAAAGACCATGTAATGCAAGATAGGCAAAGGTTGGTAGCGAATGCAGGATGGAAAGGACAAGCAGAGACAAAACGAAGTGATGAACGAATCAGGCGTGCGGGAAGGCGAACCCGACGCAAGGATGTCGTGGGGTCATCCTGTGTGACATGCAGCTACAGCAGCCCCATGTGGAGCCATGGAGGATCTGTGACAGATCGCGAAAAAGCAAAGTCTCCGATCCATCTTGTCTCGCTTCCAGGAAGTGAGAAAGTGACGAGAGTGTGTGCAACTGCCCAAACGGGCGCCAGTAGCGGCATGCACCATCCCTGCAATTTGGACTTGCCGTGTCCGCCGCTGCATTGGTCGTCCGATCGCGGCTTGTACCACGAGTGACTGTCTCGGACCAGGCAGGTCATCCCTATTCTGGCGCGCGCGTGGAACATCGGGATCTGTATCCTTGCGTACGCTAGAAGACGGCAGGGGCGGCAACGGTATCAAGACCGATGCACAAGGCCAGGCGTCCAGAATAGGGAGTTCTGACGAGCGACTCTTTTCTGCTGGGAAGGCAGATTGGACGGCGGAAAAGGAGAAGGGAAGTGTGGGGATGAAGAGAGCAAGAAGATGATGAAACTTACCTCACAAACGTCAACTCCTCGGTAACTCCGCAGACGCCGTTGAAACTGACGACCTCACGCCCAAAGTCGGGATCGATGGTCTTGTAGGTACGAGTCTTTTTCTTGTACTCTGTCTTGCTGCCCCTCCCATCGCCGGGAATTGGCTGACCCTCACGCTCCTCATGTTTCTCAACATGCAGCTCGACCTTCACGTATGGTTTGAAGTCTTTCGGGTCGTCTTCTCCAGGTGGCAGAGGAATGTTCTGGCCTGCAAGGAACTCGATGCTGAGATCGAGGCTGTGGTGTGCAATAGCGTGTTTCTGGGTGGCAGCATTACTGATGCTACGGTATCCTTCAGGTTTGAGCACCCAGCCAGCTGTACCGGCGAACATGGCCTCATTCTGCATCATGCCACCATCCCAGCGCTGCCAATTGAGTGCGACAATCTGAACACCAGTGCGCCAGAAGACAGAGGGATTGAGGTTGCCCGAATTGATACGGAGGCCTTTGGGATAGGCGCGCATGAAGAAGTTCTTGTTGTGGTTGAACAGGATCTCGGGCTGGGTCTCGTGCACTTCCATGAGTGTCTTTTCGGATAGGGAGAAAACGTGGGTTGGTATACTGGCTTCTGGTGCTGTCAGGCTCTTGTACGAGTAGCCTCCACAGTATACGCCTAACTTAGAGAGAGACTCAACGACCTTGGGTTTTGGTGGTGGTTTTTGACCATCAGGGAGCTCCTCGTCTGACGGTGTCGATGCGGTCGAGTTGACACTGTCTGTCTTCTGCAGCTCCTGGCCCGGGGCCTGGAGTGCGGTAGGGTTCGCTGTTCCGATGAGAGTGGGTTTGGTGTGACCACGCTTCACCTTGACAAGGATCTTGCGCTCCAGCTCCTTCAGTGTAGGCAAAGTGGCCGACTCTAACGTGTGAGAAGGGTCGAAAGGAACATCAACTAGCATGCCCCTCCAATACTCGGTCATGAGCTCCACCATGATTTCTTGTTGCTCCCGTCCAGCATGGACCTCGAGACTGACAATGAGCGGTAGGTTCGACGCAGCAAATGCATAGTCCCGGATAGTGGCGCATACGTCTCTGAAGGGCATTTCGCTCGTCAATGTATAACCGTGGTAAACTTTCGGCTCTGCTCTGTACGTAGAATCCCCCCTCCATGGGGTGATCTTCTCCTCTCCCCGGTATGCAGATGCAGGCTCCGCTTTCTTGGGTTCGTCATCCTTTCCAACTGATTTACCTCTGAGTCGCATCGCCAGTCTCTCGCGAATACCCAGCTTCGATTTCTCCTTGGGAACTTTGGCAGCGCCGCTACGCTCGGCCTCGTCTTCGGAGCTCGAGCTCGAAGGTGGTTCGCCATCCCACACGTCAATCTCAACACAGCGGCAACCCCTAAGCAGGACGTTCTTGTATGCGTCTGTGCTCGAATCGCTTGACAGCTGGTTGCCAGTGAGGTATGTGTTGTGGCTGGACGAGATGAAGTAATTCGAGATTGGATACGACTCGTCCAGGGGCGGAGGAGGGGCCATGACGTTTGCGGAGCCGGAGAGGAAGTAGTCGGCGAAGTGAGAGAAGGAGCCGTCCTTCAGCAGCTGCGCGTCTTCACCAGAGCACTGCTGCTCCTGGGTCAACCATTGTATCTGGCCTTCGGGCGTGGCTAAATTGTGTCGAGTCGAGATCTCGTCGTACAGGGCTCGTAGATACTTGACGACCAGTGGGGAGAGCGAGTCGACCTCGCGGGCTTTGGGAACGACGGCAGCCGTGCCTCCACCTGCCTGAAGCTCAGGCTGGTCTGTCTTGGGTGTCCCCAGCTTTGGGTCTTGTGAAACTACTTTAGCCTCCATTGCGCAGGGCTAACTCGCTATCGAGGCTCAGACTGGTGTTGTGCAGATTCAGTAGAGTATGTCGTAGGCATGCGCGGTGTTGGGGCGGAGGGCTCTAGATAGCAGGAAGCTAAAGTTGGGGTCTGGGGTGGCAGGTCAGGTCAGCCCAGCTTACGCACGTCAGCATTTGGTTCCTGGTGAGGACTTTCTGTAGAAGAGCAGGCTGTGTACAGAACAAGAGGAAGCTTACAGTCACCAGAGAGCTCTTTAGCGATTTCAGTCAGACGCTGCGAGGTCTAGGCCAGGGGAGAGGCGCAAGATAACTCAGTGCAGGTGCGGGTCGGCGCGTGCACGTTGAAGTGGGCGCAGGCGGTCTGCAGCCCTGACCAAACCGCGAAAAGCGCTTGGCAGCCGCATAACCGCATCAACAACCAATGGAAGCATGAGTACTGTTTGATATGCTTGCTTGTTATCTTTTCGCGACGTTAGTTGCGTCGTCGATGATGTTGCGCCGTCGTGGCCGCCTTGTTTGCGCTTGTCGTTTGTCTGTTGACAGCAGGAGCGTCGACGTCACAGCGATTCAGGGTCCAGCCAACCCCACGTGCACCTCCACCTCCGCCACACAAGGCGTTTGGAACATCTACATTGCATGAATCCTTTCAAGAACACCTTGCAGATTAGCTTAGTCCAACCTCTCGGACAAAAGTGTCAATCATCAGATTCGGACCGAGTTCGCTCGGTTGTGCTTCGCCTCAGATCGTTCTCCACAGCTATGCCCAAGTCACGCAGAGAAGCTGAGGCTGAAGTGCGGTCATGGGGATTCAACCATGTCTTCACATGGACTGACGGCCCGTAAGCCTCATGATGTGTAAGAATGTTTCTACCACTAATTATTATTCAGCAACGCACACTATCCACCGCATAAACACAGCGGCAAGACGACACATCTCATACTCGATGGCTCGTTGACAATGACATATCCGAACGACACAGAACCAAAAAAGGAAACCCTTGGTGTAGGCGAGAGGTGGGACGTTGATGCACAAAAGGTACACGAGGTTTGGGTCGGTTCATCTGGTTGTACATATGTGATTGGCGAATAACACTTCTTATCCCTGTCATTGATGTCCATTACTACTGCTTCTAGCCAAGAAAGCCGTTTTGGCCTAGATACTTGAGAGCGTCCAGCGCCATCCGATCTGCATTCTCGAGCTCCTGTTCTACCATCTTCTCGAACAAACCCATCCGTTTCTCTACTTTCTCTTTACTCGACCCCTTCTCTTGTTGTGGATGCGCCCATCGACATCCCTTGCCAAACTTGCATCTCCCATTTCTGGCCCAATTTTTGCAGACCTGGCTTGTCGGCGCAGAAGCAGGTGCCGGTGGCGGTGCGTTGACTGGTGGAGGTGCGGCTTTAGATGACGCTGTTTCTGGTGCTGCGTCGCTGTCACTCGCGTCCTCATCCTCGCCAGAGTCCGATGAATCCTCCGAAGATGATAACACGGATGATTCAGACAGTATAGAGCTCTCGGCGCCCGAGTCTGTTTCACTCTCGTATCCAACACCAAGAAGATTGCTTGACGGCTGTTGTTTCTGCAGCATACTTTCGTGCAGCTTCTTCCGCAACGCTGCAAGTTCTTCTTGCTTCTTCTTGTCCACTTCTCTGGATTTTGTGTCATCTTTTCGCGGTCTTTCTGGCTTGTTCGGTTTGTCCGGTTTGATGTCGGTCGTACATCTTTTTGGTTTGCCTCTCACTCTGTGCAGGAACTCGAGCTCCTGCTCACGTCTTTTCGCGGCTACTTCTGCCTTCTCAGCTATTCTTTGTTGCGTGGGATAATTTCTCCGTCGATCCTTGATGTACGCCTGAACGTCCGCAGCTGTCTGAAGCGAGATCATCTCTCCGTTGTGCTCGAACGCAACACCCTCTACTTTGATCTTGTCCGCAAACACCGCCTCTTCGTCCACATCCTCTTCGTCACTACTGTCTTCCTCTATAGTGTTCTGTTCACTCAGTCCCAAATTCACTCGTTTCTTCTGGCTCTTTGCATTGCCTGAGTTCGACGACGGCGCAGCGGATGTTGGCAGAGAGAAACCAAAGCTCGGTACTGGCGGAGGAGGTGCCGCCTTTGCTCGTGGAGGCTTCGGTCCCGATTGTGACTTCTTCTGCGGTAGAGGTGGTGCATTGTATCCATGCTCTAGACGCTTCCGCTTTTGGCCTGCTTGCTGACTGGGAGAAAAATGCGGAGGCTGTGGAACTCCATTCGGCGCTGACGACATGTGAGTCGTGAATGCCGTCGTGGACTGCGAGCCAGCTGGTATAGGCGCGAAGGACATAGCTTGTGCGAAAGCTTGCGGGTTCATCTGTGATTGTATTTGGGCTGCTGGGTTTGCCAGACCGGGCCCTGCATGCGACAAGGAGGCATCATATGAAGACTGCTGGTACTGATTGCTCCCTGCAGAGCTGTTGCTGTAGCCCCCTCTTGCGCCGCCTATACCACGCGCATTCCCACGGTTGGACCCTTGGGTATGACCTCCGCGGTTATAACCACCCCTACCGCGTCCGCGATCACCGCCCCGTCCTCTATCACCGCCCCGGCCTCGGTTCGAACCGCCACGTTGGTCCGGGTAGCCTGGCTGCGCATCATTCGTAGCAGCTTTCGGCGGTGGTGGTGGAGGTGGTGGGAATTTGAACGACGTCATTGTGTAAGATATGGTGAAGTGAAGCACTTCTGCACCTCGTATCCTCACATACCAGTTGTTCGAGAAGAGAGAAGGACAGGATCGCAAATTTGCCGAGAACTGGCGACAGAGCGTACAAAACCAAGACGCGCCGGAAGTCCGCAGCTGCATCTTTTCTTATCGATAGCACTAGCGCGTGCTGCGGAGGGAAAGAACCGTCATTCGCCGGCTGCAACACCTGCATTTCTCGATCGCTTTCGCGATGCTGAGGTGACATAACGCCAGTCCTGTTCTCTGCAGAAGCACGTAGCATGAAACCTCGACTGCTGTCATCATGTTCATCCTTGTAAGTGGTGTGTTATTCGTGCGTACTCAGATTTGTGCAAAGCCAAATATTCTTCAACGAGCTTCAAGCGCTTCTTCGAAGTCCATTGTGCCTTTTCTGCTTCATTATCAAGACGTGTGTCTCTTAGCTAGGGCTATTCGATGTGTTGAATTGCTTCAGCTGCATCCATCTCATGTGCTCACCAGACCCGCAGAGCACAATACAAGACCTGATCCAAATCAAGCCTCAAGACTTCGGCAAGCCTTCTGCCCAAGCCATCAAGGATGCTATCAACACCAAATACAGCAACAAGATCGTCCCCGGAGTAGGTCTTTGCGTCGCGCTCTGGGACCTCCTTTCGGCGACTGAGGGTCTCATCGGTCATGGCACAGGCCTGGTCAATATCAACGCTGAATTTCGACTTGCTGTCTTCCGCCCGTTCCGCGGTGAGATTGTCTATGGACGCATCAAGTCAAGCACGCCTGATGGAATCGTAATTGACCTTGACTTCACAAGTGAGATTTTCGTGCCCTATCAGAATCTATTCGAGAACAGCAGGTTCGAGAAGAGCGAGAACGTCTGGGTGTGGAACTCTGATGGGACAGAGTTGTTCTTAGACAAAGGCGAGCCGGTGCTATTTCGAGTTGAGCAAGAAGAATGGATCGACCAGAGACCGACGATTGAGCAGAGGAATGAGAACGGTGAGGTCGTTGACGAGCGAGGCACAGCGTGGAGGGTGATTGTACGTATCCCCAACCCTTCTTGCTATTTATCACTAACCCGCACAGGGCTCCATGAACCAGGCTGGCTTGGGTCCGACACTCTGGTGGGGCGAACAGGAAGAAGAGGAGGGCGATGAGGGCGATGAGATGGAAGAATAATTCAGATACACAGCAGAGCCCAACACGGACAGCGCAAACCCTACCAAAATAATCAGACGAACAAACAACAAATACGATCGCCTCCATCTGAGGAACTGGTCCAGCAGCAAGTCCTCTTATCTCTGCTCCATCCCTCCATCTCCTTTCACGACACAAGCACATCCAGCCCTTTTCTTGTCACAGTCCATCCCTCGCTCTCCGCCCCACTCGCATCGATAAAGAATTCCTTACCCCTCTGATCTCCCTCTACCATCCACTGCGCCCAGAACCTCGCCGCCCTGCCCAACTTTCCCGCACTCCCCTCGCTCAGCGTCTGCACATCCGTCCCAGGCAATGCGCCATACCACGCCGGCACACCTTTCGCCACGGCCTTGAAATCCGCCTTGATGCCTTGCACCCCGGCACCCACCTTCCCCTCCACCACAACGGGAGGAGCCGCAGAGAAAAAGAAAACAGGCTTCGTCGCATTCGCCGCAAGTGCCCTCGTATCCCGCGACCCAGCCACGCCCTCTGCATCCACGACAGCCAGACTGAGCACCCGCGCGTCTTCGGCCGCAGTGTATAAATCTGCGCCTCCGCAACTTGTCCCCAGCATGCCTACCTTAGCCATATCCACACTTACCCCCTCATCTTCACCCCCGACCTGTCTTCTATTTTCCAAGACCTTCAGCGCGACTTCAGGATCTCCGCACGCAAGTACTAACGTGCCCCAACTCGCGAGTTCTTCATTCAGGTTCTTGTACGGATCACGCCCTGTGGTCGTGTTGCAGGCTGCATTGCCCCAGACCACGACTGGGGCGGGGGTTGAGAGGGTGGAGAAGTTGGACGGCCGGTAGACGATGTGGCCTGGGAGTTGAGTGTCGAAGGTCGTAAGAGGCGCGTGAGGGCCTGTGCCGGAGGCTTGACGTGCTGGCAGAGAGGGGTGGATGGCGGTGTCGCTGAAGGGGGATGAGATGGCGGATGTCAGAGTCAGAAACTTGAAGAAGGGCATGTTGCTGATTATCTTGGGTTCGGAAGTATTGGATGAGTGTGAATGTTGCTGTATGGTACAGTAGTGAACGTGTGTGATGGAACGAGTGTAGAGTGACCGACAGAATCACAAGGAGACATATCGAGGCTTCTGTCTTCCTATATTGTCTTCCTCCTTATTACCCATTGTCCATCCTTCATTTTATCATCTTCCTCATCCCGTGGGTCGAACCTGGGTCACGACCGTCTGGTAAGTTGAGTCTGACTTTCTACACTATATTTGGTTATACGAGACGTTTCAGGCACGCGTGTTTCAACAGTCTATCAGCATGTACCTTGTTGATAAGCAGATCGACCCACTCTGATTGGAGCATTGTTTCGTCGCCTGGTGGAAGTTGTTCCAAGATGTCACTAAGATAAGGGAAGGTAAGTGATGATATGCGGTAGTGTATGGGGGTCGCTTCCTCGAGCGTACACGAGGGTTGAGGGTATCGGCATGGGTACGAGAGGCGGCGAGTCTATTCTACAACTATTCCAAACAAACTGTAATCATTCCTCGATGCCACCGTTTTGATGGAATCCAGAGAGAGATGCTCCTGCTGACAACGAATGTCGAAAGATCGCGTTAACAAGGCTGAAGTGCAACGCTGGTACGCTTCCACTCGAACATCCATGACGCCGTGGAAGCTAACGAGCCCGATCATCACCGCCATCAATTTCACAACAAAACCCAGGCACTCCAAACACGCGCAACACTCGACGACCAAAACGCATCACCCTCGCACAAAGCGCGGGCGACTTCACGGCAGCGCCCCCAATCAGGCAGTAGCGCCGTACCGAGGCCCAGCTTCTCCGCGACTCAACCCCACAGACGGCGACGCCGGCTCTGGTAACGCGATCTGTTGACACTTCCGAAACCAAAGGAAAACTCCCTTCTTAAAGAAGCCGTCAGCTCCTCTGTTCAAACCCCTCAGTCCATCACCTCCCCCCCTTGACATTCTCACCGCGCAGTTGATATCTATATCCCACGTTGAGCTCACGTGCAGGAAGCTCACCTAGCTACACCAACCAACTCGGACTCAGCACCATCATCTTCATCTCCCTTTCCCCCCAAGATCATCCCTTCACACAATGCCTTCCTACACATCCGTCCACCTCGCCGAGCGTCCCACCGACGCCATTACCGCGGGCAAAACCTTCTCCTCGCAGCAACACAGCGTGCCCAGCGCCTCCTCCCTCAAAGATGGCCAAGTCCTGTTCCAAACGCTCTACCTGAGTCTGGACCCCGCGATGCGCGGCTGGCTGAACCCGACGCGCTCGTACATCCCACCTGTTAAGATTGGCGCCGTCATGCGCGGCAGCGGCATCGGACTCATCGTCGCGTCTAAGAGCAGCAAGTTCCCCGTCGGCACGTATGCAAACGGCATGTGCGGCTGGTCCGAGTACGCGGTGCTGGACGAGAAGGACGTCGAGCCGCTGGACCTGCCCCACGGGGCTGTGCCCACGGACGCCCTGGGATGTCTGGGCATGACCGGGTTGACTGCGTACTTCGGAATCTTGGACGTCGGGCAGGTGAAGAAGGGGGACTTTGTAGTTGTGTCTGGCGCTGCGGGCGCGACGGGGAGTGTGGTGGGTCAGATTGCCAAGTTGAAGGGTGCGAAGGTGTTGGGGCTTGCGGGCGAGGATAGTAAGGTTGCATGGTTGAAGGAGGAGCTGGGTTTCGATGAGGCGCTGAACTACAAGGATCCGCAGTTCAAGGATAAGTTCAGGGCGGCGACCAAGGGGCTGATTGATGTCTACTTCGACAATGTCGGTGGAGAGATCCTGGATATGGCGCTGGGGAGGGCGAAGCCGTTCGCGAGGTTCGTCATGTGCGGTGCTATCAGCGAGTACAACAACAAGAAGGCCAATGGTCTTTCGGTGAGTGGTTTAGATTCCCGCGTTGTGGTTACATTGTGCTGACGTCTACAGAACTATCTTATGATCATTTCCATGCGCATCCGCATGCAGGGTTTCGTTGTTTTCGACTTTGCTGACAAGTATGCCGCGGCAAGGAAAGAGCTTGCTCAGTGGTTGTCAGAGGGTAAGCTCAAGAGAAAGGAGACTATCGTTCAGGGTGGTATTTCGCAAGCAGAGAATGCGCTCGTGGGCCTGTTCGCTGGTAAGAACATTGGTAAGACACTTGTCGAGGTGGCAAAGCCCGAAGACGCCAAGTCGAAGCTGTAGATGCTGGCGAAAAGTAAAATGATGTTGGCGATTGGCCATTAGGTGTAAGACCAATGCAGTAATTTTGCATATGAATCCGACATACTACATACGTTTAATCCTAAAGCATATACATGAATGCTTCATTTGCAGACTATAGTCAGTCATCATGACATGGTTCGAGTAGATGTACTGTCCTGAGCGGTCTTCCTGGTATCATTTGCAGATGCCGTCACTCGTTCACTATGACGAGGTGAACATACTTCCGGGCCTGACCTTAGCTGTCAGCTCAGCACGCCGACGAAACGTGTTGTAAATGCATGCACTAGCAACACAAAGAGCCAACATGACTGTCGAACCGGAGCCTCCTCCGCGGATGACAGCTGTAAAGATCTGAGACATGTCAAGCGGACCGCGTCCATCATCACCTGCACAAGATCTTGCCGCCCAGATCTTCCCAGCGTGACCAGCGTGTGCAAGTCTCGCCAGACCATCCCAGACCACGACAAGGCTGACAGGCCCAGTATGCGAGAAGCTGCAGAACTGGAAGGTGTCGCCAGACTACTGCACGTATATCTGACTTCGGCAGTCGATAGCGGCTCTGGCAATCGCTGACCGCCGGCGTCTTAGTTGCACGTTCGCCATGTCCACCGGATATCTGTGTGTAAGAAACCGGTCAATGTGCATTGCAGGACAAGGCGGCGGCGGTGGCAGTGTTGGAACAAACGGCTATGAATGAGCAGCGAGGCTGGAAGTATAGCTCACCGCTCCTTCCACTCATGTCTAATTGGTGCGACTTTGTTGTATTAGCTGCTGTTGTTCAGAATGAGACCAATAGCAACGAGACAATTGGAATGTAAATGCTTGAGCATAAGTGACACAGCGTAAGCTAATGTTTGCTGTTGACCTGCGCCTCCATGGTAGTGCGTCTGCAACAATGCTCGTGCGAAAGTGCAGTGACGCACGTTGGTAACACAACATCGCTGAGTGCACCGAAAGAAGGTTTCTAGAGTTGGATGTGCTTTCTCGAATCGCGCAGTCCACATGGTCCATGTCTGCGATGACGTTAAGTGTCGGCCAGAAGAGACCCCACAGGCTTGGTGGAGTACGAGTATATTCGAAACGATTCAAGTCGACTGACAAGAGCGTCGTTGGCCCATGTGTGTCTGAGCATCTTTAGAGCGTCCTTGAAGAGAAGATTGTTTGCGCACCGCAATGTTGTAGAGTGTCAACGCGAAGAGCGAGAGAAAGGAGCAACCCGACGACTTCGAAGCGGCTACTTCGCGCAGCACTAATGTTAGCAAAGAGAGTCGTACATTAACTGCTAGGGTCACCCTTCCGCGTGTGTTGTATCGAAGGACGGTTGGCCATCTTTGGGGCTTTCTGCTGCTTTGGCTGCATACAACTGTGCCGCACTAAGCGCTGGGAGTACGTAGCCACCGCGCAAGGGGCTCCCGCCACCACCACTACCCGGCCTCGGAAAGCGTATGCATAAGTAACGAAGCAGCGACCGGCGTTTACTCAGTGAAAGTAACGGGCCGAAATCTTTCTCGGTAATGCATGTGTTACTGCAGTCTTGGCCAGCAATGACCTAGAGGATCGGACATCCAGGGTGGGCCTTCCGATAGCTGGTTGCGGTACATCCACTTAGGAGCTTTCAATCTTAGGGATCCATGTAGCGCGATATTGAGCGAGCTGTATAGTTAGTGCAATCATGTAGACTATTGGAGCGTTCGGCTGCTCTTATGAGACACCGACACTAGTAAAGTCAGGGAGTGTGTGCATATCTTGAGAACCTTTGAGCGCAGCGCGTGCCTCGCCATCAGGTTGAATAGAGGAAGGTATACGATGGCGTTTTCAGTGGTGTTTGCGCCTCACCAGGCTTGCTGTGATATGTACAAGGGACGGATCCAGCTGTTCCTGATATGGTTGTCACCCGCGAATGGATTAGTGAACACATGTGTCGATGAGATTCAGTAGAGGATATACACAAATTTGCCGGCAGTAGGGGTCCGGTCCGTTTGAAGCATCGTTAGAGGCTTGGGCAAAGTTGCCATCCGGCTCGGAGAAGATCATGACCAGGAAGGTTTGGGTGAGAGATCCGGACTCGCAGCGCAGTGAGATACACTTTGAGGGGTGACTGGTCTGACACTCGGTAGAGAAGTGATCCTTCGCCAGACGGCATTGTCCACTTCCCGCAGCGTCCCGATCCCGCATGACGAGGCTTTGGTGTGTGCCGCATGAAGTCGTGCAGTTGGCCTAAGATGCTGTGCTACAAGTGCCCTTGTTACCCCCATCTTAATTGGCGTGTAGATTGCCTGTTCTTTCGACGTTGATAGTAGCTCTTCTGTCCAAAGTTTGTATGCGATGACGGTTGCAGAAAGTACACTCGGTTCTCACTACGCGCTTGAGCTGGCAAGGGGGCACAGCAGAATGCAAGTGTGGTCATCTGCAAAGTTTGCTGTTCAAATGTTTGCAGGCAATCCCGGAGCCGTGCCTCAAAGCATCTCTCCGTCACGAGAATATATCATCATTCACCAGGACACACTCGTCGATCGCTGTTGTGAAGCTGCAAATTTCTGTTCTCCAAATTTGAGTCCGTAACTCGCCCCTAGGTAGGTGCCAGACAACTATTTGTGTCTTTGTGTTTGGCACGCTGATGCGTTTCAGCATCCTGTTCCTTACAGTTGGCCTCCGGTCTGTGGCAACATTTGCAAGGGACCACGGCGTATTTGAAGGCCTCGCGACTGGAAAATTGCTGTAAAGCAGCCGTGATACACACCCTCTTTTCTCTTGGGCTTGCTTCAGAGCAGCACTCCGGAATCATGAGCTACAACAGCTCAGAAGGCGCTTGGCCGGGGACATGGACAGACCAAAGCTCTGGGCAAGATGGCGCCAGGTATGCACATGGAACCGTTGGGCACCAGAGTCGAACCACACGTTCAGAAATGCAGCCCACCGTTGATGTACCTTACTACCAGCATCGGTACACGAATCATGAGGTTCCACAGTACCCGTACAGCGAACAAGGCATGCACAGGAACTCATACGATCAGAGGCCGGTAGCCTCAGGTGGCACGTACTCCGCCCAGACTGCAGCGCATGGATACACGGGAGGTTATCAACCAGTTTCGTATACCAACGTAATGTCACACCACAATCAGCAGTACGTCGTGGGGAGACCGAACCTTTGCGCACGTTCATGGACTGACAAACGTAGACCCTCATCTTGGTCGCAGGCCCAGTCGAATCCCCCAGTAGCTGGAAACCAGGTTATGGCGCAAATGCAGCTTCACACGACACAAGCCGGATACGCTGGCTCCCAACTACTTCCTGTGGCAATGAGCAGGTAGGTGGTGCCTTTCTTAAATCATGGCTGGTACTGATGCCGTTGAGTAGGGCGACAGGTGGTTACACAGGCTATAACTCCTCGAACACCTGGCCAGGCGATATACCTTCGACAGATAGCTCTTCAAGCGGACAACACATGGCCGTTGGGCAATCAACAGGTAGTGGTGCTGAGTACGTGGTCCCTTGTCCGTACAATTGTGGGACGATATTGACCGGCGTGCATGCTGTCGGCAATATGACTCGTCACCTCAAGTCCCAGAACTGCGTAGGGTCTGGAAGGGAAAAACCCAGATATGTGTGTCCAGTGCAGGGTTGTGACAAGCGATATATCCGATCCGACGGTCTGAAAGTGCACCTTCGGAAGCGACATGACATCTCCTCCCAGGTGCCTGAGAGAGGCGGTAGTTCTGAGTACGACGAGGGTAGACATGGATACTCTTGATACGAGGCGGTTCCTTTGCTCAGCATCCATCGTTTCTGGACTGTTCGAATCCAAGAATTAGCACATTGCGGAGGACTCTATTTCGTCTTCTCTTTCAGCGTTCTAGTCTTGTGTAGAGTCGGTTTTAGGAGATGGTCCTTGTCGTGCATGTGAAAGGCATGCTTTGCAGCTTTATGCAGGAGAGATAAAAGCAGGAGTGTGTGGTTCCACGGCCTCCCTCGTGCTGGTAGGGCGGCGTCGGAAATCGGTTTCCATCTCTTTCGACCGATGGTGTAAGGTGTGGCAAGGGCTTTGTCAACTTAACGAGCGGCCCTCGAAGCCAACGTTTTCATGTTGTATCGAGCAGGACGGAGGTGTAAGTTCCAGCGAAATAAGGCCGAAGGGCAGGCGCTAGCCAACAATAAACACGTTCACTGTAGCACTGGGTAGGCACGGCCAGCTTTCGGAGCAGCAGCTGTGAGAGGAGATATTCGCCATAATATATGTCTGCTTCTGACGTGTCTGTACGCATTACAATACAACTGGTTCTTAAGACATGTGGTCTTACAAACCCACGTTGGAATTGTACGACTTGTTTGTATTGCTTGGGTATCTTTGGCACCATTGCTCTCAATGCACCGTATCTCTCGCCTCTATGGGGCGCTGTATCGCGCGACAACGGTGCATCCATCCTACAGACATTACCCGGACGCGGGGGTCCTAATGTCGGGTGTTGACGGCGCGTCGCCATGCTCTTCAACCAAAACACATCCTTGTTGTGCAATTGCCGCCAAAGCAGCTTGGTGACGGTCTCTTCGGTACTTGTGGTTCCCTCAAGCTCTCACCAAACCGTAGAAAAGCGTCCACGTAAGCACGAACCCGCTCAACCCCCCAAAGACGTCGCCCAGCCACATGTCGCCCAGAGGCCTGTAGTAGTATTTACCCGGCTGTCCTTCTGCCTTCATCGCAAATAATAGCACCGAGACGACGGACGAGGCGATGAGGTAGAAGATAAAGCCAGGGTAAGATTCGAGGCCGAGTGTGCCGGCGGCGACGCCGAAGAGGGAAGCGGTCAGGTTACGAATGTTGGAAGTGACCTGTGACTGTCAGTATCATCCACAGGGAAATTGCATGCACGAGGCCGTAGAGATAGCAGTGTCGGATGGTAGAAGGTGGTAGGCGGTAGATGGGTTGGCTGCTGTACCTGTGTGTTGTGCTGGACGCTAGTCGCGACAATGGGATTGATCTGGAGCTCGCGCTCGTCTGCTGTCGCCATGTTGCAGTCTGTTCGCTTCTTGTGCGGGGTGGTGGTCGTCTGGGTGGATGACGCCTGGTGTCGCTCTTGAGCGAGCTTCAATGGCAGCTTTGGCGCTAGCACCCCACAGTGCACCCATGCACAAACCACCGACTATTCACATGTAGAACTCTATACATTTAAATCTGACCGTTTCTTACACAGCAGAGCTAGGCCTTCTTGCATCTGCAAATGCAGAGATCTTTCAAGGCAGAAGTCTTGAAGCTATCATCCTAAGCGCCATTTCCAGGAGTTCTGCACGAGCCACGAGCGAGCGCGCTGAAGAGACTCTGGTGTTAGCTCCCTTTGGATAGACCTACATCCTACTTGCTCATGCAAGACCTCTTGAGGGCCGAGAGCTAGGCGCACTTACTGCTCGGCTCCGATTTCATTCGCATTGAAAGACATGCTGTAATCTCACGATAGGACCTCCTCTACCTCGTGGGCATTGTAAGCTCAGAGCCGCGCATCCGAGTTGAAATACGCTCTTTTGCCTGAGACTTGGATACCCTGGTGGCCTATACCAGGACCTGCCATAACAGGCGCTGATATGACATGACACTGGTGGTAGTAGGCGTGGTCCTAATTTAGACTAAAGCTCGGCCATAAGTAGACACAATATGAGTCCACTCGCAGAAGGTGAGGCTGCAACGTGGTGTATAGCACTTTAGCTCGCTGTGCTAATGCAAGATCCCGCGGGGCTGGCTCATGTGGACGGGACCCTGATTCAAGTTGTAGAGGTCAGAGGCTCAACGTCTCCATTTCATTCCTCAGACACTGATCTACAGCTGCCCCAAACCCAGAGATTCGACAGGCGTGGATTCTCCTGCAAGTCATCGTTCTGTACAGGGGTTCTAGCCTAACGGTTCCCCAAACCAGCGAACTCCCGCAGGCCGCGCCAATCTGTGGGTCCAGCTCCGCAAGTTCATCTCCGCTCATCTCCTGTTTCCGAGGCGCTCCCTACAACACCTCCTGCACGCTGATCTGATACACCAAACACAACAAGAAACCCTACTGCGCCTTTAAACGCCAATCGCCTCGCTGCCCCTCAAGCACTCCCCGCATTTCTGGCACTCTGAGTACGCGCCCCGCGAGCTGCGTCACGCGCCGCACATTCCACACCAAGCCACACCACCCGCAACATGCGGTAGTAGCGGACACGATGGAGAGCGTGATACATGAAGACTCGCCGCTGGCTGAATTTCTCGAGGGTATGCGCCGCACCGTTGCCCCCTAAAATGAGGCCACTTATACTAATAGCTCGGCTAGGCGAAGGCAAAGGAGGGATATCTGCACCGTCATCGCCAGCAGTTTCCGTCGAGGCGGACGATTACGGCTTTGCCCCTCGCGGGCCCTCAACGCTGCACTCAAGGATACGAGACAGACTACCACAGCCACTGCGCATTCGGGCAAACCGCCATGGCTCGGTCGCGCGCATCCATCTGGCGTGTTCGGTACGTCGCACCACTGCCAGCCCACTGTACATTGTTCCTAACCAGACCACAGAAAGCAGTCAACTCTCGCCTTGGCCGCGCCGACAACGAACGCTTCCTCGAGCACTTCCGCTACCTCGTAGTCGCCTCCCAACTGCTGGGCGAACAGTCCAGCATTCGAACCACAACATTCCCCAATGCGAATGGGCGAGGGCCTGGCCCTGAGTTCAAGGTCGCAACCGTCAGCCCCACTGGCGCAGTTCTCACTGCAGCGACAGCCTTCACACTCGTTTGGCTTATTCACTGGTCCCGGCGCAAGTCAGGCTTCAGCAAAGCACGCTTCGTCATTGTCCTCGTCGTCTTCACCTTCGTCGCAACTGTATCCTACGGCTACGTCCGCCGCCAGTGGCTTCAGACGCTAAGGCAGCAGGCCGTCGAGAATGCTTCGGCACTGGTCACTAACCTGCAGGCCTTCGAAGCGTCGACGTCATCTGCGCTTGCGCTGATCCAAGAGGTAGAGCTTGTGTCTAGAGGCTACAGACTGTTCGTACCTTCTTTGCTCTCCACTCTCCTAAACTAATGTGCTCCAGCTCCATGCCTATGCCGCCCATCTCCCGACTTGAAGAAAGAGGACAAGCCCGCCGCTGCCAACGTCTACGTCGAAGCCTCTGGGCCGCTTATGCTACCATGATCCCGATACTGGCAAAACAATGCCAGGTACTGAGGCGACAAGTGCAGGAAGACGATATTGAGAAGTATCTTGACGTGTACGAGATCAGCAATCCTGACCTGCAAGAAGCTGCGCTAGGGTACAACGAGTCAGAGTTCGAAGACATTGAGAGCATCAAAGCTCTCCGGGCGTGGCAGTATCGCTTGTCAACTCTTCGTCGCGTCTACTTGTGCTCCTTGTTGGCACTTCAGGCTGACGGCGGCAAGGCCGACTTCTCTAGGTGGGGCACAGTGGTGGATTCTATGATTCTTGTTGCGGCTCCTACAGGGGAGAGGAGCGAGAAGTTCAACCAAGTGCTGGCCGAGGAAGAGCAGTTCGTTATACCGTCACCGAACAAACTGCAACCCACGCCAGGCCGCGAGAACCTACGCAACTCGGTCCGCAAGCTGTCTAGTCTCTCACAGGGCATCCGCGGCCTGCAAGCGAAGATGCAGGTATTGCGCGAAGAGACCAACAAGAGTTTGGAAGACACCGAAGACGTTACCGAACTTGGTGGCCATCTGATGGTACAATATGACTCGATTGGCGCTGACCTGCGAAGTCTGATCCAGGCATGGGAGACGGGCAGGAATGCTCTGGCTCTCAACATCGAGCGTCACGAGCGACGTATCTCGCAAGCTTCGAGTAGCGGCCTTCGCTCTCCTGTTCCGAGCCTGGGAGGCCTGACGGCTGTCGATGAGGGCAGTCCGTCTGATGCCCTCCGTGCTTTGAATGGCGAGTCGCTGAGCCCGCAGCAGAGCGCTCCTCCAAGCGACCAAGGCAGCAATTCGGACGACGAAGTCTTCGAGGCCATTGCCATCCCCAAGACGCGCGTCACCATGTCGAGAGAAGAGCGTATGCAGAAGATTCAGGCAGATCGCGCTCGACAGGCTTCATTGCGCGAGCAACGCGAAGCGAACAATATCATGATGCGTGAGCTCGAGAGCGTCATCAACCTCAGACCGCATAGGCACACGCTGCCAGCTGGACGAGTTACGAGCCTTTAATGTCTTTTCTTTGTCAAAATACCAAGCTAACATCCCATCTCCAGTCGTTTCATAGCATTCGTTCTATTTCCATGGCGTTCTCCTTTACAGCATTGGGGGCCATCTACCATATACCACCCTGTACCGTCTTCTCTCATTGCGCTGGGAGGGCATAATGTTTAACAGCGATATTTATCACCTAGTCACAGTCTCGAGGGAGTCAAATCCCAAGCTCTCATCAGTCTCAAATGTGTTGGGCTGTATGAGGAAGCTGAGTCGAGCGTACATATAAAGAAAGCAAAGGCGATTACACAAGTCAGTTTTGAACGTGAGCAACAACCTGGTGTATAAAGTAAAGCGATGCGATGAGCTGTGAACGAACCTGCCCCAAAAGATGTGCCTGCTGCGCGGCCATTGGTGTGGCTGGAGGCACTTTACGCGAACAAACGCGCTAAATCTGAGCTAAATCATCGACGCGTCTTACTTTGTCCCGCACCCGTTCGCCTGCTGTCTCTTCCACAACAACACCACTCAGCAAAACTTCAACCCTCGCGCTGCACATTATACCCATTTCTCTTTTCTTCGTCTACATAATACACAGTCATCAGTACGTTCGTCGGCACCAATTGAACGTAGCTCCCGCTAACAATCTCCAGTGCTTGAGGCACGCTTACAACAGGCCGCCCTTCTCAAGAAGGTACGCATCCACGACCGCCACTGGACGTCACACACGCTAACAGCCCCGCCAGGTCGTCGACGCCATCAAGGACCTTGTTCAGGACTGCAACTTTGACTGCAATGACTCGGGTATCGCGCTGCAGGCCATGGACAACTCGCACGTCGCCCTCGTGTCGATGCTGCTGAGGTCTGAGGCTTTCGAGCCCTTCCGCTGCGACCGCAACATCGCCCTCGGTATCAACCTGGGTTCGCTCACAAAGGTCCTCCGCGCTGCAGGGAGCGAGGATATCCTCACACTCAAGGCCGAAGACGCGCCTGATGTCGTCAACCTGGTCTTCGAGAACAGCGGCTCTGACAGGATCAGCGAGTACGACATCAAGCTCATGGACATCGACCAAGAGCACCTTGGTATTCCTGAGACCGAGTACGCGGCTACCATCACCATGCCTTCCGCTGAATTCCAGCGCATCTGCAGAGATTTGAGTGCTTTGTCTGAGTCGGGTATGTGAAGAAGATGGAACATAACATAGTACAAGTACTAACAACTCTAGTGTCGATTGAGTGCACAAAGGAGGGCGTCAAGTTCAGCTGCCAGGGCGACATTGGATCCGGTTCCGTCCAGCTGAGGCAACACACCAACGTTGAGAAGGCCAGCGAGAACGTCTCGATCGACCTCAGCGAACCCGTCTCCCTCACTTTTTCGCTCAAGTACCTGGTCAACTTTTGCAAGGCCAGCGGCTTGTCCGACAGCGTCAAGCTCAGCCTTTCCAGCGAAGTCCCCCTGCTTGTCGAATACACTCTGTCTGAGAACAGCTACCTGAGGTTCTACCTCGCGCCCAAGGTACGTCTGCTGCATATTGTTGCTCGATATTCCTGTGCTAATGTCTACAGATTGGCGACGAGGAGTAATCGATTTGTTGTTATGAGCGATGCGTTTTTAAGGTTCATGTGGGAATACAGGCGGCGTACTGTCTATATCTACGGTTTGCATACGGAGCATTATCAGGTTCACGTATTGCGTGTGAGGGTTGACGAACGGGCGACTCATCCATGTCCGCAACGGGCTCCGAGGCTCTGCCCCACCATCGACCGCCCCACGTCATCGCGCGTGGAATTTCAGATAAGGAAATACAATACACTCACACATCCCACGCACTGCCATTGCATATGTTTCTGCGTCTTCTCTGAGCTGCTGTCAACCTTGAATTTGATCACCATGGCCACAGACGCGCTTTTACCAGAAACGCGCGTACTTGCGATCGCCAGCCATGTAAGAGTCACACGCCATCTGCAGCGCGTTTCTAACGAACGCGACAGGTAGTCCACGGGTGAGTCGTGTGTCTCGGTAGAAGCGCCGCGCTGAATGCTCTGCAGATATGTCGGCAACAAAATGGCCACCTGCGTCCTGCAAGCCATGGGCTGCGACGTTTCTGCCATCAACACCGTTCACTACAGTGCGCTACAAACCCAGTAGTAATCCCTTTTGAGAATGACTGACTGGCCAAGGTAACCACACGGCTTACAAGCAAGTCAAAGGCACAAAGACCACCGCCGCCGAACTCGAACAGCTCTACGAAGGCCTCCGCCAGTCGAACCTCACCAACTTCGACGTTCTCCTGACAGGCTATGTTCCGAGCGCAGAAGCAGTCCGCGCGGTGGGCAAGATCGGAAGAGACATTAAGTTCAACGCCGGCACAAAGCCAGGGAGCTTCTTCTGGGGTGCGTCGAGCATCACAACACTGCTGACGGTGTGCTGACGAAGGAGCAAGTCCTCGACCCCGTCATGGGCGACAACGGCAAACTCTACATTCCCGAGGACGAGGTCCCAGAGTACAAGAGCCTGCTTCGAGAAGCCGATCTGATTCTCCCCAACCAGTTCGAGGCCGAGTACGCCCAACCCCACACCCTTCCACCACCCCACCCACCCATCACTAACCTCCACCCTCTCGCAGAACCCTCTCCGACACCCCAATCCACGACCTCGCCAGTCTCGCCAAAGCCATCCAAGTCCTTCACTCCACCTACCGCGTCCCGCACGTCATCATCACCTCCCTCCGGCTAACCCGCGACAACCAAATCCCATCCAGCCGACCACCCACACAACCCGCGACCCCAGCCGTCGAATCCACCGACCCCCTCTCTTCCCCCTCCTCAGCAGATTCCGTCGCCAACGAATCCCTCACCATCATCGGCAGCACCGCAACCTCCACCTCCCTGCCCCGCCTCTTCCGCATCGACGTCCCCACCCTTCCGCTCTTCTTCTCAGGCACAGGCGACATGTTCGCCGCCCTCACCGTCCCGCGCCTCATCGAAGCCGTCGCCGCCGCTCCCGCCGAGCACAACTTACCCGCGACACCTTCCTGGCGGTCCCCCGACCACGTCGCCCCGCAAGATCTCCCGCTTGCGCGGGCCGCGCAGAAGGTGCTCGCGAGCATGCAGGCGGTGCTAGGGAAGACGGCGGAGGCGTGCGAGAGGAAGATGGCCGAGTACGACAGCAGGGTGGGGAGGTCGAGTGCGGTCGAGGGAGAGGCGCAGAGGCATTTTGCGCTCATGAATGCGAGTGAGGTTGTGGTGCCGCGGTTTGTGCGCGAGCTGAGGGAGCCGCCTGAGTTGGAGCGGTTCCGGCCTAGGGCGGTGAGGGTGGAGTTGGATGGGGTGGGCGAGCTGAGGTACGGTGAGAGTGGTGAGGAGGAGGGGAATCGCGGCGAGAAGGCGTCAGGGGGAGAGGGGAGGGAGGTGGAGACGCAGGAGCAGGGGGCGAGGGATGCGAAGATGGCGGGGAAGAGTGTGAAAGATTGAGGAGTCAAGGGGACGTTCTCGAAGCTAATTTGTGCGATGCAAACATGCTTTTAGATTTCAGCAGTACTTCTCGCACATGTAGACTCGCGGGTAACCTCTTCGGATACAAGCGTCCCACACACCAACCACCCTCCCCGGTGTCGTTGGTCTTCATTGACCACTTCTGCAACATGCTTTTAAAGTTACCAATATTGTGGTTCTGATATCATTGTAATCGTACAGTTTTCACCTCCATATCACCATCTTCAGACGAACCCGGAAAAGAGTCCCATCTGCTCTTCTTCGTTCCGTGCATCCTCTGCAGCATGAAAGCTCGGTCGCGTAGGCGTTCCACCGTCCGTTGAGGACTCCAATGAAGCCTTCTAAGCTGCCTTTGCACCGAAGCCTCCTGTGCTGCCAAATCCACCAGCGCCGCGGACGCTTTCCTCGAGCTTGTCAACGACGACAACCTGGGGCATAGCGATCTGATTGATTGGGTCAGCTATGATTCAAGATCATGGTGTGAGGTACTCGTGAGACTTACCTTCTCCACAATCAGCTGGGCAATGCGGTCGCCAACCTTGACCTCGAAGTCGGTGTCGGACAGGTTAGCCAGGATGACGCCCACAGGCCCTCTGTAGTCGGCGTCGATGACGCCTGCCATTGTGTCGATGCCGTGCTTGGCTGCGAGGCCGGAGCGTGGAGCTACGCGGCCGTCTGGTTGTGCGTTAGCTAGTCAGGCCCTCCAAAGTGCGGCAAGCCATTCGGCGACGTACATGTCCCTACGGGCACGGAGATGCTGATGTCGGTCGCGACAATGGCCCGCCCCCGCGCGGGGATGACTGTGTCCTTGGCGCTGTACAGGTCGTGGCCGGCGGCGAAGTCGCTGCCCTTGGTTGGGGCCTTTGCGTGCTCGCTCAGCAGCAGGACCTGCAGGGCCTGCTCTGCGGCGGCACCAGCCGCAATGCTGGGAGCAATGGGGGCAGGGGGCGGCAGGGAGGCCATGTTGGAGCTTGCGAGCGGGGTCGGGGTTGCGGTGCCTGAGTCGGTGTTGCGCGGTAGGGTCGAGGGCTGATTCAGCGGCGCGGGGTCGATGACTTTGGTGCGTTTGGGGAGCGGCGAGCTGGGCAGAGACGGGGGCTCGTGTGCTGGGGCGGGTGTGCTGGTTCCGTCTGACATTGTTTGGGCTGCGTGTTGTGCTGCGGGCGGGCGGTGAGGACGAGGTTCTCGGTGGGGCGCGTAGCCGCGACTACTGAACGCGACGCGTCTGCCAAGCAGTGTGGCTTGAGGGATTGAGGCTCTGCACACGAGCGCTGCCGTGATAGTACGGGGTGCCTTGTGACTGGTGATACCGATGCGTGACAGTCTGTTGATGATGGCAGTTTCCGTCATCGGCGGTATGAGCAGTGGCTTCCCTTGCTCTGCTGAGCTTGCTGTCTGTGCGTTATTACATCGGCAGGACGACGGTCACTTCCTGCTAGTCTTGGTCCCCAGACTTCAACCTTCAATCTTCAGGCGCAGTGTGCAGGTAGCAGTTCATAGAAGAGAAGGAACCGACGAAACCGGTGGAGGTCGTCTTGCGGGTGCTGTGGAGGCTCTCCACTTCAAATGCTGCTGCGCGCAATTGCTTGGTGCAGCAGATTCCAGCGACGGAGCAAGCTTCCGCTGTTGTGCGTGCACTTCAAGCTTCCTTCCTCGGCCGCTTTGCACAATCCAGCAGCTTGGCTAGCTCCACTTCTTTAAACGACATCCAAGTCGATTCACTTTCCCCAAGCACTGTTTCGGGACGCAAGAAGGCCTCACTGCTTTTACTGGACAGCCTTCCGCTTTGCTGATGCTCCTGCTCTTCCTCTTTTACTGGGATATCCGTCATTTGAGACAAGCTAACGGGCATTGCCATCAATACGCAGCGGTGCATGTCCTCAGGGTTTGGCCTATAGCATGTAAACAGCCCAGCTACACGCATCCCATCTTCAATTGCTGGAGCACATACAAAGCACTGTCATCGTGCTGATTGCAAATGAACACGTTTGTTGTGAAAGGGCTGGCTCAGCTTGACTTTTCGCCATGGCGCTGGCCTACTTCATTTATGCTGACGTCTTTGTCACGCAATAACGGTGCAGATCAGGGCAGCTGGATCAGCATCATTCTTCTGTAGTTGCCTCATCGCGATCGATGATGGCTATCTCAAGTCAGCTCCATGGGCGTGATACCCCGCAGCAGCTGTCCCGCTGCTGATCCTCTCAACAGTGGAGGAGGGGTCTCCCCATGGCACACGATGGCGCCGCCCGCCCAGCTTGTTGGGCATTCTGCGGCTGTTACAATTTCAAAACCCAGCAGACAGAGTGGGGATTGCGCATGGGACTCGTTGTTGGCACGACCAACCATGGTGTTGGTCGCACGAGTGCCCGGACAAGCGCGGCTCTTTCTCTATGCGCGAATTCAAATCTGGGCGTGAACCTGGGTCAACTGAGTTGAAATGTTTGAGCTAGTGAGCGAAATCCTCCCGTGAGTTGTTCCAAGCGGATCGAGGCTTGTCAGCCCACAAGCGCAAAGCTACCGAAAGCTTACGCACTCTCGGGCGAGAACGCGCTAACACACCAAGCGGCCATGCAGTGCTTGTTGAGCCTCTCACGCCTCGCAGCTTCAGAGGGAGCTAATGTACCCCGCTGTCCATCAGTCCTGACACAGCCAATCTACGGCCAGAAGCAAAATTTGCGACCAGCGCCCCCATCTTACTCCACCATGGCTCCGCTCTCGTGGCCCCTGTCGTCGGCCAATTCGTGGCCAACGCACGCCTGGAGCAGAGCCTCAACAACGCTATGCCACCATCTCCACTGCACTTGCGCCTTTCCAGACACCTTCCACGCCCATCGAACGAGATGCTGGTAGCCTTGCATCCCTGCCGTGTGCCAGCATCAGCCAGAACCAGCCATTGTGCAACAGTGCAACAGTGCTACAGTGTATGCATGTACATGTACCATCCTCGCGAGTTCCCCGTTGAGGACAGGCGATTGTTGATGATCCCCCATTGGCGCTTTCCATTTATCGGTCAGCCTTGGAGCCGGCCAAGTCGCTCGTATGCGAAGAATGACAAGAGACCTCAAGCTTGCGATCGCCAAGATGAGGTCAGTGGCATGTCGACTGGCACGTCCCTGGTTCAACGATCATGCACACTAAACGCTCATTGCATGATTAGCAACCTATCATAGTATGCAATTTCTACACTTTCGTCTCGGGCTGCCGTCTGATTCTCTCGCAAATGGGGCTGCATGGGGAAGCCATTGCTCGTGACCTCCATCTTGATGCTGAAAGCGTCACAACATGGGCCGCATCTGGCGTTCCGCTACTATTTCCATAGAGACAGCCGTATTCGGAGGGCTGAGCAGAAGCCTTGAGAATGTCAACTGAATGCTTGCAGACCGCAGTCCAGCTCAACGATAGTCGCAGGGCGAGTCGCGAGTCTCAGATGGTGGCTCATCTGGTGCGCTCCAGCTCCCGCGCTAGAACGTGTTTGTGGGCCACCGAGTACGATGCTCTTCAGTGCGTTCGGACCCTACTCCACTCTCCAATAATACCTTAGCGTAGAACTCCATGCTCCAGCCTCCGGGCTAGTAGCTGCCCATGGGACTCCGCATATCGTGTAAACATACAGGTGCACAGGTACTTAAAGTCTCCCACCTCCCACTCCTGCTTGCATCTCACCTCACCGCTGTGAACACCGAACACTTTCTACTACCCATCCATACAGCTTGTTCTCTCGAAGACACTTGCAATCATGGGTTTCGCTCTCAGGGCTCCTCCAGGCACGCCTGGCTCGGCGACGCCTGCTATCATGATCGGTCTTTTTGTCGCCTTTGGTGGTGTCCTCTTCGGGTAAGTCTTGACACTTCATAATACATCTAGTTCTCCTCTGACACAGTGTACAGTTATGACACTGGTACCATTGGTGGTATCCTTGGTATGAAGCACTGGAGGGAGCTTTTCTCCACAGGCTATGTCAACCCTAAGGACAGCTTCCCCGATGTCACCTCCGAGCAGAAGTCGCTCATCGTCTCCATCTTGTCTGCTGGTACCTTCTTCGGTGCTCTGACTGCTGCCCCTACTGCTGATCTGCTCGGCCGTGTCCTCGGTCTCGTCGCCTCGAACGTCGTCTTCTGCATTGGTGTCATCCTTCAGACTGTCGCTACCGACATTCCCCTCTTCGTTGCTGGTCGTTTCTTCGCCGGTTACGGAGTTGGTATGATCTCTGCAACTATTCCTCTCTACCAGTCCGAGACCTCTCCCAAGTGGATCCGTGGTGCTGTTGTTGGCTGCTATCAGTTCGCAATCACCATCGGCCTCTTGATTGCTGCTATTGTCGATAACGCGACCAAGGACCGCAACGACACAGGTTCATACCGCATTCCTATCGCTGTCCAGTTTGCGTGGGCTATCATCATGTTTGTCGGCTGTGCCTTCATCCCCGAGACACCTCGCTGGTACATCAAGAAGGGTCGTCCAGAGAAGGCTGCCAAGTCTCTCTCCACGCTTCGCAAGCTCGAGATTGAGCACCCCGCCCTCGTCGAGGAGCTTGCTGAGATCACTGCCAACCACGAGTACGAGCTGTCTCTCGGTAAGGCTACATACATCGACTGCTTCAAGGGAAATCTTGGAAAGCGCCTGGCAACTGGCTGTCTCCTTCAGGCTCTCCAACAGCTTACCGGTATCAACTTCATCTTCTACTACGGTACTAGTTTCTTCCAGAACACCGGTATCGACAACCCCTTCGTCATTACCATGATCACTTCCTGCATTAACGTCGCTTCGACTGTTCCTGGTCTCTGGCTCGTCGAGAAGTGGGGTCGCCGCAAGCTTCTGCTCTTCGGCGCCATCGGTATGGCTGTTTGCCAGTTCATTGTCGCCATCGCCGGTACCGTCGTCGGCACAGACAACCTGCCCGTCCAGCGTCTTCTGATTGCTTTCGTGTGCATCTACATCTTCTTCTTCGCTTGTTCGTGGGGTCCCGTCGCGTGGGTCGTCACCGGCGAGATTTTCCCTCTCAAGGTCCGCGCCAAGTCTCTCTCCATGACCAGTAAGTCACACCATCAATTCAATCGTTTGTAAAACATGCTAATTAATCGACCAGCCGCCACAAACTGGCTTCTCAACTTCGGTATCGGATACGCCACGCCTTACATGGTCGACTCCGGGCCAGGAAATGCCGATATGGGCGCTAAGGTCTTCTTCGTTTGGGGTGGATGCTGCTTCATTTGCATCTTCTTCGTCTGGGCCATGATCTACGAGACCAAGGGTCTCTCTCTCGAGCAGGTCGACGAGCTCTACGGCAAGGTCTCCAAGGCGTGGCAGTCACCTGGCTTCGTTCCCTCTGTTTCCTTCCAGGACGTTCAGGACGCTCAGGTTGACAACCGCCGCATGAGCTTGACTGATGCTGAGGCCCAGGCCACTCGCAAGAGGTCTGCTCAGTACAACGAGAACTTCAACGAGAAGAGCATGGCTGTTTAAGCTTTTACATAATCGGGTCATGAGTTACGGTGTATGATGATGGGATGCTCCAACTGGAGCAGGGTGTTAATCTGTTTGGCTATATCCATTTGACATTTGTACAGGAGTTGACGATTGCAACTCCTTCGCGTACATAAACAATCGCTACGATCCTCTTCGATATTCAATTCCCCTTTGTATCGTGACTTCCGTCTGTGACTACTCCAAACGTGCTTTCCATCTCTGACCCAGTGCGAAAAAGCTCGTTTTCTTCAACCGAATCAGCGCGATACAGGACTAAACCTTTCAAGTGAATAATAAAAGTAGTACTCAAAAGTTACACAAGAGTGAATAACAAGCAAGTGTCTAACTCCTGCATCTAGCTTCTGTGTTAGATTCATAATAACCAGTCTTGCTTTTTGCATTATTGTAGTCCGCAAAGTTAGGTAAGTGTGTCGCTCGCGATCGGCCAGAAGAAACGAGGTCCTCCGTACCCAAGAAAACATTCACATAAACCCTCCGAATGGGGCCGTATCCTTCGTCGCCCAACTATTCACAGGTCAGGAGGACAATGACGCCTGGGAAAACCGCAAGCGGGCGACCCAGCATGCAACCAGACATCATGCCCTACCGAAAAAGGGACCTCTCAGAACAAGCCTTTACCCCACACTCAGGCGCTGCGCTAACAACCAACTGTCTCAGCCCTGATCGTCCCTGGCGGCGACGCCCTCGTGTACTTTGCATTCTTTCGTGCTGCGCAGCGTTGCGCAAAACAAAGCAAATACCGCGCGAGCAGCCCAGAAAACTACACCCTACCCTACACATAACTCCACAGCACCCACCCCAGTATTCACATTCGTAGATCAGACACTCGTCGCTTGCTCTCACTACTACCCACCTACACAGTACTCCAACCACACGGCGCGGGGCCCCAGCATTCCTCGCGCGTGACATATACCCCAAACAAGTCCACGCCACAAGCGGGCGGCATGCGAACGGACATCGCGCGCAGCTTGCCCTGGAATGCCGTGTGATGAATCATAGGTCGCCATGGTAGGTAGTCGTAGTCGTAGTCATCACAAATTGACTGAATTAAGCCTAATGGGAAAGGTGAAGGAAAAAGGGGAACCAGGCTGGCGGGGCCCAGATCCATTGAACTGGGTGGCGCGCGCGTTGTGCTTTAGATGGTGGATGGCGGATGGAAGAGATCTTGGGTCGCTCCCGTGAAAGGGTCATGTAGCGTGTGTGAGGGTGCGTTGACCTGCATGGGGTTCTGTAACGGTCGTGGTAAGTGCGTGTAGGCTATATGGGTTGAGTGGGTGTGGCCGACTTGCACACTCTGAGAGGTATTGGGAAGAGATGGTTGAGATGCGAGGATTGACAAATGCGGTTATATGTAGTGACGGCAGTATAGAGGAGATTGTTGTTGGTAAGACCGAGCCTGTGCAAAGTCGTAGCAGTTGAGCGAATCGGGGTTCAAGTGAGAGGTTTCAGGAAGATTGTACGCAAGGACGCAAGGGGGGCACTTGTCAAGGCTCGTGGACGTTCTGATAATCTTGCTTTATCCTGGATGGCTACGAAAGTAATCGTGGGTCTCCTTGAGTGGTTGTTTCGCACTCTGCTGGCTTCAGTGCTGCACTGCACGTTTGTACCTGTGAAGCAACCAGAGGATGAGACCGAGCCTGAGCTTTCCCAGAACTAACATGTCGCCTGTACTTGGCGCGTGGTCTTAGCTAACGGGCACAAGGCGGACTCAATGTAGCAGCAGTCATTCTAGAGTTCGTCTATCCTTCGTATCAAAGATGCTAAGTGCTCGTCTGGATTGCCTTACACCGAAAAAATAATACATCTATTCCCAGCAAGATAACCAACAGGCTTATGATGAGAGTAACGAAAGGGGAATCTAGTTAAGTTTACTATTTTACTTGTTTATCTATCTGGCAAGTTACTTCTTGCTATAGGTTATTCTGGTTCAATTTGTTCCCAGCTTGAGATCGCTACACATTCTATCTCCTCATAATCGCAATCCTGTTCTATCGTAATCTGTAGCTCTTGAATTACGAATGATAGCTTCTAAAAATCTAAGTTTTGAGTTTTCGGAAGATTTCTCAAAGATCGCGGCTGAAGTTTTGCTATCAAGTCGAATCTGTGTTTTGAGACCGAGTTTTGACTTCTGTATATGGTCATAGAATCGACACGGAGATGTTGTCAGTTAGAAACAACTGATGGAAAGCCTCCGAGTCGCCTAAAATTCGAGTCAAATGTTATTCCTATCGTTGATAAATATTGTTACATATGAGCAAATCTTTCCGTATGGCGCGATCTTGCAAGTGCATCTTTGATCTTTTGCTAGAGAAACACAGCACAATGAATACGGTAGCTTACACAACGACTTCTCATCACATCACAAGCGCGCAATCTGTCAATTGCTACTTCCTTCGTTACTGTATGTTCAGATTTGTGAAGATTGCATGACGAATTTGGCACGTTTCAACATGCCCACTCAGCTGGTCCCAACGCCTGCGCAGTTCTGATGCAGGACTGTGCCAAATCTGCCGCGAGTTATTGCATATCAAGGAGATGCCTCAAGTGTTGTTCTAATTTGTCGATTGCTCCCAAGGGTTCGATGTTGTAGATTGAACAGGTATCTAATGTGTATTCGTTATGAACCGGGGTCTAAGATAACGAGTGATGTCATACTAACAAGAGATAGTCCAGCGACAAGCATCTTGTTAGTTTGCTTCCTGCTCAGGATAGAGCTGTAATTCTGATTTGCTTCGATACCCGAAATATCTCCTTGGCTGAAAGGGGTGAAGTGCCTAACTATATCTGCGGCTCATCTCTATTGAAAAGCTCACTGCGAGGCATCGGAATATCATACAAATGCCGAAAGAAAGCTTGTTCATCGTTGTTCAGATCTCTACCTCCAGATACTCGTGCAATTACCTTCCATTAGGCGTGAAGCAGCTCCACGAGTCATGTGCATGATGAAACGACCTAAACAGACATATACCCACTAAAATTCATGCTATACACACCAAAACAATACGTCAAAGCAAGTTGTGCTAAATCTGTCTTGAACGTGAGAACTAACGCAGGTACCAATACGAGCTGACCACATAACGCGTGGCCGTGCTGACCTGGGCGGCGGATACCGCAAACACAGCTTTGCTTAAAAAAAAGGGCTCACAGCAGAAAGCTACTTTCACTTCATGTTCACCTGTCGGCAAACAAACAAACGAACTAGCGTCACGCGCTCGCGTCGAGTTCAACCACTTACTCACTGGTCGCATGGGTTGACTACACTGACATTCGTTACGGCGGGTTCCTCACACTCTGGGCAAAGAGCTTGATACTGGCAGATCATGCGTGAGGAAAGCAAGCTCATGTTGATTCTTTTTCGGGTTGCTTATCTGTACATCGCGGTACTCTACGGAGCATGTGCAGCGCTCGGAATCCCCGGGTCGTTGTGTGGGCTTGCAGCGACAGCACTATTGGCAGTATGTGCAGAGGCGAAGTTTGCCTTCAAATCAAGAGAAGGCGTCCTCGATGAGAAAGAGAAAGAGCTGAGGCATATCATTTGACGGGTTGTACGAGCAGGGAAGAGATGTCAGTGCGAGAGCTACGAAACATGCGGCTGTCCGTTGCCCAACCTTCATCATCCGGGAGCGCCCACTTATCAACTGTCTCGACGATATTGCAACCACCGAGAGCGTCCCGCATCGAATATCACGCCTCCTTGTCCTCGTACTCGTGCTCGTGCTCGTGTTCTTCACCATCGACAAGTCCATCCACCAACAGCCGCACCAGGCACCCACCACAAGCGAACGCCCTATCTCGACAACCAGCGCAGATCCGTTCCTCAGCAAGCGCGGCATCTAGCTTTGCGGCAAGTTGTTCCAACTTGATGTGGCACCATAGCAAGTAGAATGCCTTGCAGGATAGGTACGAACCGAGAGCGACCAGCGAAGGAAAGCGCACTCGACGGCTGACGAGAAGGTACCATACATGTAGCGCTGCGACGTTCATCCATGGCTTGTATGAAGGCGGGGCCGGAATACTGGGAAGACGCGCATAGAGCGGGTTTGGTCGCGAGCGCAGGCTGTGCAGGGTTGGGCCGCAAACTGTTTGAAATAAGTGAGAGACTTTGGCAGAGTCCAGAGAGTGCGTGCTTACACAAGTCGATGATGAAGCCCAGAAGTGGCATGCTGGCGTCTAAATATCGGTTGAGAGAGTTGATGGGGTGACAAGGCGCTGGTCTGCTGTCGTGTGAATGAGTAAGAGCTTCGAAAGTAAAGCTCGTGGAAGGTCCAACCAATAGACGGCAAGTGTAAATATACCCAAAGGTGGCACAGGCAGTGAAACGAGAAAGCCCTTGCCAAGAAAGTAATCTTTGTGCACGCAGCTCGACAGTTACCTCTTACTGGTCGCATATGCACCTATTCAGAGGCAAATATCCATTGCATTGCGCACCCTTTACATTGCTCATGCCACTCAAGTGAGCAAAACTTTCGCGTACCCGTTCTGCTGCGCCGCATCATGGACGAGATGCATCTCCACATGAGGACATAAGTAGAGGGCACTCGATGGTAACAAAGGTGCCTCTGACGCACCTTCCAACAGATTGTAACCCACATCAAGACCAAGGTTAGTAGACATCTCGGCTGCAGAAGAGGATGTGAATGGTATATTGCATCGTGACCTGTGGGTATTCGTATCGTCATCTCCTGTCGCATGTCCAGATTACCTGTGGCGGCCTTCCATGGCTACGCTCATTCCTTGCTATTCCGGCGCTCTGCTCCTTCTGAGCCCTAGCTCTTGGGGCTTTACAGACTGCCGCGGCCCTGTGAGGTGTGGTGGCTGCCGTCCTCTGTTCACATCATCCTTGACTCAATTCATAGCTCATTTCGTCTTGTTTTTTGTAGCCTCGATCTCTCTCCGTGTAGCGTCCTCGAGGAGCGCAGTGTCGACGGCGCCCGAAGGCAAGTGGACGTATCGTACCACGGATCCGCGAATAAACATGTCCTTAGTCGAGCACTACCAGCTGTCAATATGGTTCAACACTGCTAAAGCCATTTTTCCAGCTTGCAGCCTGTAGAAATGCGCAACATACCAGATGCGGCCATCGAATCTCATCCACAGCTTCGGCGTTGTCCAGCTTGATGTTGAGGTACTGATCCACGCTCTTAAGTGTTCCCCGGATCTGGACCTCGTTCTTGAGCTCCACGGTGATTTCGTGTTCGACAAGCGTCTTGAAGAAACTGTGCTCTGGTCAGTACGCTTCGCTTGGTGAGAGGGGTGAGTGAGCGCCAGGCTGTGACAATAGCTTCGTTGTGGGCCCATGAAAGGTTCTGGTTGTTTCCGTACCTGAAGAACAGCATCACGAGGATTGAGTTTCGCGAGAAGGTTTTCTGAGGTGCGGTGGGTGTTGGCGCTCAAAGGGGAGCTTGTTGCGACTACGATTCGTTCGTTGTGTTGTTCAGCGCGCGAAAGATGATGCAGCGACATGGGAGCAATGGGCCGCGTGGGGTACATCGCCGACGATCAGCCGATCACGTGTCAACCCATTCATGAACCCCGTCACTTTACTGCGCTATGACTATCTTTACAAGTAGGTGAGGATCTAGCAAGGTTATGAATGGTGGAAGCTGTTGCAACGATTTGATCTACAATGGCATTGTGATGTAATAAGAGAGTGTCGTTGCGTGGTATCAATCCTAATCCTATCATGACCAGTCCGAACTATGTACCAATCCAGAAACCCAAACACCAACCTGATTCATGTCCAATTACTTCCTGGCCCAACCAGTCAGCGACCTCCATGCAGAACCCTCCTTGGCTCCCTCCTCCAACACTTGCACGACACCTTCCAAAAGCCTCACTTCCTCCTTGCCCATCTCCGTTTGTAGTCTCAACATCCACCTCTCCCATGCCCATGACCCCACGAGCCCAGTCAACATTGCGACGTCGCTCGTAGATCCAAGCATGGGGACATCCTTCATCTCTACCTCACCACTCTCCCCAATACACTTCTCTTGCGCACCAACCTTAGCGCCAACGTTCAACTCGTCCTTCCAATTGGCCGCGGGCTGACCCATGGGGAGTACGACCCAGGCGCGCTGAGCGTCTCGAAAGCCAGCTTTTGAGACGCGTGGCAGGAAAGTCTTGCTGGCCTGGGCATCATAACCACGTGTCTTAAGATTGAAAGCGAACTCAACTCCCATAGCCTGCGCGTTGCGCCCAGCGTGCATCAGCTCTGCATCAAGCAGAGAAAACTCCAGGATACCGCCAGGCTTGAGACAGCGGTACAACTCCTTAAGGCAGAGATCATACTCATCTGAGGAGTGACCGGCAGGTTTCTTCGTCTTGAGAAGCTCGTGCAGAGTGCGTGCAGAGATGACGTCGAAATGCGCGTTGGGGAATGGCAAAGTCCAGAAGTTTGGCACATTGGTGTACTTGTGGTTCTTTGGGCCGACAACGTTCAAGGAGAGGTTGTTGCCGACAGTGTTGACAGTCACCACGGATGCGTAGGGATAATCGTAGGCTACGTTCCATGCCCAGTCGTTGACGGCAATGCCACCAACATCGAGAATGCGCGGAGAAGTAGCCCGAGTGACGCACCTCAAGGCGGGCTTGCCGAGCAACTTGCCTCCATTGAGGCGCTTCTGTGCCTCCATAACCCACTGGCCCGGGAGCATTTGGTCGAGTGCCTGGCGCTCAGTCTGGGCACGCGCGATGCGCTCCTTGAGTGCGGTGGGGTCGTTGACGTAGAACTCGGACACAGGGCGAGCAGGTGCTGGGCGCTCCGGTTCATTGAGTTCGAACTTACCCACGAGCTGATCACGGTGTGCGGCAGCGTTGCAGCGGCGTTGAACATGCAGAGCCTCGGAACGCGTCTGGCGGTGAATGAAAGTATCTTGCTTCTCGCAGGTAGAGCGAATGTACTCGAGGCACTGTACATAAGTCTGGATCTTCTTGGGCTCCTCGTCCTCTGCTTCGGCCGTGACGGATTCATCGGCGAAGGTCACCGACTTCTTCAAGACAGGCTTGTCAAGCGAGTTATCCCGGCTGTGAGTGCCACTAGAAAGACTGGGCGAGCCCATGTCGCTCACCCCCCGGAGAGCTGTTGCAAGCTCATCTTGCTCCTCAAGCCACCTACCTGTCATCTCCAAATTGACAGATGAGAGCTTCTCGAGCTCAGCATTGTAGCTCTCACTGTACTGAAAGACAGTCTCGCTAGGCTTGATCTCGTTGACTTCGACATTCTCCTCCACTGGGCTGAAGACTGCGGTGCGAGCAGCAGCCATGACGTCCTCCAACCCATCCAACGTCTCGCCACTAAGAGTTAGGGGACGTTCAGGCAAGGTTGGCATTGGCTCGGCGTTGGAGAACTGCCAAGGAAGGTTGTAGAATTTCTCGGCTGTGGAGGTATTGGGAATGGACTCTTGACGGCTGGGGAGGCTCCAGGTAGCGCGAGCGCCGGATTGAAGGGAGGAGAAGAAGCCTCCGGGAGAAGGCACAGAAATAGCGGAAATGGGTGTGTCGTCGTCTGTCTCATCCTGATTGCTGCCAGAAGAAGGAATCGCTAGACCCAAAGACGGGCGGGACACTTGCTGCATCTCCATCTCTCCCCTTGGCTCTGCAGGCGGTGTTTCTTGGTCATCCCCATCCTCTTCAATGGCAGACTCTCCAAGGTGCTGAAGAGTGTGCATAGCTTGGAAATCGAGCTGCATCGGAGCCCATGAATCCTCGGTCGAGATTGAGTCACGTCTTGAGCGTGTGTCTGGAGTGGCGGGGCAGCTCAGCTTATCCAGTTCTTCCGACGTCAAGCTTCCATCCAATGATGGCGCTGCCGAATGCTCTGGGATCTGAAGGTTGTGCGAGTTGATCATCTCCAAGACACGGCGCGATGGCGTGAGAAGAGCTGAAGGTGTCATTGGGACCGCTGACGTTGCGCTCCTCAGTTTCTCAATAGTCGGCCATGCTGTCGGCGAGGGAATGATGAGAGATGGAAAGCGAACTCGGCGGTGTGGCCCAGAAACTTTCTTCACTGACGCAGAAGCGTGAAGGGGGACCTCGGCCTCATCGTCCGTTACATCGTACAAGGAATCGAAGTCGCTATCATCGCGGTCGGCACGGCTGAACTTAGGTCGATATGTCGAACCAGCGGAGACGGGAAATCGAGGTGAGGGCTGTGGTGTAAGGTCAAACAAGCGCGCTTTGGGTGTAGGAAAGTCATCGTCGCTACGAGGAGACATAGCACTGTCGGCTGTGAAGTAGTATTCGTAGCATGAATCGTGTGCGGCGCTGGCCGGGTACGTTGAGGGCGCAGATGTCTCAGGCATGTTGTTAATCGTCCTGATGAATTATAACAAATCGATCTCGTCCTAAGTTGACCAGCACTTGATATTAGATCGGGCAATAACCCTTGACTACGCTGATCAACAGCGAATGCGCAAAAACAGAAATAATGGAAATGCTTCGATCAACGAAGACTTGAAGTGAGTGTAACTCGAAAGGCGAAGTGAATGGCAGAAGCAGCAAGCTGCGCGTGAGCGCCAAACCAAGGAGATTATATCGAGCGTAGCCGCTCCGCTGTCGACTCACTTGACCCAGTGTCACCATGGCTCACAAGGCTGCACTGCCAACTGTTCGTACAGTCGCGGAGAAACCAGATCAGGCCTAGGTGGGAAGTATGCAGCGGCTCAATATTGGCCACGACATTGAGACCGTCTTTCTAACACGTTGGTTGGACAGCTCGATTACATGGCTGGGAGGGGCTATGCAAATTCGGGCGTCATGCGCGATGCACTGCGTGAGATGGTTGGGTGTTCGTTGTGTAAGCGCCCGGCTTCTCTATTTGTAGCGCTCGCGTATTGCACTTGTGGCCAATGAAATGCTTCAGTCATGTTCTACAGCATACTCGCCCAATAGCGCGGCCTTTCGGTGGAAACTTTTAGAGTTATCTCTAGTTTGTTTAGCACGTGTATGTGTGATATTCTCACGCTCCCGCTGAGGCGATAGCGGCCCGTTGCAGATGGATCTCATGCCATGCGTGTTGAACACATTAAAGATGGCGTTGGCGTGAATGAATAGCGGCAGTAGGGAACGATATTGAACTGCAACCCAAACTGGTTAAGGCCAATACGACAAGTACAGCGTGAATCGAAACAGTTCGTGGATCAATAAGATGGCGTTGAACAGTTCGCATAAACAAAATATGAGCGACACGCCTGGTGCCCCGCCTAGAAGCCCCACATAGCTTGGCATCGTCACAGGGCAAGCACTGTCAACACCATAGTAGCCATCGTGAGTTTTGATCACATCACCAATCTCCACCTCACAACTCGGGACGCCCATTGGTACCGGACCGACCCCTCACCGCCTCAATTTTCCGTGAAACCGCCCCATAGTTGACGAATATGTCTCCGCCTGCTATCATTGCCCCGTCGATTCTGTCGGCAGACTTCGGAGCGCTGGGAAAGGCATGCTCCGATACTATCTCCCAAGGCGCTGACTGGCTCCATGTACGACCCCGAGCGCTTGAGAACACACTTGACCATGCTGATGCTTCCAGGTCGATATCATGGATGGCCACTTCGTGCCTAACATGACCTTCGGCGCACCCGTCGTAACGAAGATCCGCAGTCATGTCGATCGTCCAACTGCCGCACACGGAAAGGGGACATTTGATTGCCATATGATGATTGCGGAACCTAAGAAATGGGTTCGGGAGTTCAAGAAGGCAGGATGCGACCTATACTGCTTTCATTATGAGGCCGCCGTATCCTCCACTGCGGCTGAAGAGCCGTCTGCCACATCAGATAAGAAGACTTCGCCTAAGGAGTTGATCAAATACATCCACAACGAAGGCATGCAAGCTGGAATTGCAATTAAACCAAGCACAAAGGTTGATGTGCTGTGGGATATTCTTGAGAACCCGAACAAGGATGAGGTACCCGATGTGAGTGAAACCCGTTTCCTAAACTTCTACATGTGGCTTCAGTCCCCCTCAAGTAAAGAGAGGAACACCACTGTACGGAGTGATTGTACATATTCCTTCTAGAGAATATCGAAGGTGCTAGCATGCAGGGCAGGCATGTAGCTTCGGCGGCTGGCTGCAACGGCGCTTAGCAATGCAGTGGGGAAGTCTGTAGCCAGCTTACCCTTTACCGCCTGTTGTACAGCCTGCCAAGTCATGCTCGACTTTGATGTCTACTGGTGGTGTTTTAGAATGCTTCACCGGCGCTACACCACTCTTGCTTCTCAGAACCATCCCCGCGCCCATTCTCACAAGAAGTTTGGAAACAAGAAGTAAGATCTCAATTGCTAACGTGCTATCAGATGGTGCTTATCATGACCGTCGAGCCCGGGTTTGGTGGTCAGTCCTTCATGGCATCAGAGCTACCGAAGGTCTCAGCCCTACGCGCTAAGTATCCTGAGCTTCACATCGAGGTCGATGGCGGTCTGTCAGAAAAGACTATCGACCAAGCCGCCGATGCCGGTGCCAACGTAATAGTCGCTGGCAGTGCTGTCTTTGGCGCTGCTGACCCAGGTGATGTAATCAAGAAGCTTCGCGAGGCTGTAGAGGCAAGAAGAGGCAAGCTATAGACGTTTGACCGATACTAACACGCAGCAAGGGTGGTAGACGCAGACAAAGCTTCTCTGTCTTACGAAAAGCTTATTAGAATAATTTAGGCATAGCGATGTTGCATACTATATACTAAAAACTTTCCAGAGTGACTGTACTAGCCTTCCAACGCGTGAACAGTTCAATGACGTCATCAAACGCGATCTCTTTGCACGCGTATCTGCTCCTGGCATAACCAGCAAAGCTAATGCATTGTATACTTTGCCTTCGGTGATCTATCAGTACTACTGTTCTCGCTTTTATCAAGCTTATCAGTTCAACTACCTACAAAGCACAGCACACCGCATCCCTACCTTCACACAAGCCCAATTGTCGCCATCCTCTGCACACACGGAAGCGTTATCAGAACCTCGGACCTTCAATGAAGCGCGGTGCTCTGGACACATTTTTCAAAGCGACTGCTCCAAAAAAAGTCAAATATGAGACTACTGCCGACGCCTCCCACCATGCAGCTTACCCTTTTCCTATACCCCATCTCCCCGTCGACTTCAAGGAGCAGCTAGGTTTTGCTCCAGCTGAAGAAGGGATTTTGATGAACGACAAGCTTGACTTAGACCTTGTTTATTACCAACCGTATATACCACCCGCCATAACTACGGGCCTCTTCGAGTTCCTGCGCCAGGAACTGCCGTTCTATCGGGTGCAATACACTATTACTCGGTTCGGCAAGAAGACCGATATCAATACTCCCCGTTTCACCACAGTCTTCGGCGTCGATGAAACCTGTCGATTCGATCCAAATGGCGCCATTATAGATGCGCACACGGGCAAAGCGATAGAAGCTTCCAAATTCAAGTGCAGGCCGCGTCCTATACCGCAGTGCTTGAACGAACTTCGAAAGATCACGGAGGGCACTACTGGTGATACGTTTAATTTTTGTCTGGTCAACTATTATGCCGACGGAAAAGACAGCATATCATATCACTCGGACGACGAGCGATTCTTGGGTACCAATCCATCGATCGCTTCTTTCACGCTTGGCGCGAAGCGGGATTTCCTCATGAAACACAAGCCAATCCCACCCAAGGAAGGAGAAATTACACCGGACCCAGGCCAGATCAAATTACCTTTAGGCTCTGGAGACATGGTGTTGATGAGAGGGAAGACACAGTCGATGTGGCTACACAGCATTCCAAAAAGGGCGGGTGTAGATGCCAACAAGGGGAGAATCAACATCACCTTTAGAAAAGCACTCGTTAAGGGTGGAACGGAGAACTACTATCAGTACAATGTCGGCACCGGGGGGGTGTATCGATGGGATGCCAAACAGGCAAAGATGGTGTTGAGTACAGATCCAGGCGCTGCCCAAAAACATACGGGAGGGGATATGTTATAAGTACGAGTCGAAGAAATATCGTCGCTTTACAATGCATCTCTGCTTCATTGACAAACACAGCTGGCGATGTTGAGGTACGGAGCCAGGAAGGCGCATGGTGGTAGTAACGACCGGATCAGGCTAGAACGGGCAAGACCGTGCGTGCCCTGATGCGCATCGACCCCGCCATGAGAGTGATTGTCGCAAATGCATGCTGGCTGCTTGCGAGGATGATGATTGTGATGCTCTCGCCAGCCACAATAGTAGCGTAGCTGTAGCGCATTTGTGAGTCAGACATGCATGGCTTAGTAACGACGATGTCAGTATGGTGACGATCACCAAGTCTGTGATCTTTGGAACCCGCCAAGCACTTCCCGTCGGACTTAATGGCTGGGGAAGCTGTGGGCATTGATCTCACACTTGATTGTCTGCTCGCAGACACCCGCACGACAACTGCTTTTGAACACTATCATATGTGTGGCCTTTAACTTGCGGACTGCGCATTCCTTCCTCAGATTCCCTTCAACAAGTAAAGTTCTGTGTGCGCGCGTTTGCTTGGTGCTGCCTTCCAGAGGCTTGTGAGTAGTGAGAAGCGCAGCGCAATGCGCCGGCTTTGCCTACAGCAGCTGACTTGTCTGCGCAGATCCGTTCGAGGCAGCACAAGGTCGCCAAGTGGTCTATAGTCTCACGAATCTTGCTTCGACATACCGAGATCGTACGCATACGTTCGCAGCCAGTATCCACTCTTGCATTCGACCGACGTTGGACCTTGCAGGTAGAACCGACGCGGAGCACCTGCTTCGTGAACGCGTATTCGAGATCGCCTGGAGACACGACCGATTCGCGAGACCGGATATCGTACAGCAAGTAGCGCCCAAGTGCTACGAACAAAGCTCAGAAAAATTGCTTGAGCTGTGCTGCAGCCTGCACGCAAGGCGATCAGAAAGTCTCCAGTTGTATGGTACCGCGCAACTGTTGGAGACAGATAAGGACCGGAGCGACCCCGAGCCGCGCGATCTCACCACTTCAGGAGACTCGCCCACTGTATCCCACGAAGTCTTGAGCTTCTGAGGGTATCAGCTAGAATCGTGGCCCCCTAGTCCAGGCAACGACCAGACACGCGTTGAAGCAACACTGTGGGTTCGGACTTAATTTATTATCTCCGCTTCGTCCGGACTATCCAGCGAGTGAAGTGAACACCAAAGCAGCAAATAGGTCAATATGCCGCCACAGCACACACCACCATCTACGACCTCGTCCAGCGCCGGTCAATCGCCCCCAGATCCTCAGTTCCGAGTTGTGCGGAAGCGAAATCGGATACCTCTGTCATGCGGGCCCTGCCGACACAGAAAGTAAGTACACGATCGATTACCGATTGATACGTGTCGGCTGACATGGGTAGATTGAAATGCAATCGAGCACAGCCTTGCGATAACTGCACCAAGCGAGGGGATACTGGGTCATGCACGTATGCTTCGCCTGGTAATAGAAAGAAGAATGCAGTCAGCGCTGCCACGACAGCATCCCCTGATGATATGCAGAATCGGATCGACCGACTTGAAGGCCTCGTACTTTCTCTGATGACAAACGGCGCCCAGAGCGAAGGGCCAGCGGCTGCACAGGCAGCTATCGCCAACAGCCTAAACAGCGCTTCTTCTGACCAGCAGTTTGACCTAGGCAACATGAGTAGCGGAATGAGCAGTGGCCAACCAGATTCAATCCCGGAAGAGGATGCGGGAGAAGAGAGTGAGATGGAGACAGTAACAAAATCGATTGGCGTAATGAAAGTCAACAACAATCAGACTATATTTGCATCCGAGGCCCATTGGTATGCTATTCTTGGCGAGGTATGTACCTGTTGCTATTCTTACGAGCCTATTCTGACGCACAGTAGCTATCAGAAGTGAAGAACTACTTTGCCGAACACAAGAAGCAGTACGACGACCAATTGAAACGATACAAGGCCAGCCACAGCGAGGAGAGTCCTCCTGGCACAGGTTTCTTGTACGGCCAGATGAAGCCAATCTCGAGGCCTGAGATCCTATCACGATTCCCGCCTAAGCCCACAGCTGACATCCTCGTATCACGATTCTTCAACACATACGATCCAGGAATCCATATAATACACGGGCCGACTTTTCAGAATGAGTACGACAAGCATTGGCTGAATCCCGATGAAACTCCTATCATTTGGCTCGGTCTTGTGTTCGCAATGATGTGTATTGCATTACAGTCGTACACAAGAGCGGGTGATGAGCCGCCTGAATACAACGGTAAATCCTGGGCGATGTCCAAGGAGTACCGGGACCTGACTGCGCAATGTCTCGTAATGGCAGATATCACCCAGCCCACTCAAGGCATGCTGGAGACGTTGATTCTACATGTTCACGCCGAATATTCTCGAAGCAGAGATGCAGAGGTCGGTATCTTCATCAGTACAGGTATCATCGTCCGGCTGGCTATGCGTCAAGGTCTACATCGAGATCCGGCGCCATATCCTGGCATATCCGTGTTCCAAGGAGAGATGCGGCGCAGAGTGTGGGCTTGCATCCGGTCTTTTGATCTTCTGTTCTCCGCACAAGCTGGTTTGCCGCCAATTATGCGACCGCGAGATACCAATACCGATGTTCCGCGCAACCTTTACGATGACGAGCTGGTGGAGGATATGAAGGTACTTCCTCCGTCACGACCAGAGACGGAAGCAACGCCCACATTATTCCTCATCAACCGCACCCGCCTGATATATAAGCTGGGAGAGGCCGTGGAGCTGACGGACACACTTACGTGCTCATCCTACGAAGAGGTCATGAAGCTTGACGCGCAGGCCCGGGAACTGCACGACAGTATTTCACCTCATCTCCAAATGCGTTCTATGGATGATTCAGCTCGCGATACATCGACGCTGATCATGCAGCGGTTCACTCTAGATCTTCTATTCCTCAAGATCATATGTGTACTGCACCGAAAGTACCTTGCATACGCACGAGTCCATGCAAGATTCAGCTACTCCAGAACGGCCGTCATCGATGCGTCCATGACTATGTTGCGACACCAAGCAACGTTACACCGGGAATGCCAACCTGGTGGTCGCCTACGAAACGTGAAATGGTTCATCTCCTCCCTAACCACAGTGGACTTCTTGCTTGCCGCTATGATTGTTTCGTCCGACTTGTACCACACTATCAAGACCGGACGTCAAGGTCGATCGTCGTCCTCAGGGGATCTGTACACTTGGGCCCCAGACCAAGTCGACGAAATGCTTGACGCCATCGATACAGCTGTCGGGATCTGGGAAGGATTGAAAGACCACTCAATGGAGGCCTATAAAGCGTACACAACACTGAGTGTCATGTTGAACCAGCTGAAGAAAGACCGCACAGCTAGGCAAACAACAGGGAGCTTCTCCACAGTATCGACGTTCCCGAATAACACTCCAATGGACGATGCAAATGTGGCCCCAGAGCATTCTGCGGCAATGACGCTGGGTATGCTCAGTACCGGAGGCATGACTCCTAACTCAGCGAACATGTTCGATCAGCGATACCCGGCATCCATGGCCAACTTGTTGAACGATCCGATGCCACAGCAACCATCCGGCCTGACACCAAATTTTGGAGGAAGTACGACATCCGGCCCTGGAGCTGTCGAGAATGCGCCAAGTCCATTCTCGAATCTCTTTGGTGCCAATTTGTTCCAGAATCTGGACCTTCCTCCAACGGACAGCATCAACTGGGTATGTATAAGTGTTCGGTCGTCGTGTGAGCTGAGTATTGACAATAACAGGACGCATGGGACTCATACATCCAAGGCCCAGGCATTGATACCCAAAACAACTTTTTCCCTATGGATCTCAGCGGCATGCCAATGCAAACAGATGCAGCCGATTTGCAAACCCCACCGACGTCTAACACTCAGACGCCGAATCAGCGAGCGGGTGCTTTCGGGCAGAACATGTACATGGGTGTAGGTCCATCCCGTCTTCCGTCCAAATAACGCTATGCTAATGCTCCCGAAGGCTGACCCAAAGACAAGTAATGGTGTGGGATACTCGATGGGCTTTATGACAAACATGAAGCGGGAATAGTACCAGTGACTGCCAAACGATGCGCACGATGTTAAGGAAGGAAAGGTCAAGCCAGACTTCTGCTTGTTATGGATAGATGTATGCTAGGAAATACCACTCTGCATTAAGTTATCAATGTTAACAAGAGGAAATGGTCTCGCAGAAATTCACATGCAGGACTCTCCGCCTCTTCAAACGGAGCTTGGGTCCTTGTATGCGTCGTTAATCAGTGAGACGACTCTTGATTTACTCGCTATGCTCTCTTCCCTCGTGCTTACTCAAAAAGAGTGTGCAAGTAGCAGGCTGTCTAAATAAAGCCCCGCGCCCCACTTCTCCACGATACCTAGACCCTGAACGCGACGTCATTGGCAACAACAACAGCCAGCTGACAAGGCAACCGGGCCTTCATCCAACCGTGAAAGCCTCACACAGCACCAGTAAATCACCGAGCCACCACCTTTCCCATCTCCTCCGCACGACAGTCCACCAACCCAGCATTTACTAACCGCACATCCCCTCCACCCACAAATCCGCGCACCCCAAACTCTCAACTCAACTCAACTCAACGCAACTCCACCCAGCCCAGCAGCAATGTCCGCCTCACCCACCGAGACGCCTATATCCCCCCTCTCCACCAAACCCACCGCCTTCCAACCCGCCGCCCCCGCCCCCGCATCCGCCCCCCTACCCTCCAGCATAAACACCTCGGTGCAAGCCATCAACGCACAGCCCGTCGAACTCGACGGCCTGCCGACCAGCCCCGCCGAGCAAACACTCAAGCGCCAGTCCACAGCCGGTACAACCGTCCCAACCGGGAACAGCAGTAGCCGTGTCCTCAGCCCCGCCGACCCAGACATCGACGCCGAGTTTCTGAGCGAGGGGGGCAAGAGCGAGGGGGAGTTGGGGAGGGAGGTGAGTGCGCGAGCTTCATTGTGAGGGTGTACGGGGTTGGGCAGGATATGCGGATCGGATCGGATGAATGGTGATGTGCTGATGTGCTGATGTGTGCGAGCAGAAGCGCGCTGCGATGCTGGCCAGCAGGTCGCGGGATCCAGGCGTGATCGTCGATGTGCCGGATGAGCCGACGGCGGAGGCGGTGGAGGCGGCTGGGGGGTTGGACAGGAGGGGGATTGAGGCTGGGGCGTAGGATGGCATGCTGGCTGGCTGGCCTGGAGATGGCAGCGAGGTGCGCAGTGCAGTGCGGTGCAGTGCAGTGCAGTGTGGGACGACGGGACGGTGCTGGGGCTGAGTGAGATGAGATGAGATGCGCGCATCTGCTCTCGAGCCTCTCTTCTTCGAGCGTTGTAGCCATGTGTCTTCTGGTCGATTGAATGCTAGTGACCTTTTCTTACCCCCGCCGCCGCCGCCGCCTCCTCCGCGATTAGACGCGCTGCTCCTGCTCCTGCTCGACCCGCTGGCTCGCAGGAACCAGCTTCCACCGACGTAAAGTAGGTACCCGGAGTAATGTGCCTCGTCGACCGTACCGAGCCGCCGTGCCTGAGTAAGAGCCATGACCACAGCGACGCTGAGCGTGTTCCTAGTGGATTGCAAAAGGTGTCTAGCAGCGGGATACAGTGTGTTGCAGTCAGTCAGTCAGTCAGTCACCCAGTCACCCAGTCAAGCGGAACGCAATGTGAAAACCCAGCAAACACTCATCACGGCGAGTCTATTGCACTGCAGACGTTGTAAGGTGAGTTGGGGTAGGTACATCAACATCACGCCCATTACCTACCATCTCGCAGCCGGATATTCTGGCTCTTAGAACGCCCCCAGGTCTTGTTCAGACCATCCACGCCTGCACATAAAACCTTCTGGAGCGACCGCCTTGGGTCTTTTCGAGTGCCTTTTAGATGGTCCTAAGGTCAGTGAGTAGCGAGTCAGTCAGTCGCACAGCATGGGTGTTGGAACAGAAACCTGGATGGCTTGTGAGTAGGGACAACGCTACGTGGGTGGTTGATGTGAATAGCCCGGGTTGGAGCATGTCTGCGGTGCGGTGGTTGTGGTGGGCAAGGGATACATGAGACATTGGTTGTGTGGGGACGGTGTGGGTGGCGGGATAGTCAGTCATGCAGCGGGTTCTTGTGGAGTAGGACATGCAGCATGGGAGCAGACTTTCTTTGTGCCTGTAGACAGCTTTCTCAAACCCTTCAAACAGCACCGAATGCACGACGCGGAGACTCAGTGTAGTATGGTACAGTACATGCAAGGTGTTTGGCTCGAACGGCGTAGTCAGACTGGCAATGCCATACAAGCTGGTTGGATATTTCTGTGTGAATCATGTACATGGAACAGGGTATTCTACGCGGTCTTGGACTGGTTGACAGCGTACTGTGTCAGGAACTCGGGGTCGTTGTCAAACTCTTCCTTGACCTGTTCGTGGTGTTAGCCAGACTCGTATCTGTGAGATTGGGAGGGGAGGGGGAAAGCTTACGATATCCAGACCACCTACCAGCTCGCCATCGACCCAGAGCTGCGGGAACGTGGGCCAATCGGCGAACTCCTTCAGGCCTTGTCTGACCTCGTCGTCTGCCAGGATGTTGAAGAAGCCATATCGCACGCCCTTTTCGCGCAGGACGCTGACGGTCTGGCGGGAGAAGCCGCACTGCGGTGCGCTCGGTGTGCCCTTCATGAACAGCATGACGGGTGCGGCCTTGACCAGCTCGCTCAATCGCTTGTGCAGCTCCTCCTTGCTGGTCTCGTGCTGCTCGCCGGAGCTGTACTCGGGTGCGGTGTTGGGGTCGCTGGCGCCGGGCGCGTACGAGGCGAGGTCCTTTGCTGCTCCTGCGCCGTTGGTTGCTGCCCCGTGAGAGTCGGCCGGCCGTGTCACTGTCTGCGCGGGGGGGAGGGAGGAGCCTGCGCTGCCCCCGGATCCTGCGCCCGCGTGCCTCTCTACTGCGGCGCGGACTTTGGCGGCGTCGGAGCCGCTGACGGTGTCGAGCGTCTTGCCGTCTTTCTGGACAACAATGTAGGGTACGGCGGTCACGTCGTACTGCTCGGAGACGTCGGGCAGCTCTTCGGCGTTGAGCGAGAGGAAGGCAATGGGGGCGTCGGCGGGGTATGTGCTGGCGAGCGTCTTCAGGATGACGGACATTTGCTCACATGGCTTGGCCCATGGCGCGTGGAAGTAGATGACGGCGAGCGTGGACGACGGCAGGCTCTGGATGGTCGACTCGAAGACGGACTCGTCTGTGACTTCGCGCACAGAAGCCATGGTGGGTATGGAATGGTATGGTATGGGTATCTCTGAGGGGAAACTGGAAAAGAAAGGCGTGCGTGAGTGGGTGCGGGTGGGTGTGTTTGCGCGCAGATGGGCTGACCCAAGAAGTTATGGCACAAATCTGATAAACCACGAGTTGCCGCCGCTCTGACGTGCTTTGGCTATTCTGCTGACTGAAAGTGCCCACCGCCCACCAACCCCACCAGCTTGCGATTTCGGCATCCGTCCCAATCAGCGGAAAAGGCCCCGCGCCGCGCCTGGCTGGGTTCCTTATCAGATCAGTCCGTGCGCCGCGTCGTGCCTTGTCAAAAAAAAGTCCCAGCATCGAAATCTTGGCAATCGCAGCTGCACCCAACAACACCAACAGCCGCCACAATGATCAAGGCAGTGTGAGTGCTGAACCCTTCCGGCGATACCACCTCCATCTCCCGACCGTGAACTGACCATGCGACCAGCAAGCCCAAGAACGCCCGCGCCGCGCGCGCCATGAAGGCCCGCGAGCCGCAGCAGAACGAGAACCCCAAGACGACGCTCTTCGTGACGGGCCAGAAGACATCGCAGATCCTCAAGCTGGCGACGGCCGACCTGGCCACTCTCAAGCGGCCCTTTGTCGAGCGCTTCACCAAGAAGAACGACATCCACCCCTTCGACGACGCCTCTTCGCTCGAGTTCTTCTCCCTCAAGAACGACACCTCCCTGCTCGCCCTCTCCCTGCACTCCAAGAAGCGCCCCCACTGCCTCACCCTCGTGCGCACCTTCGACCACAAGCTCCTCGACATGCTGGAGCTCTACATCAACCCCACCACCTTCCGCACGCTCCAGCAGTTCAAGAACAAAAAACCCAGCGTCGGCCTCAAACCCCTCCTCTCCTTCCACGGCACCGTCTTCGAAGACCCCACCGAGACAAAATACACCCTCGCCAAATCCCTCCTCGCCGACCTCTTCCGCGGCCAGGACACTGACGAGGTCGACGTCGAGGGCCTGCAGTACCTGATCAGCATCAGCGCGGCGGAGCCCACCGACTCGATCCCCAACCCGGAGATCAAGCTGCGCTTCTACCTGCTCAAGACCAAGCGCAGCGGCCAGAAGCTGCCGCGCGTCGAGGTCGACGAGATGGGGCCGCGCATCGACTTCGCCCTCGGCCGCGAGCACTTCCCCGACGCCGACATGCTCAAGGAAGCCCTGAAGAAGCCCAAGGGCGCAGAGGAGCGCACCAAGAAGAACATCTCCACCGACGCCATGGGCGACAAGGTCGCCAAGATCCACCCCGGCAAGCAGGACTTTGGCAACCTGCAGACCCGCAAGATGAAGGGTCTGAAGCGCAGTCGTGACGATGCCGTCGAGGGTACTGATGCACCCATGGCCGATGCGGATGCGGGTGTTCCCCAGCAGGATGATGTCGACAACGACGCGTTGAAGCAGGCGCTGCTGAAGAAGGCGAGGACCCAGTAGAGCGAGCCTGGTCTAGCGCGTGTGTTTGCATCGGGCGGCGTTAACGGCATTTCGGGAGTTTTTTGTGTGTGCGGTTTATACCAACCTTTTCAGAAGGCCAGGATGGGATGTATCAATCAAAAAGTCGGAGTCGGTCAGTCGGTCGGTCGGTCAGTGAGTCTGTTAGACAGAAAGATAGAAAGAAAGAACAGTCGATGAATGTTGTTGATGTTGTCGTCGTTGTTGATGTTGTCGTCGTTGTTGATGTTGTCGTCGTTGTTGATGTTGTCATTGTCATCGAACCACCAGAAACCGCAGTAGAGGAGGGAGTGAATAGTGTGGATATCGTTTCATCAATTACCATCTTCCCGATTTGAAAAATAAACTCAACTCCCCCCTCCCCAGCGGAGCGTTTCTATGTAAACCAACAAACCCCACTTCCATCTCCACCTACTCATCATCGTCCCCCGCCTCGTCCATCTCCAACCACTTGGCCCTGCACTTGACGGCCGCGCTCCTGACCTCTCTCTTCCTGTCGTCCAGCGCGGCGATCAGCTTCTTGACCACCTGTCTGCGGTACGGCAGGACCGTCTCCTGGGCGAATTTCTCCGGCACTAGCATCAGGCACTGCAGGGCGGCGACGCGGACTTTAGGCGGCGACGGCGGCAGCGAGGACGACGTGCTGCTCACGGTGGCGTTGGCGAGGAGGCGCGAGATCAGGCTGCCGGCGTGGTCTTCGAGCACCTTTGGCTTCTCGGCGAGTGTAGATGCGAGCGTGCTGATGGTGGCTTCTTTGACAACGTCGATGCCTTGCAGATCCAGCGACTGCAGGAGCAGCGTGACTAGCTGGGCCACGTCCTCCACCACCACGTCGAATGGCATCCATTTGAGGATCCCGCTGAGGGCGATGAGGTAGTTTGGTTTCGTCTCGGCGGATGCTTCGCGGAACGACTTTGCGATATTGGGCACGAGTAGAGCAAAGCTTTTCTGCTTGTGTAGGCCTGAGATCTGGCAGTGGTTCGGCTTGGTCAAGAGGTCGTCGGGCTGGAGGAGCGTGGTGAAGCCGTGCGCTACTGTGCTGCCGTGTTGTGGGTGGGAGAGGAGGGAAAGCACGGTTGGGTAGAGAGTGTTGAGTACAGGGCTGCTTCTTAGGACAATGCCCTTTAAGCAAGCGAAGATGACCCGGATCCTTTGCGTGTCGAGCTTCTCGCTGCTGAAGAGATCGAACTTGGACGCAAGCGGGTCCAGGCACGTCTTCAGGCCGGATGTCGAGTGGTATTTGTTGATGATGAGGGAGAGTTGGCGTAGCGAGGCGGATCGGACGGGAATTGTGAGGTGCGATTGTTGAGAGTACTCGGCCAGCGTTGTGATAAGGGCCTGTAGCTCACAAGGGAGAGCTACTTCCTTCCTGAAAGAGGCCAATAGGTGAGTGCTGACCACCATTGTCTTGTCTGTACCTGGCGCAGCAGCAAGGTTGAATGGAGGCAGGTCGGATTGCGGTACGCCACGGAAAAGTGTGTAAAGTTCCGTTGCGATTGCGTTTTGCGATTCCACAGTTTGCGATCTGACGATCAGACCGCAAATCCTTCCTACAAGATCCAGGGTAGTCTCGTCGTTGAACGCGGTTGGGTGCGATGAGTCGGAGCTGGATGCTCGTTGTAATAGCGGCAAAGCAATATCGTTGTAATATGTCGAAGTCTCGGGGCTCTGCGAGAGTTTGTGCTCACCCTTGTTGAGAGCATAGAGCATTGCGGATAGCAACGCAACCAGATATGCTGACGAGGCACCCTGTTGCACCGCTGTGCCGAACTTATTCTTGAGTCGCAAGAGAACAGTGTCAAATATCTTTTCTTCGCTTGAAAGCTTCGCAAATGCTTCCAGAACAGATGCATAGCTCCTCGAGCCTTCAGTGTCGCAGTCTGGCAGCTGGGACAAGAAGGCAGGGAACGCTTTGTCGACGACGATCTGAGGCTTTTGATGTGCGATCTCCACAAGACCGTTCACTGCAGCATCCTTGACCTCGTCTTTTCCATAGGACTCCTCATGGATGACCACGTGCTGCAGGGCCTGAATCGTTCGGCCAACATCTTCCTCGCTCAATAGCTGCCGTACTTTAGAGAGCTGTACCAATCCATCGAGACACACCAATCGGAACGAGACCTCCTTTACTGGCGCCGACTCAACACCGTTCAGCAAAACCTCCAGTGCTTGCCCGCTGAATTCCTTCAAGGCGTTCGTGCTCACTTGGTCGCTGGCTGCGCCTGGTGCTCGCCAGTCGCCATATACTATGACATTGGCACGCACCAATTGGATCAGGACTTCGAGTAAGCCCCTACGCTTCGCCATGGTGTCTGCATTCTGGAACAATAGAAACAATGTAGGCAAGACACCTGCCAGCAGGTTGTTAGTGACTTCAGCAGATACTTGCGCCATCTTATGCAGTATGCGGGCAGATGCCTGTGATTGTTTCGTTGGCGCATCCTCGAGATGTTCGTTGCACTCCTTCACGATGGGCCGCAGGTAGGCGGCCAGGGGTCCACTTGTGCCCTCTGACAACGTTCGTGCGATGGCAGCTAGGGCATTCAAGGCTTCTTCCGCGAGATCCTCCTCTTGTACGTTCAAAATTTCAAACTTCAGAGCGTCCCACAGAGTGATGGAGTATAGTGAGATCGTTCGTGGTCCATACGCATTCACAGAAGCGGTTATGGTCTGCAAAACGTCTCGCTTGGTGTTCATCGATGTTGAATCAAGCTTGTCTAGTAGTGCAGGGAAAGCGTACGGCGCAAAATCCGAAGTCGAAGAAATGCAGTCTCTCAGGCGGTCCTTGAGATCTTGGGCAGTAATACCGTAAGGGTCGTCTGGCGGCGGTCGGAAGGTAATGGGGAAGTAGTTGAAAACGGCGTCGAAAAGATCTTGGGCGTCCGCACCAATGCTCCATTCAGTCATAGGAACTCTCAAGATGGAGAAGACCATCATCAGATTGCGAGGGTCCTTCTCGCCATCGAAGTATGATATGAAGCGCGGTAGGAAATCCCCTGTCTCTGTGTGATGGACCCGTAACGGCTCCCTATACTTGGCCATGAGCTTGTCGATAAGCTGCAGCACGGGATATCGCTCATTCTGCTGCTTGTATTGGCGCAACGGGTGTGTGTTACTGAGCAACGCCTCCAGTAATGCCACCACTCTCTCGTCGTCCCATTTTCCAAGCTCTTCCAACGCCAGTAAAGCTTTCGCGCATGATCCTATACCCTCACTATCTTCGGTCCGGGATATAATAAAGTCGCAGAGGAGGTTTCGTTGCTGTAAAGACAGCACCTTCTGTGGCGTGGCAGCGAGGACTTCGGCGAGGTAGGAAATCGTCTTCGATCGTATGGCGCCATCTTCGCTATTGAAGTATTCTCCAAGGTCTCCTATGAGCTTGATAAGCTTCAATTGGCCGCTCTGCAGTTCTGCTAAACATCAGCTCTCGTCCCGTCCTGCCCCTCCAATCCCCGCACGTACGATTAGCGCTGCGCTGCGCTGTTGCAGAGGCCTCCTTCTTGTTGCGGTCATAGTCCAACAGGTACTGCTGGATATCTGACATGCTCACGACGCGGTTCGAGTGTTGCTCGGTGCTATCAGAGGAGGCGGCGTCCAGCGCGCGTGCCTCCATAGCTAGAGGGAAACGGCTTATGACGCAAGTTGCCCGATTCGCTGATTGGCCGCCGGCATCGGTGGGGCAGAAAAAAAGTTATAACACCACGCAGAGCGCGGCACTTTCACAAACGGAAGTTTTAGGATGACACAGACCAAAAGTCTTCTTGTCCTTCGCGTAGGAAAACGCGTAAAGTAGCCAATCTCCCCTTGAAGTCTCTCTATCAAGTCTTGCTCCGTTCCCTCCATTTCCCCACTACCCCGCCATGGCCGCCGACAAGCCCAATTGCAAGGTGATCCTCGCCAACAACATCGCGAAGGGCGTTCTTGGAGAGATTCAGGATGGTCTGAAGACGCTTGGTCGTAAGCCTCTGCTCGTAGGCTTTCTCTCTAGCAACGACCCTGCCGCAAGGGTATACGCAGAGTGGACTGGCAAGACATGCAATGAGAAGTGAGCTTATCCATTGCATTGCTGCACCAGCTTGCGCTGGGCAGTAAGACTCAAGACTTATATATCACAGTGGCTTTGAGTACGACTTGCGCGAAGTCGACCGTGAGGAGCTCGAAGACGCTCTGATCGATGCCAACAACGACCCTAAAGTCGACGGTATCATGGTCTACTATCCCATCTTCGGCAACAGACAGGATCAGTACCTGCAGCAGATTGTCTCAACAGACAAGGATGTAGAGGGATTGTCCCACCAGTACATCTTCAACATGTACCAGAACATCCGCTTCCTCGACCCTGCCGGTACCAAAAAGAGCATTCTGCCCTGCACACCGCTCGCCGTCATCAAGATCCTCGAGTACCTCAGAATCTACAACACGATCCTCGCATATGGTAACAGGCTGCACGGGCGCACCATCACTGTTATCAACCGTAGTGAAGTTGTGGGTCGGCCGTTGGCTGCTCTGTTGGCCAACGATGGTGCGACAGTATACAGCGTGGACATTGCCGATGTGCAGGAGTTCACTCGAGGCGAGGGCATCAGGAAGAAGAAGCATGATGTTGTAGAAAAGCCTGGTTGGGAGCTGAAGGATTGTCTCCCAAAGAGTGACGTTGTCATCAGTGGTGTGCCTGGAGACAAGTACAAGGTGCCTGCCGAGCTTCTGAAGGATGGTGCCGTGTGCATCAACTTCTCAAGCGAGCGCAACTTCAATCCTGATGTTAAGGAGAAGGCCTCCATCTACGTGCCTGCCATTGGCAAGGTTACGATCGCCGTTCTGCTGCGAAACCTACTCGTATGTGCTACTACCATGTTCAGTCACGAAGTGCTTGCTAACGGGGATAATCAGCGTCTTGCGCAAAACAAGGTTGATGCAGCTACTCAGGCTGCTACGCAGTCTATCGAAGACGAGAAGAAGCCAGCGGAGGAGAGCGCCATTCCGGTCTTGGCTTCCTAGGCACTGCTGCTGGAAAGTATATTTACATTCAAAAATCTGATACCCTATAGAAGGCTTCAAAGCCGCTCAAAATCAACTTGTTATTGCCACACATCTCCGGTGCTCTGTAAAAGTCCATTAGATTTGACACAAATGTAGACTGTATCTTATGGCTCGATATATGTGTCCTCGAAACTGTTCGTTCATGCATTGACAATGGACCCGACGTGCACGTCACACGAGCAAACAAAACATATGGACAGATTTGAGTTCAAGTTCATGTCGATCGTGGGTGAGCTATCCCGTCTCCATTGTGAAATCGAAACCCGTAATGCTTTCACTGCCTCACATCAACGCTCTTACCGCACAGTGACCCTTTGCCTGCTTGGTGAAAATAGCACCCAAAGCATGATAGACCCAATACAGTTTTACTTGCTCAGCACAACGTCAACGTCAGTCAAAGAACAGTTCAACTGCATAAAGCCCGTATTCCGAACACGACTAAGAACCGAGCTCATCGTGGCTCTGTCACCACTCAAAAACATGCTAGACGCCGTTAGCAGATTCTTCGCGCTTGCCCCCTCGACAATCGACGTCGCTGGCTGTAAGCTCACACATGATGTGATCAACCAGCTCATCGAGCACTGCACCGTGCTCAAGCGCACGCTGACCACACAGCGAGAAGCCCTCCGCACGCTACACGCTGTGTCCAAACAGCAAGAAAGCCGGCGCTTCCATCAGATCCAGACTCGCCACGTCGACATCAAGGTCCGTCTCAACGCCATCATTTCCACGACCCAGCATTCGACGGAACCATGGGTGCACGAGATCGCCGACGCCGAAATCGCGCTTCGCGAGAAGATTGTAACCGTCAATAGGCAGTCTCGAGTGACAAACTGGAAAGAAGCAGCGCGTATCCACTGGCCTAGAATCGCAGAGACGTATGCGTGGCTTTTGCCCTTGGTTCAGCGGCTGCAAGAGGCCCTGGTCAAGGTGCAACGGCAGTCCACCGAGTCAAAAACCACAGGTATTCCATTGGACGTCTACCGGTCAGACGATCAGCGTCGCAGCCTGCCCTCCACTCGCGAGCAAGAGCGTCGGATTCGATTTGGCGAAGAGTCAGAGCTGCGGATGTATGAGGTTGGGGGGTTGATCTCAGAACAGAACGAGGGTAGTAGTGCGAGCGTTGCGACGAAAGTGACCGACGGTAAGAAGAAGGCGGCCAACCGTCGCTTTAAAGGCGCAGATGTGCGATACAAGGCTGGCAGTGATGTAGTTTCTGGCTCGGACTTGTAGATCACTTATGGTGGTGCTTCGAAGATAGCCAGCCGGCAACATACTATCGGATGGAATGATAGCTTCACCACAAACTGTGAATGAGACTCAATCGCAAAGTTCAATCGTTCAAACACCCTATATATGCACATCCGGTGGAGAGGTTTTGTGTAAGCTGATCATGCGCAGAAGCGAAGTGGAGTCTTGTGACGTAGAGTGAGCGAGTGTGAAATTGTACGCACTGAGAAGTACCTGAGAGCGATAACGAAGAGACATCATACGAAAGCAATGGCGCTCCCAGGCCTCAGTCAATATGTCTTAAAGCAGCCAACCGCTGAACGCTCGCAGCTCGTTTGTTACCAATAAGACCACTAAAACCAAAAATATCACTCTCTGTAACTACACGCTGGACTGTCTCTAAGGCTTCGTGCATGGTATGTTGCGCAGCATCGATACTGACGTCCGCGACCAGAGGATTGCTTATCTCAAGTGTAGGATCATAGAACGGAGACGTGGGGTCTGTTGAGTTGAGGGAGAAGGCACTTGGTGGAGGCACACAAAGGGTATTGTCGTTTGGCAAATCACCGGTCTGGAAATACTGTCTGATCTTTCCAAAAGCACACAGGTTCTTGGCTGAAAACGAGCAATGTCCAGCCTGGTCGTTGATGAGGAGTGCACTCTCTGGGAACCTAGCATGCATGATCCTGCCACTTCGCAACGGAGTCACCGGGTCTGCAGTGTTACTGACAAAGAGGATCGGGTGGCTTGTGTTGCCACCAAATTCTCCCTCAAATCTATAGTTCGCACGGATGGTCCAGGATGCGCACTTGAGCCTCAGTGTAGACCATATATCGCCAGCGGCGGTTGACATATTGCGGAGGAGATGCCAGTACTCGGTGAAATCTTCGAGGGTGGTATCCTGCACCTCAATGCCGTCTGCGCATAGAACAGCTAATGTTGGGACATCTCCTGCAGCTGGACCCGCTGTAGTCACCGTCCCATTGATACCGCAGGAGAGCGTGTGGGTCTGACGAAATATCTCAGCGAACGAATCGAGGAACTCACCCCTGCCCAACTCAATTTCCGAAAGCAGGCGGGCAAGCAACTTGAACATGTATAGTGGCTGATATATGCTGCTGAATATGATACTTTTGATGTCGGAATAGGTGACAACTTCCGGACCGTCAGCAGATGCCAGCATTAGCGGGCTATGATATAGCGACTGTAGGATCTTTTCGGTGCGTTCCTTGATTGCAGCAGTGCTAGTGGCACTAGTAGCGTTGCCAGTAGCTAAGGGACAAGTCTCTGGGCCAGAGAGCAGGCAATAAGAGTAGAAAGACTCCATAGCCTTCTCGTTATCCACCAGACTGCCATTGCCCAGAGACCGATCGTAGTCCCACGTGTTGACCACTCCATCTAGTACTACCCGACCAAGTCGATCCGGAAACATGGACGCGAATGTGGAGCCTAGAATAGTTCCATATGAGAATCCCCAGTACTGCAATTTGGCCTTTCCTGCCTCGTAGTTCGTACGAGAAGTCCTGTGACAACCAGCTCGTTTGCCCATGTTGTGTGAAGCTTGGGAGACTTTGTGCGCAACATACTCGGCGTGTTTCTCGACAATCTCCAGCATGTCTCGAGCAACGAAAGCCGTCGTCATGTATCTTTTGATGTCTGAACCATCTTGTGCTTCAACAGCCATCCCACACGAAGAGCCAAATGCATGGGTCATCGACCACAGCCGCCCAAGCGCAGCATCTGAGCTGCCAAGGATACCTTCTTCGCCCTCTCTCAGTCTCCAAGCCCAAGCTGCAGCAGGATCGGAGATACACGCAGCTGCAGGTTCAGTCTCACCAATACCACGTGGATCGAATCCGATGATGTCGAAGAATCGAGCATCGTCTCCCGCTGAAGCTGGATCAAGGGCTGGGTCGACAAAAGTTTGGATAGCTCTTCCTGCGATGGCAGCGAAACTCGCCCCTGGTCCGCCTGGTCCGCCTGGGTTGATCAAAATCGGGCCCCCGTAACGAGGGTCGTCGATTGCTACTTTGGCAGGGAGTTTGACGATCGCCAGGCTGATCGTGTGGTCTGGAAACGTGCCATTGAAGTAATCCAAGGGCAGACTCAATTTCGCACATTGGAAATCGTCATAGCATTGGTGGAAATCGAGGTCTTTCTTGGGTCGAATCTAATGAGCGGTCAGTATCTTGCATATCGTGCTACTGTTTACACAATGGATTTCGGCGTCGAGGTGGAAGTTGCCGGTCAAGCGAGGTGATACTGCATGCATGCGTTCTCAACATGCCTGCCAGAGCCACGGCAACGCTAAGGCCTCCAACCGGAGGGGTCATTTTCTCTGGCCATTCGCAACCCAATGCCACTGCATTGATTATGTTTTCTGGGAAAATATTTTGCTCTCCACGTTTGCTGATGGGCTTTGGCGGTGTTGGATTGATCGACCAGATAAGAAATGAGGTCGATGCGCTCACTGCCGAAACCTAGGAATGTTAGACACATACCTGGGACCATCTGAACGGCTTCGAGGCATGTCCGACTCTCCCTCGTTGTGGCTGGGTCCCCGGCTGTGGAATGAGATGTTGCTTCAGGCTGGGAAAGACCGTGTCTAAGCCGGCAAATAGAACGATTGCTACCAGGACAGCAGTAAGAAAGCCATTGCAGGCGGAAGCCCGGCGAGGTGCGGCCAATGCATCAACTGGCCCATTCCAATACTTCATGATATCCTCGACTCCAGCTGAAAATGGGGTGGATGATGCTCCAGGATGTCGGGGAACGGGGCTCTTACCAGCACAAGCGGCACAAGGCAGCAACATTGTGGGCCATGGCGGGCCATGGCGGGCCACATGGCTGATGCGGGTGGAGCGCCTGACTAGCGACGATCACTTGCATTTGCATCTACTGTATGCACTCGGCTGCAGCCAGTCTTCGAGCTCACGGCGGTTATGTACGTTTGATGCAGGCATGTCACAATGTGCTGGCTGTGCTGACAGCTCGTTTTGCTGTCTCGCGACGTAAGGTCTTGTGGATATTATCCAAGAGCAATTACGATGGTGTGATGTGGTGTGGTATTTGGCAGCTGTAAAGCTACACAGTTTGGTGTTCGGAGTGTGGGGTCGCGTTACACAGACATTGACTTGACGATAGCACCAATCAATCGAATGTAGAGCCGCATCTGCGAGCACTATGCCCGTTGTTTTCTTATTGAAATACTTCGAGGGACTCAAGACCGTCACATCAAAGTGGTTTTGTATCATCGTGTGCACATAAGCTGTGGAAGTGAAATTCGCAAGTAGTAGCAACTTTTTGTGAGCATCATCTCGACCAGAAATACGAAGGAACCGTGACCAAGGTTGAATTACACAGCCGAAACCACGACCGAAGACAAGTAAATCCTGATTCAATGGGTATCAATCATCTCGTCAGCGCGACTCAAGGACAGCTCCCGAAAGTCCGTTAAAAGGAGTGGGAGAACATATTGAACCACCAGCACCTGTCCCAATCCGATACGGCGTCTATCAGAGTTCGAACGATAAACTTGCAGTCAAGTTCAGACGCGATAGACTCCTTGCCATGCCCGTCCGTCACTGACATACTTGGTGTGCTGACACACAGAGCAGTGAGTGAGGTAGAGCCTCGTAAGCCGGGTGTTTACCACTGGCCACCACCTCCCTGCTGCTGGTCGCCGTAGCCTTGACGCTGCTGGCCGCCGCCGTAGCCGCCTTGACCTTGGTAGCCACCGCCCTGACCGCCTGGGGGACCCCACTGGCCGCCGCCGCCGTAGCCTGTACATCGTTAGCATATGCATTGTCAGGCTTGACGTGATTACGAACCACGACCGCCGCCGCCGCCATAGCCTGGTACTGTGTTAGTCAAGGATCAAGGACATTCAAAGTGTAGATCGCAGACTTACCACCGCCGTTGTAGCCACCTCCTCCTCCGCGTCCGTAGCCGCCGCCAAAGCCGCCGCGACCGCCGCCGCCGCCGCCACCACCAGCGCGGTCAGAAGCCTTGTCGACGCGAATGGTGCGTCCATCGAACCTGGTGAGGTCAGAATGTGCCAGTAGAGAAACTTCGTGTTAAGCAAATCATGACAAGGCTGCCAAATAGCTCCTATGTGGAGCGCGTCGCAACCATTCTAACAGGTCAGGAAGTGGGAATACTAACTCGATGTTGTTCATGTTCTGCATAGCATTGTCGGCCTCAGCATCGGTGGCGAAGCGGACGAAACCGAAACCCCTGCTGCGACCGGTATCGCGGTCCTTGACGACGACCTGTGGAGAAGTGAGCGCAGTTCATCTTCCGATCATGTGCTGCTCAGAGAGCGCAACTTACAGCCTCTTCGACTTGACCGAACTCCTCGAACTTCTGGCGCAGAGTCGCATCGTCGGTGTGCCACGCAAGACCTCTGAATGATTGTGAGCGCAGAGCTGTCGTGATAGTGAGGTAACTTACCCTATGAAGAGCTTCGACATGGTGAACTAAAGAAGCACTGAACTGTCTCAATATCGATCCTCGAGCAGAAAGACACGCGCGCGATACAAATAGCCACTCAACAGGTAGATAAGAAATGTACTAGAGGGAAGGAAGCTGGGGGACACATGCGCAAGAACACCGCGGCGGCATCCTCTGCAGGTCATAACAAGCAACGTGACGGAACGAACATTTAGTCTTAAGCACCAGGCTGTTTTGGTACCGATGGCACAGGTAGTCGATATATTGTATGGATGCAGAGTGAAGTCCGCTGCAAGGTCGTGATGATGAAGCAGAGAGAGCGAGGTGGAGGGCTTGGGTTGGCGGGGCAGATAGAACTAAGACCCCTCCAGTGAACGAAGCTAGCTGCGTTGGTGTAGTTGGCGCTCACGCAAGTGAACCTGGGTCGAAAGTGACGGCTGGACGGGAAAGAAGAGCTGATCCGGTCGACTGACCGATTGTTGGGCGCTTTAAATGCTTCGTGCTAGGAAGATCGTTGGAGAGCCAGCGGAGTGAACGTATTGCGTTTGTGAACTCATTGCGTCGGGCTCAACGTCTGATCGCAGGAACACCAGCTCTCCCACCCACCTGTTTCCCTAGGCTAGCTTGTCCCGTGTACGTTTCCTCATGCCGGAATAATGCAGCCTGGCGTTAGCTCAAGGCTAGTGGACTCCAATAACAGGGCAGCGTGCCAGCGAAAACAGACAGGTCGAATTGTCTGATTCGACTTCTCATGATGCCTGCACAGGCGCGATACACTATTGGATACATGTGAACGGCGTGCACTTGGAAGGCCTTGCAGACTGTGGGTTGCATGCTCGGAGGCCCAAGAGCGCATTCGGATGCAGCCAAACCAGAGACATCACCGTGGATATGGGCTATGGACCATGGGATTGGTCAATTAAGAGGTGGGCCCAGGCCGCTTATCATAGTCACGCCCAAATAACATGGAGGGGCTGACGGCTTAATCCCCGTGCGTTTCTGGCATTCACTGCTCCGCGACGCGTGAATTCTACGCGAATCTTCGCAGATCTGTCCAGGACTCCTTTTTTTCGCGCGGACATCTAGGTACCCGCTGCTTTAGGCAGTGCTTTTTGGCCGCAAATATATGTATGACGGCGCTCGTTTGGCCCATCAGCACTCCACACAATGTGAGGGCGATCGGTCGTCGATGACAGGGATTCAGAGCAGGACTTCGGCATGCTAGCTTTACACTCGCTGTGCGCGTCGTGGCACACCGTTCAGCGTTGCAACATGTTACACCGAGGCTAACATCTTCCCACTATAAACACGGCAGACAAAGACGATATGTGCAGGCTCGGTCAGAGAGCGATGTCGCGGCGCTGTCACTTCCTTTCGGTCGCAACATCCGTCAATGTTCCACAACAAGTGAATCGGACAGCGGCAGCGACAGCCGTGTATGTCCAGAGCACCTACCACGCTCGAAGAGGCGCCTCTCATTGCAGCACTACGCACAGATACCTTCGGGTCGTTGCCGGTCTGACAACTGCAACGGTGAAGCACGATAGCTGTAGGCTTTCGGACCGTGAACGTTGTGCAGTCATGCAATTAACAGCACTCCATGCCGCGAATTGGCGAAGCCTGCCCGGTAGGTGGTACCTGCCTGTCCCGAGAAGAAAATTGCCCCCAAGAAGCATGGCAAGTACGCTGTCGATTGGGCATGACTTCCAGCTCTACACACGCAGGCTCCACTCTCTCAATCTTCCACGTCACACAAGCTCAGCCCGCGCAGAGATCGAATAACCAACCCACCACCGTGCCAGGTTGTACAATCCCCGTTGTTTAGGTTCACCTACGGCACGGCTCGCTTGAAGTTGTTGGCGCTACTGTTGCTGCATCGGCACCGGAACGTTGACTGTACTTGAGCATGGATATACAGAAGTGGCTTGCTGAGACTGGGAGCCCAACTCGCGCTGGACGACCCGATATCGAATATTTCCTCTTGCCGAAAAAGGAAGATTCGGACTTCAGAGCGAAGCGCAGACGGAAGCGCAGACGGAAGCGCAGCTCGTCGGATAGCTCACTGCTCAAGGCGCCGTCTCCAGAACCTCCTCGCAAGGCAATCCCAGCGAGCCGACAGAAAAGCCGTGCTGCCCAACGCCCTACAGTGACCCCGCAAATCGATGCATCTCGCCATGCTCAGAGGGAGTCCGTGGGCAGTAGTATTGCAAGTCAACGTTACCTACGAAAGCCTCGTCGGAAGACCCGCCTAGACAAATATGTTGTTGAGCCGGATAGACAAAAGCAGAAGGACAAACTAGAGCCTCCCAGCCGAAAGAACCCATCGAAAAAGCTTAGGCGAAAGCGAGAGCGATGCAAGGACGAGAAAACGTATAACTGGGTTGGACAGGAGTTCCATGCCGAGAATGTCGCTAAAGATCGACTGACAGTGAGCGCGTTACACGATCTTCTGTGCTAAGTGCTAATTTCCCATCTAGCTGAAGCCTCTGGAGAAGATTGGTTTTTTCAGCAAGGGTAAGAGTTCAAACTCAATCAAGGGCCGTGGGTGTAAGACTTGCACCAGACCAACTAGTGCATAACGCAGAGGAAGCTGATGACTTCCATAGTGCCAGACCTTGTGTTCTCAGAGATGAGATTCTTACGGAAAGAAGATGCTGACAGGGAACCAGTCACAAACGCTGTCGATGCGAAGAGAGAGCGCAAAAAGGACAAGGCACGGATGAGAGAAGACGACATTTCGGCATTCTTCACCTCTGCGCGTGCGCTTAAGGAAATCGATGGGAACATGGGGCTTCCGAAGATTTCTGCGCCAACTGGTATTCAACGTTCGCGACGCGCGTGGGATCCATCGAATCAGTGTGACGTTGCGGTTGCGGTAGCCGAGTCAGATAGTAGAGCCTCGCACCTAAGCTTCAGCAAAAAGGCGCCTTGCTATGACGGCAGTAGCTACGTCTCATGGTCAGAGTCCATGCACGCACCCACCACAGTGCCAATGAGAGGCTCGATACCTGCTCAATTGCATGATAATGCAGTGTTCGATCAGCACACAGCGGCTCTTCAATCTCGAAGACACCCACCATCTCGCCAGCTAATACCTTCTTCCATCAGATCTGTATCTGCAGTCCATAATGCGAATAAAGTTGGGACTTCGTCAGTACCTCGAGTAGTAGTGGGATTATCGAGGTCGCGTTCGCTACCTCAAGGCTCCGGTCCCCCTCACACAACGAGATCTCTCGATCGGAACGTAGGTATCAGTACCTCTGCAGGGGTGATTTCGTCATCACCGATGCCACCACAAGCGCGGATAGCCAGAGACGATCCAAGCCTGGCAGTCAATGAGCTGCCACCGACTGAAAGCCCGCATCGGTCAACGAGCCTAGGCGCTTTGTTGCAAGACTGCCGTGATTTGCCTCAACTGAAATACGAGGAACGCCCTTCGGTTCCTGCACGAGCTCACAATGCTGGATTTCCTTTGTATGAACGTGTTGCACATGTACCCAGACTACTCTCTACAAATGCGCAACCCGTGGATGTGTCGGACTTATCTGGCCCTAGTTTACATGCGCAGCAGGGACACGGCCAGCGTACGAAAGCACAGCCCTATCCCATGGATATACCTATCATGCACGACGCGGTTGTCGCGGACCAGGCAGCGATGTGGAAGAGCGAATTGGTAAACCAGGACATGTCGTACGGAGATTTGTCGGAAGGTGTAGCGGCGTATGGAATGGTTGATAATGAAGACGCAGCAGCTGGAGGGTCGGAACTTGCAGAGGACAGTCTGGAAGCAATTGAGGAAGCCGAGCAGACGAGGGTCGCTGGCTGGGGTTTCTGGCGTCCAAATAGACTATATTAATTGTTGACACTGCCGTCGTATTTGGATGTTGTTGGTTCCCCACTCCCAGTCACGTCACGTCCGTGCACGATGAGCACTGGAACTGGAACATGCGCCCGCAAGGCTCTACACCTCGGTATGAACAAGAGGAGCGCAGCCGGCCATCAGACTAGCCGCTCTCCTGATAAAGACCATCTGCATGCACTGCTCGCGATCGATGTTGAGGCTTAACATAGCCAGGAAAGCTGACATCAGAACGCAATTGCCCTCCCTGAGCCCAAGGTCTGTCTCATGCAGGCAGACGTTCGTCACGCTGGCCAACAACACCGCCCGCCCCACTAGACCCCTCCAGCGGCTCGACAAAATCCAGCAGCACTTCTCCTCCTCCACTTCACCCTCCACCTCCCCAAAGTCAGGAACCACCAACATGACTTACTCTGTCCGCAAGATCGCTGCGGCGAACACGCTCGAGCACCGTGTCTTCATCGAGAAGGACGGCCAGCCCATCTCGGCATGGCACGACATCCCGCTCTATGCCAACGAGCAGCAGACCATCCTCAACATGGTCGTCGAGGTCCCCCGCTGGAGCAACGCTAAGATGGAGGTGCGTCGCCCCCAATTGGGTGCCATTGAGCGCCGCGCTCGTTGCGCTGGTACCCCGCCATCCACGGCGACATGTCACTGACGCTCCCAACAGATCTCCAAGGAGGAGACCCTCAACCCCATCCTGCAGGACACCAAGAAGGGCAAGCTCCGCTTCGTCCGCAACTGCTTCCCCCACAAGGGCTACCTCTGGAACTACGGTGCCTTCCCCCAGGTATGTTGACAAGACGCCCGCCCGATATCGGCCAGTACTGACCGCCGCTGCAGACCTGGGAGGATCCCAACGTCACACACCCTGAGACCAAGGCCAACGGTGACAACGACCCGCTCGACGTCTGCGAGATCGGTGAGCTTGTCAACAAGCCCGGAGATGTCATCCAGGTCAAGGTCCTCGGTGTCATGGCTCTGCTCGACGAGGGCGAGACTGACTGGAAGATCATCGTCGTCAACGTGAACGACCCCTTGGCTCCCAAGCTCAACGATGTCGAGGACGTCGAGCGCCACCTGCCCGGCCTCCTCCGTGCCACCAACGAGTGGTTCCGCATCTACAAGATTCCCGATGGCAAGCCCGAGAACCAGTTCGCCTTCTCCGGCGAGTGCAAGAACAAGAAGTACGCCATGGACATTGTCCGTGAGTGCGCCGAGGCCTGGGAGAAGCTCGTTGCTGGCAAGACTGCCAAGAACGACCTCTCGCTCGCCAACACCACCCTCGCCCACTCGGCCGACAAGACCGATTCCAGCTCCCTGAACATCCCCGCTGGTGAGAACAAGAGCCCCGCTCCCATCGACTCCAGCATCGACAAGTGGTTCTACATCTCCGGTGCCCCTTCCAGCTAGACGTCTGGCGCCACCAAAGACGGCAAGCAACGGCTCATGTAGGGAGTGAGGTATTTCATTGCAAATCAATGATCTGAGACTGGGAACGTTCATCAGCCGAACTATCTCCAGCTCACAGTACTGGAGAGGAACGCACGGTGAATGACATGGCAAAAAGCCTATTCTTGGTTAAAATACATGAATACATGAATACATCCAGAAGTGATGACAACATGCACACTGAACACCGTCTTTGTGCACAATAACTCCTCGTGATGCTTGAGTGATATACATGTTCGTACAGCTGCCGGAAACTCTCAATGCCTGTTCAAAGTAGTCGTCTAGTCGTGTGTGGACATTCTGCATGCTCCACGCTAACGGAAGCATCTGAAATCTGAACCTCGCTCCAGGTGGTCAGCGGGTGATCCAGGGGGTATGAAATTATAGTCTCTTCGCAAGCCTTTAGTTGCCGTTCAGCTCCTCCTTTCGTGCAAGCATGCGCGAGTGTCGGTCCACTTGCTCCATGACTTCTGTTATCCGCATGTTGCTCAGGTTGAGGTTCATCTCTTTGCCGTCTTCTAAAACACCATGCGTTAGCCCTCTTGCTTTACTATCATTGCGAGTACCCAGAGGGCGTAGCGCTTGCCTATCCACAGCAGTCTCCAAGATAGTCTTTACGGTGGGCACGTACTGAACTTGACGTCTAATGTTGCGTCGTCCTTGCTTGTGCGGGCCAGCAGCTTCGACTGAACGACCATGCCGTTGGCGCGTGCATCGGCAGGAATGAGCGAGAGGAACAATCGCGCGGGCTTCGAGCGAGGGCTGAACGGGTTGAAGGCAACGCGGACTTCGGTGAGGAAGCGGGTGAGCATGATGGCGATTGTGCGGTGGTCCAGAGGGCGTGGCGGTGCGTGAGGGCTGAAAAGAATGTTTGACTATCCAAGCAATTAGTATCGATGTCATGTAAGGCCAAAACTACACGTACTTCTGAATTGCGACGACGACACCTTGAAAGTCAGTCCAGCTGCTGAATCTCACTTCGCAGCGCAAGGTCCGTGCGCCAGACTTTCGGTTTGGCGCTGTGGGTCTGAACGGCCAGCTGGACCGCTCCCCTCCGTCATAGCACTGCCGTTCGAACACCTGTATGATGCACAATGGCGCCGCTTCCCCCCACCACACAGTCGCTCACCACTCGCCTGGTAGCGTTGACAGAGTCGAATAAATCTGCTGGCCAGCTCATCCAGCGTCTCGCCAAATTAGACTTCCAGCCTGGTTCGCAGCCTTTGAACGGGGAAGAAGGCGACGTGCGCCTAGAATTGAGCGCTGAAATCCACGAGACTCTGAAAGGGATCGAGGACGAGCTTGAGTTGCTTAGACAAGAGGTTGAAGACGTTATTCAACAAGGGCCCGGAGCAGTGGGAAAGCGAAGAGACAGCTCAAAGGAGAACGAACGGTCAAGACTCGCAGTTCTACTTGCCCGCTTGACAGAGGACTTGAAGTCGTGAGTAGAACCCGGCGAAACCCCAGTGCACTGCAGCGGAGAGATTGACAGTCTTTCACAGATCAAGATCACAGTACCGCAAAGCCCAACTCACAGCCAAACACAACGCCGAGCGCGCAAAGCTTAAAGAGCGCGAACTCCTCTTCTCCAACCTCCAATCCGGCACCTCCACACCCTCCTCCACCTACCGCCAGCGCAAGCAAAACAAAGGCCTCAACGAGGACGAAATCGTCGCCCAAGCCTCTTCCGACGTCACATCCGCCCTCCGCCGCACACATGCGTTGATGCAGAACGAGCTCTCGCGCTCCCGCTTCGCCCAAGAAACCCTCGAGCAATCCACAGCCGCACTCAACGATCTCGGCGAGCGCTACAGCGATCTGAACACGCTCCTATCCAACAGCAGGGCCCTCGTCACCACCCTCCTCAAGAGCACAAAGAGCGACACCTGGTACCTCGAGACCACCTTCTACATCCTCATCACCACCATCGTCTGGCTGGCTTTCCGCCGCTGGCTCTACGGCCCGCTGACCTGGTTCCTGATCTGGCCGTTGAAGATCCTCTTTCGAGTCGTATTTGGGGTTGTAGGTCTCGGCACAGCAGCGAAGTCATCATCATCGGCGGCTACTCTCGCCGTGTCCTCTGCCCAGCAAAGCACGAGTTTAATCGTCCAGCCCAGCGCTACACCTGGGAGTATCCCCCGACGCAACACAGACCCCCACGCCCCTCCTCCTCCGCAGAACTACGTCCCTGTCGGTGGCGGCGGGAGAGGGTATCGAGCCGATCCCAGTCCCCCCGGGTCGGTCAGCCAGCAGGTCGGCAAGATGGCCGAGCAGGCACAGCAGCAGCAACAGCAGCAGCAGGGTGGGAGTGAGGAAGATGTGCATCCCCAGCTCCGTGCGAATAGGCAGCAGCACGAAGATAACGACGGGCCGGTGGTTAGAGGCGACGGCACGGTGTTGAAGGAGAGCGATAAGCCGCGGAACCCGAAGAAGAAGATGTGGGAGGAGGATGTCGAGAGGGACAAGTTTGAGCAGAGACAGCAGGAGGAGGAGCAGCAGCAGCAGCAGCATGTGGGGAGTGAGGCAGCGCAGGGGAGAAAGAGAGATGAGCTGTAAAGCGTATCGTCGTATTATGTTATTGTCGTGGTCTTGGTTGTCGCTTGATGGCAACTCATGATATCTCACACCGCTGCTGTCTGTCTGTCCATCTGGTAGACAGTAGTAGTAGTTAGTGATAGTAGTACTACAGCAAGACAACGCTATCCCACGACCAGCATCCCAACATGCACACCGCTAACAGTACAGGGGTATCATAAATCACACCACACCACACCTTCCCATTCTCTCAAGTCAAGTCAACTTAACTGAAAACAACCCCCCCCCCCCCCTTCTTTCACCTCAACCCCTCATACTCATTCCCCTCCTCCTCATACTCATCCTCCCCCTCACCAACCTCAACCTCATCCTCCACCTCCTCGTGCAGCAAACACCCCATCTCAAACGTCCTCTCCCTGACCTCCTCGGCCTCGTCCCTGCCCACGCCCACATCCTCCATGATGAGTCTGACCGCCACCTCGGGCACCAGCACCGCCTGGACGAAACTCGCCGGGCCGGACGTCTGCACTACAGGGTCGGTGGAGCGTTTGATCTCGGCGTGGAGGAGCTGCATTACGGATTCGGCGATGAGGCGGCGACCGCGCGGGCCGTAGTAGCCCGGGTAGATGGAGGTGTCGTCGAGGGCGAGGGCGGGGTGGGCGCGGGAGGGGGAGGTGCGGGAGGAGGAGGAGGAGGAGGTGGAGGTGGAGATGGTGAGGGGCAGGGCGGCGGCTTTGCCGGTGAGTGCGAGCGGGGTGTAGCGTTCGCGGTACGGGTTTGGCGGGGAGGAGGAGGAGGAGGAGTCGCCTGCTAGGATGGTGTAGAGCGCCATGCGGTGTTTTTTGATGCGCGAGGGGAGGAGCGTCCAGTCGATTGGGGGGAAGCCTTCGGCCAGGTAGTCCGCGTGTGCGGTCGCTGCGCGGTGGGAGTGGCAGAAGCGGGTTTGGTTCTTCACGGTGTGGGCGAGGTTGCGCCAGAAGGACCAGTAGGTGTCTTGCGACACGGGCGCGTGGCAGAGGGGGCAGAAGGTGTCTTCGGAGAAGGAAGGGGGGAGTTCTCGGATGTAGGTGGAGACGGTGTCGAGGTCTTCTTGGGGGGCGCTGGAGGAGGGGAGCGAGGAGAGGTGGTCGGTGAGTGTAGGTTTTAGTAGGTCATCGAGCTCGGCGTCTTGGTATGGTGTTGAATCAGAAGCATCGTCGGTGATCTTCTTCGGTCTTTTCTTCCTGGAAGGCACGTTTCGCAGCTCTGGGTCTTTGGGCGCAGATGAAAGCGAGACGATGTCTGCGAGTGTTTTTGTATATCCTCCGTCTGTGTTGGAGGATTTCAAAGAGACATTGTCTAGCTCGTCGTCCTCGGATCTGCTCTGTGATTTGGAGCTCTTCCCCGCGCGAGTAGAACTATTCGTGGCTCGCTTGTCGCTCGCTTTTGGGGCATGTATGTTTGGAGCCTTCTTCCTGTCCGCAAATGTTCTCTTCGCTCCTTTCTGTGACGTTTGACTCGACAGCCCGAAATCTATCCCTGTCGCAGACGTCGACGAAGCAGGCGGCGTCCGTTGAGCGTCATCGTTCTCCTTGTCTACTCCCAGCTGTTCCTTCGCTGCGCGACTGGCTTCGTACTGTCCTCTTCGAGGGGGCACCGGAGCAGAGGGACGGTTCCTCTTCGATGGCGGTAACCTAATCCCAGGCTCCGCTACTGCTTGTACTGGTACATCTGCTTTCCGCTTGCGACTCGAACTCGAACTCGCGGGCTTTCTGAGGGCGAAGTCGTCTGCACTGGACAACATCGATGCCATGGATTGTGTGGACTTGGGTGGCGGTGGTTGCTTCAATTGCTCGTCGCCAGAGCTTAGAGGTTCACCATCGACATCCTCAAGTTCCTTAGGCATGGCCGCCTTTTGGCACGTCTCCTCATGATCTTCGCTGCGGGCATGTGGCTTGCCGTTCACCTGTTGCAGCAACCGTCGTGCTCCATTCCTCGTCTGTCCAATCCGTGGACGATTTAGAGCCATTGGAGCGAACGCCGTACCGAAACCACCACCACCGCAGAAAAATGAACTCAAGAGAGTGCAGGCCGGCAACAATCACCGCTAGTCGAAGCTCTCACTGAACGCGACCGACGCGACTGCAGCAGACGTGCCGCGGTGACGCTAAGCTAGCGCCGTTGGCTTATCGATTAGAGAAAAAGTTCCCGCATCGAGCTTGCATCCACTCCCACAGCACACAGGACGACCGCACCCAAGACACACATCCGCCGCCATGGCCGTCGACGAAGCTCTCCAGCAGCCGCTCAACTTCACAGGCCACCGCCACCTGGTCTCGCGCCTACTCCTTGCGACACTCACCGGGCGACCCATCCGCATATCTCAGATCCGCTCCTCTTCCACAAACCCGGGTCTCACACGTTCTGAGACCAACTTCGTGCGCTTGCTCGATGCTATCACCAATGGCGGCCAAGTACAGTTCTCCATGACCGGTACAACCCTCGTCTACCGCCCTGGTCTCATCACCGGCTCTGCAGAAGGCCTCGGCGCCCACGGCGGCGTCATTCGACATGAAATCCCCCGCGAGTGTTCCAGGAGAGGTGTGTCGTGGTGGCTGATTCCGCTCTGCATCCTCGCGCCCTTTGCCAAAGACAAGGTCAACGTCATCTTGCACGGTGAGGGGTGTGTCACATCCTCCACGCCCAGCGGCGACGTCAGCGCAGACACAGTCCGCACCGCCATCCTGCCACTCTACAAATCCTTCGGCATCGAGCGCAACATCGAGCTGCGCATCCTCAAGCGCAGCTGTGCACCCGGCATGGGCAAGAGCGCTGGCGGCGAAGTCCAGCTCGTCTTCAACCACCAAGTCCGTCTACCCAAGACCCTGCACCTGCTCAACCCGGGCCGCGTCAAGAAGATCCGCGGCGTCGCATACTGCGTCGAAGTCCCCAAGAGCAACAACGAGCGCATGATCCACGAGGCCCGCGGCATCCTCAACAAATTCGTCCCAGACACATACATCTTCTCAGACGCCTCCCCCGCCCCCTTAATACCCACATCGCAGAAGAACGGCCCCAAGGTCAAGGGCGCAGTCGGCTTCGGTCTGTCCCTCGTCGCCGAATCCAGCACCGGCTGCCTGTACAGCGCAGACGTATGCTCGCCCCCCGAAGGCGGCGTGCCCGCAGACGAAATCGGCAAGCAGTGCGCCTACCAGCTGCTGGAGAAGATCTCGCAAGGTGGCGCGGTCGAGAGCATCGCCGCGCCCACCGTCCTCATGCTCATGGCCATGGGCACTGAAGACGTCGGCCGCCTCGCTCTCGGCAAGGACGTCCTCGCCAGCGAGGAGATCATCTCGCTCGCCAGGGACTCCAAGGTGTTCGGCGGGAGCGGCTGGGGTTTCAGAGAGAGCGGCAGCGGTGAGGACAAGCAGGATATAGTGGTCTCTGTGGTGGGCCGCGGAGTCGGGAATATCGGTAAGAAAATAAACTAGACGTAAATTCGTTCGAGTTCAGATGTAAGCGAAGAGTGGAGTTGCATATACCGGCGTTCGGGGGTGGTGGGCAAAAAGCATGTAGAATCAACGATACCCAATTTCAATGCTATACGCATATCGCATACCATGGCACCACCAACTCCTTTCTGTTGCCGGAAATGTGAGCTATAGGCAAACTCTGCCTTATCAAAACCGACAAGGAGGTTTTCAGCGTATCCACGCAAAGAATCTCCCACCAGCCAGAATACTTGTAGCTCGCAACGTCATTGTGAGGCTCTGAAACGGGCGTGTGGTTGCTCTTGAAGACCTCCGTGGCGACGACTTCAGACTCGTGGCAGGCACTCAGATCGAAGCTTCGATCAGCGGCATTGCCCTTCTCCTCACGCCCAGTATCTTCCATCATGTAGAACGGTAGCAGGTATGTAAGCATTCTCATTGCCAGGCATAGTGATATGTATCTCGCTCACCAGCGAGAAAGGCTGATGAACTCGGGAAGAGACCCGCGCCGTGCATGCACACTGAAACAAAACAAACGCCATCCAAATGCCGCGCATTCTACACACATACAACATGTACACTGGACCCTTAGCGTCCCTCCTCATCTACCGTCATCTCACGTCTACTCCTTCCTCCTCCCGCCTCCCGAACTCCCACTGACCTCGCTCCCCTCCTCATCCCTGTTGAACTTCTCGTTGAACCTCTCCTGATCGCGATACGGCCCCTCGTCACCGCCATCACTATCACTCAGTAGATCCTCATCGCTCTCGCCTGCAAAAGCGTCGTACAGCTCGCCGCCCCTCCTCGCACGGCCCTTCTTCTTGTTGGCGCCTGCGGCGCCGGTCAGCATGCCGGTCTCCTCGCGGTCGTCGACGTCGTCGAGGACCTCGAATTCGTAGGCGTCGCGGGAGGACTTCTGCTGCTTGCGGCGCGCGATGTAGAAGTAGGCGCCGAGGCCAGAGACGAAGACTAGGATGAGGCCGAGGGAGCCGTAGATCCAGATTTGGGTGCGGCGAGAGACACCAAAGGTGGGGAAGATGGAGGGGAGGAGGTTCTCGGTCTCCGGGGACACGGAGGGGGTGGGTGTTGGGGAGGCGGAGGCCGAGGCCGAGGCTGCCTCTGTGGGTTTCTGGTTCACGGGACGGTCGAGGTGGTCGGTTGGGTTTGCGGTAACGGTGGGCGCGTGGCTGGGGAGTGTGACAGAGGTGGTGTGAGCTGGGTGGTCGTCAATCTTATCGTGATCGTCGTCGTCGTGTTCAGTGGGAATGGGAAGGAGTGTGGCTTTAGAGGAGTCAATGCATTCGCCCCAAAGACGCAGCTTCCAGTCTGTCAAACTGCCGGTCTTCTTGTTGTTGGCGACTGTGTCCTTGACGATCACTGTCCAGTTTCCAATGCCAGACTCGCCCCAGTGGGCTACAGACATGAACGTCCAGTCCTGGTAACCACGGCCATCTTCGTCATCACGGCGGGCGGTCGAGAGGTGAGAGCTCATGCCTGTAGGGGAGACGAGCTCGACGCTGAGATCGCCGCGGCGCTGATGCTTGACGTTCATAGTGAGCGTGATGTGTTCGACACGTTCGAAGTTGGCTTCCTTCAGCATGTCTGCTGTCACTTCGAATATGCTTGCGAGTCCCTCCTTGCCCTCAGGGATCGCCTTCTTAACGTGCATCCAGGGGGAGTAGAACCAAGCCTGAGGCTTGACAAGCTTCCAATCTTTTGCCTTCTCTACAATGGCCCAGCTATCAAGTTTGCCGTATCCGAACTGGTGGCTGTACATGCGGCCGAGAGAGGTCTTTGTCCAATCGCTGGGAGTGTCGAAAGGCGCTGCTGTCAATACTGTGAGCCATTGGATATCACGCCAGGTGAGGTCAGGGCGAGCCTGCAGCACCAGAGCATAGATACCAACACCAAGAGGCCCAGCGGCTGAGGTGCCTCCATGCTGGCCAGTGCACTTGTTTGCACCGACGTCTGTGGTGTGGATCGCATCGCCACCTCCACTGCTGTATGTGACGACTAGCTGTGCAGAACAAGCTTCGGAGTAGTATGGGTGCTGGTTATTCATGTCGATAGCACCTACAGTGATGCTGTATATGCTGTTTGTGTAGCCGTCGAAATTGCAGTTATCATCGCTCGCTGCACCATTACCAGCAGCGAAGACGTAGACAGAGCCCTTGCCGCCACGACCTTGCTGGACGGCAGTTACCATGGCTTTCTTGATCAAGATTCCCGGCTCTTGCATTGTCTTGCCGTCATCTGGAGGACCCCACGAGCACGAGTAGATGTCGTTCTTCTGCATCTCGTAGTTGATGGCCAGCGCTTCGTCCATGTCTGTGATTTGTCCAGAGAGAATACGCACGCCAGAGATTTTAGCATCATATGCAAGTCCAACACCGCACACGTTGTTCTTTCCGGCAGCAATCTCTCCAGCGCATCGTGTGCCGTGCCTGTCGTCAGAAAGCTTCGGCGTAGGAAGATCTTCGTTATCGTTGAAATCGTGGGAGCCCTCAGCGAAGAAGTTGTCCTTCAAGTCGCCGCTGTCGTAGTCGAGTCCATCGTCAACAACACAAGCTGTGACACCCTTGCCAGTAATACCCTGCATCCACACATCGGTGATGTTGACGTCGTTGCCTGGAGTCTTCACATTGAAGATATGCCATTGCTCGTTGAAGATGGGGTCTTGGATGCTCAAGGATTTGGCGACCTGGCGCTGTGCGTTGATGGCATCGTTGACGCTTTGGCGAGGAGGTATGACGCCGCGCTTCCAGTGACGGGGGTTGAGCTTCTGCTTTTGTGTAAAGTGGATGCTGTCGAGCGGGTGGGTTTCCAGGCCGACCTCCCTCTTCCGCCGCCGCCTCTTTAGCTCTTGCCTGGCATCTTCCACAATATCGTTATCGTGCTTGGGCGCCCGGAAGACGTGGTGGTCGTCGATGGAGCCGAAGGGGCCTTCGTAGGCCAGGCCGAGGTGAGCAGCAAGGTCGGCCGGCGAGGTGGATGGCGAGACGTGGATGGCGTAGTAGTCGTTCGCCGCGTAGTTGCGCTTGGGCAAGTGGTGGCCGCCCGCTGCTGCCAACGATGCGGCTGACAGCGCGCTGAAGATGTCGAGAAGGCGCATGGCGATGACGCCTTAAAATGTTATGTGCAGCCGCCTGCGGTCATGCACTGCGTGGAGCAGCGGTGGGACGTGGCGGGAGTAGGTGGAGGGCGATGGAGACAGGCAGCGCGATCTCAGGTCCCTTTGTTGATGGGGTGGTAGAGGGTCTGAAAGGTGTTCGTATATTGTCGGCCTATTGAGGCAGGAGACGTAATGCGACCAACGGCTAGGAAGGGCGCGGCGCCAGGGGTAGCGAGGGCAATCAGTCAGTCTCTGCGACGGCTAGAGGACAGTAGCGTGTCGTGCGGTGCAAGCAAGCAACGTAGAGGGCGGAGACAGCGACGGTGGTGCAGTCAAAGGTCTCGTGAAACGGTCCACGTCGCTGAAGCATGCTCACTCCCATAGTCCCCGTCCCCGAGCCAGATCGCCGCAATGGACCCCGTCGAGCAGCGCCAGCCCCAAGCGGCTAGGCTATCCTTCAACGGGAGCCCGGCGCGGCGGTGGGGCGGCGGCCGCTGCTGCGTCTTCCAAGATTGCAAGGTTGCAGGGCGTCATGGAGGGGGCTGGCGTGGCTTGAGCGATGGCTGGAGGAGGCTTTGAGTGATGATGAGCTGGCGGCACAGTTGACATGTCGAGTCCTCATTCTCGCTCCTCCGCCGCACTCCTTCCCTGTACATAGCTGTCGTTTGTTGTCGCGTCCTGCGCTTGCTTCCCGCCGCCGCTCTACTCATTGCTAGGCGCTCCCAGCATCATCCCGTATCGTCCAGCATCTCATACGCATTCGCATATCTTAGGTAGCTATCATGCAAGCCGTTATGATCGAGCCTCTCCTAAGTGACCTGCCGTGACAGTGTAACACCAGCTGCACCTCGACCTCGCACAAATTACCTGCATCAGAAACCCTGATCTTAACCAGAGCTGGCTCGCGCAGTGCCCAGTTCGCTCCCCACTGCGTCGCCTCCATGGTCTTGCAGCGACATGGAGTCCAGTAGAGCCAGCGGCACCTATGCCACCCGCATCTCCAGCCCACCCACAGCCCAGCAGCATTACCAGACCTTCCCCCAGAAGCGCAATTCCTACCGCCGACCTACCAATGCGCAGCCACAGCCCCAGGATCCCCTCGCTGCGCCCACAGTACCCAGCAACACCGCTCGCCCGGTTGCTGCCCCAGCCGCAAATGGCATGTCACGAAACTCATCCCACAGACGGCGACAGAGCCAACATATCTCGCCAACTACGGGTGCATTAGTCGAGCCAATGCCAGCTGCACCAGACGTCCCGCGAGCACCGCCTACGGCATACAGAGACCCATATGTACAGAAGATACCTGCTCAAGCGCCACGCTCCTCGCGCGATCCAGCCATTCAGACCAACACGAGCAGACAGCAACCGTTGATCAAGACAGCTGCCAACAGATTATACGAACTGCGATCGCCTCCATATGCTCCTGTGGAGCCGCTTTCGAGATCTGTCGAGCGTCGTGGCTCGCAGCGAAAGCCCTCCGTTCCTGATCGATCCCCTCTCCAGAAGCTCGAGGGAAAGCTCGATGACATCAGCAAGGAAGAGCGACGAGCGCGCATGCTTGAGGCAGAACTGGCTGCGCAGGAACGTGTCGAGGCAGACGCGCGTGCGCGTCGAGCCCGTGAAGCTGCTGAGAAAGAGCAAAGACTGGCCACACAGCCTGTGCCTACTTTCGAGACTGTTCCCGATACCGCTGGGCGTACGAACAATACTAAGCGCCATGTCTCACAGCCGACGTACGAGATGGTACCTGACGCCCATGAGCGTACAGGGGTCAACAAGCGCCACGTTTCCGCGCCGTTGCAGAGCCACCCCAGATCCTCAGATATCAGCGATTTGGAGTCAGACGATGGCTACGTCTACGATCTATCTGAACCTTGGGATCCTTCCGCAGCCCGAGCAGTGGCCGTTCCTGTCCCTCATCGAGTCCCCTCGCAGAAGCAGCCGCGTCTCACCTCTATATCTAAAGTCCCACAAGGAGACCCCACCATTGCGCGTAATCCCAGCATCAAAGGGAAAGAGCCAGCAGGCATTTCAAGAGGCTTGGGCAGTTTCCAAGACCGTAGGTATGCACCGGTCCCACAAACTGCGCCGGCGGCACCAGCCGTGCAGCAGATCCCCCGGAAGCCAGTGGAACATCCCATAGGTAGTTTGACGCCCCTATCTGGGCTTGGATTGGAGGATGCAGGCATCGACGATACCCTCGGAGGGGCTGAGGTAACCCGATATGACAGTAGGAGATTTTCCAAGAACTCTCCCATTATTCAGCAACCTACGCGACAAGGAAGCCAGAGAGACAGTAGAGGGATCATGGCCGCTCGGATGGAAATGCAGCAGCAACAGACAAACCAGAAAGGACTACCGCAAGATAACGGACAGTTTCAAGTCCATCCATACGATTCTCCCGTCCCTCCGGTAGCTCGCAAGAGCGTCGGCTTCTCTGATGTCGACTCAGAAATTCACCCACAAGGAACGCACCACCATCACCGCCTCTCGCGCCACGGTGGTGCTGAGCGGACCTATATGAAGCCGACTATGCTGGAGGAATGGCGTCAAGCGCCAATTGGTACCCTTGCTGCTGACGACTTGGACTTGGCAGCACCTGCCAGAACGCCAACTTCTACTAATAACAAAACGTGGTGGGAAGAAGGCCAAGCCGGTCGTCGTCGACGCTCAGGCACATACGTCGAGCCTACGTATGACGGCTATGTCGATGTGCCCACGACCCAGACAAGCTTCAGTCCGCCATTGTACCTCAAATGCGGACCGCTACTTCGATATACTGGATTACGTAAAGACCAGGATCGGACAGGCAAAGATCGTGAGGTCTGGAGAGGCAGCGTTATGATTGTTACTACCGACTCGGACTCGTCGTACCAGACACCGCCGTCTCTACGCTTGTTCAAACAAGCAATGGATATCCTTCCACCACCGCCACAGGAAGTCGAAAGCGATGAACTCGATCCTGCATATGCCGATCCAATCGAGGGACAAGTCAAGATCTCGAGGACTGGTGAGTCCTTGTACGTAAAGCCTGTTGAAGAGCTGCCAGAGAACGTGGACCTATCTCGAGTCGAGGATGGCACTGGTCTCTTCTCCTTTGCACCTTCCTCAAATGTATCATCTCGCATCTACAAAAAAGATGGCGAAAAGCTTGGCAAAGTGAGAGAGATTCCAGGTGTCCGCCTTCATGCTGAGCGCGGGGTCACATTCTGGCGCTTCAATCTTGAGATTGAACTTGGAAGCACACAAGCACGTATCGCTTACAGAATTAATAATGGTCCTGCAGTTGGGTTCTGGGTCCCAGCCAAGAATGAGACTATGAACATTATGTTCCACAGCTGCAACGGCTTCTCGATGAGCGTTGACTCGAAGGAGTTTTGCGGCCCTGATCCAATGTGGCGCGATGTTTTGAACTCACATCAAAGCCGACCGTTCCATGTCATGCTTGGTGGTGGTGATCAGATCTACAACGACGCCGCTATGAAGGAGACTACGTTGTTTAGACAATGGACGGAAAACAGGAATCCCATGGACAAACACCACACTCCGTTCTCTGAAGAGATGCAGAACGAACTGGAGCAATTTTACCTGGATCGATATTCAATGTGGTTTTCACAGGGGTTGTTCGGCATGGCCAACTGTCAGATTCCGATGGTTAACATCTGGGACGATCATGATATCATCGACGTGAGTGAACATTGTCTCTCCGCTCACTCATACTAACCAGCACAGGGATATGGATCGTATCCTCACCATTTTATGCAGACGCCCGTCTTCACTGGCCTCGGTGCTGTTGCCTTCAAGTACTACATGCTGTTCCAGCATCAATCCGTCCCCGCCGAGACTGAGCAGACAGAACCATCATGGGTACTCGGTAAAAACCCTGGACCATACATCAAAGAGCGTTCTCGAAGCGTTTTTATGCATCTTGGTAGACAGCTGGCTTTCCTAGGCCTGGATTGTCGGACGGAAAGACAGCGTGACGAAATTGTGACCGAAGACTCTTATGATATTATTTTCGATCGTCTCGAAGACGAAATCGTCAAGGGCGAGACGAAACACCTGATCGTGCTGCTCGGCGTTCCAATCGCGTATCCGAGATTGAACTTCCTCGAGAACATTCTAACGAGCAGGATGATGGATCCTATCAAGGCAATGGGACGCGCAGGATTGCTTGGTGGATTCGTTAACAAGTTTGACGGTGGTGTCGAGATTCTTGACGATCTCGATGATCACTGGACAGCCAAGCACCACAAGGAAGAAAGGAACTGGTTCATCAAGGAACTACAGCATATCGCCGAGACAAAGTCTGTCCGTGTCACCATTCTTGGAGGTGATGTGCACCTTGGTGCCGTTGGTCAATTCTATTCCAACAAGAAGCTCAAGATCCCGAAAGACAAGGACGCCAGGTACATGCCAAACGTTGTATCCTCCGCCATTGTTAATACGCCCCCACCAGACGTGATGGCTGATATCATCAACAAACGGAACAAGATACATCACCTGGATGCGAATACTGATGAGGACATGATTCCCATCTTTACTCATGGCGTGGATGGAAAGAAGAGAAACAACAACCATCTTCTCCCACATCGAAACTGGTGCAGCATTCGTGAATACAAGCCAGGATATTCGCCGCCTGGAACGCCTGAGCCAGTGGGACGGCCGCAACCTGGCAGAAGGCTTTCTGACACCTTCAATCCTCGTCAAATGGTCAGAAGGTTCAGTAGCGATCAAGGGCGACGACCAAGTACACGAGGACGAGGCCCGCCTATGTCGTACTACAACAACCCACAAAACACAACTGCAGATGAACTTCAAACCAATGTTCATAACCATCCACAGTCGTCATTCTCCCCAGATAGATCCGAGACCGAGAGACCCAAGAGATCTCGTCGCAGTTCTTTGAGCTCCCTCTTCCGTCGTCGCGCATCGGTCGACGACGCTGATCGACGCGACTCGGCGCAGAGCCTACCACCAGCACAAGCCCGCAACGAGGTCTCACTTGAGCGTCCATCCGAGTTTCATCGTAGACCCAGTGTTTTGACCAAGAAGGGTTTCCAGCAAAGGCAAAAAGGCGATTTCATCGACCTCCAAGGGAGTCTTGATATATCCTTGAACATGGAAGTCTCGCAGCACGACCCTGCCGGAATCACCACGCCTTACCGTCTCCTGGTTCCATCACTGACCTATACACCCCCTGAGGCGGGCATGAACGCGAAGCAGCCGCGAAAAGGCAGCTTCTTGGGTATATTCGGCGGAGGCCGACGCAAGCGCGCGACAATCGGCGATGATGGCTACTCGCAAAGTGGCAGTGAGAGTGAAAGCGGCAGCGACCTGGGGGAGATGTCAGAAGATGATGAGGAAGAACGTGCCCGTCAAAGGTACAGGGTTGGGCCCAGAATCGTGATCCCTGGGTTTGGCTCACGTAACAAGCGCACAGCTTCTGCAAACCCGGCTCCCTTGCCTGACAACCGTCTGAGTTCAGGGTTCCATGCTAATGATGCCTTAACAGATCGCACACGTCCCGAAAATTCACGTGGCGTTGTGGCAGATCATAGGCAAAGCATGGACGACAAGCCAGCAGGCGCCGAGCGCAACCGACACAGTAGCGCTCCTCAACCACAACCAGCACCCCACACTGCAGCTCTACCACCTATGCAGTCTGGCTCATTGCGTAAAACGCCTACTCACAATTCTTCGCACAAATCCCAATTACCGGAACCTCAATCTCCCGAGGTCCACAGGCGTTCCATGGGTGGCATTCTCAATCAGCATGGGAACGAAAAGTTCGAGCACGACGCACATGTACTTGCTCACACGCCTTCCAAGTCAAAGAGAGATTCCTACAAGCGCGAATCCTACCCACCACACCCCGCCATTGTAGGTGCCGGACCAGACTCCCCATACAATTATCGAGGCGGTATGCAAGCCCGCGATGATACGTCAGGAGGTGATTACTTCAGCAGTGGCGGTAGGAATTCGCGACCTACAAGTCAATCGCGCCCTGCATCGCATGGACAACATGACCCTCCAGTACACCAACGAGCTGCGGCAGCGCCTGCCTCTGCACCGCTACCCGCACCCGAGAGAGCTGTATATGCTGAGCGAGGTGGATATGACCGTACTTCCTACCCTGATTATCCTAGCCGGAACCGTGATGCTGGTGTTGGTGCCAGGTATCTTGGCGATGGACGTTACGAGGACGACGAGTACGACAGCGTCGATGATGACGAGAGGAGTATGAGTGGTGTAGGTCAGGAGATGAGCCAGGAAAGCTTTGTTCCGCCAAAGCCGAAGAAGAAGTGGCAGATCTGGCGGTAATCTGGACGTGGTAATGGCATTGGGAGTTGCTCCTATTCTTACGATTAATGACGGCACGAATCATGACAGGATTGCGGATTGGATAAACTGAAGTACATAATAGTCTTGTGGCATACATTTGCAGTTCCTGTTCGCTCCTTCATTGTTCACAATGGTGTGGCGATGCCTGACAATCCTCAAGTAGAAGGCGCGGCCATCGCGCGACTGATAGCTCCAGCTGACCTGAGGCGCGGAAGGCAGGGCCGCCTGTGTACATAACACATCCAGCCCTGAAAACCAATCCCCTCATCTACCCTCCGCCACAACGTGACCCTGACAGACAGCCAACACCATCGCCAACATCTCGACTTCGAATTTAACCAAGCCAAGGATCTATTTCAAGCGGAACATGGACGCCATACCAATGGCAGCGGGAATCTGGGGATCGCGCTCCATGCCGCAGCGGAAGCTGACCATGCCAACCGGTTAAACGGGAAACCTCGCCTTACCATGCAACTTGCCATGCAAGACGCCTTAACGACAAGCCCTTGAGACTTTTCGTCCTGACAATGCAGGGCCAGTCTTGATGTCAGTGATCAACGGTTCTTGCGGTCTTGTTACGGTTACAACTCTCGTCGAAGTGTCCAACCATCTTTGACGATCGGTGAGCTAGATTACTGCCAGACCATCCTACAGAGCAGTCCAAGGAGCGTCCCGAGGAATTTGTTGGTCCCCCCTCAGAAGTGACTTGAGGTATGAGCTGCCTGCACGTATCTCACACGCAGTAGCGTTTCGCTTTGATGGGTGCCCCCAAAGAATGATCAAGCTATTTTTGGCGGATGCCGCGAGAACGTGGAAAGCTTCATTCATGCAACAGCCTGCAGCCCGGTCGGTGTGAATGCATCTCGAATGGCCACGAACAAGCTGGAATCGGCCAAAGCGTCCACACCTGGAACTTACTTCTACTCTCGAGTTGGCATACACCTCGCAGAAGCTCTAGGCCTCGGCACTTGTAGAGGCATGGGTCGGCCAATGAGGCGTGCAATGGAGTATGCTCGATAGGACAGCAGATCTGATTGGGGTTTACCTATTATCGTTGCAGCAGTCATGGCAGGATTCCACCAATACTTCTGGACCAATAAGCAGGGGCAATTTCCATTTTAGCAGTCTTGTCTTGTGGCCTTACATGCTCACACGCTCACGCTTCCGGTACGACTCCCCATTTCCCCAGGTTTCGCCTCGAGCCCGCAATATGCGGCACGCAAACCGTAAAGGCGGTCGATATCGGTACACAGTCATCGAAAATCCGACATTTGGGACCAATGAAACGTTTCTTCTTGGCCCGGGGTGATCGGGCCTGGTGCCAGCGGGGGGCCTTGGGATACGGTCTTGGTACAGATTCATTGGCAGGATGCAGCCTGGGTGTGACTATCCTCATGAACATCCATGGCCATCCCACATGGCAGATAGTTCACGGAGAAGCGCAGATGACGATCTAGAGTCGTTTACCGGTTGATCTGAAATGAGTATAAATATTTCATCGTCCCCGCATATTTCTCTTGATCCAGGTCAAACATCACTCGGGCCAACACTCACTTCTGCAGATCGTTCAAGACTGTAGTAACTTCCTTTCACAATGCCATCCTTCGCATTTGGCGCCAAAGCGGCCAACAGCAATGCTGTTGCAGCTCGCGAGGAGGCCCCTCAATTCGAGAAGGTGAACTGGAAGAAGGAACCGAACATGCGCAAGCTTTACTTCTGGGCTTGTGTACTTTGCGTTGCCTCTGCTACAACTGGTTATGACGGGTGCGTTATCTCTTTGGATTTGCCGGATTACGAGCTATTCTGACTATATTCTTAGCATGATGTTGAACTCATCGCAGCAAATGGATCGATGGACCGAGTACTTTGACAAGCCGGATGACAACCGCCTCGGTATCATGAACAATGCCTACAACATTGGCTCGATCGCCAGTTTCTTCTTCGTGTAAGTGCACTCACTACATCTTGCTAGAGAAACAGGGCACTAACAACAGCATGCAGTCCTTTCGCTACCGAATGGTGGGGCCGTAAAATTCCTATTGCCATCGGCTGTACCATTATGATTGGAGGTGCCTTCATCTCAACATTCGCAAAGGACTGGCAGGTCTACATGGCAGGTCGCCTGGTGCTTGGTTTTGGCAATTCTTTCGCGCAGATGTGCTCGCCAATCCTGCTCACCGAGATCTGTCACCCTCAACATCGCGCCAAGTTCACCGCTGTGTACAACTGTCTCTGGAATTTGGGAGCTCTTATGGTCGCTTGGATCGCTTGGGGAACGTCGCAAGCTGATAATGAGTGGTCGTGGAGGTCGATCACCCTCCTCCAGGGTCTGCCTTCCGCCATTCAGCTCACCTTCATCTTTTGGGTCCCCGAGTCACCTCGTGTAAGTCTAATGTCCTCGGCATTTAAGAGAGAGTCTAACCATTCGATAGTGGCTCATCTCTAAGGAGCGCTACGAGGAGGCACTGAATATGCTCGCCTACTACCACGCGAACGGCGATACAAACAACGCAACTGTGCAGTTCGAGTACCAGGAGATGAAGGAGACCATTCGAATGGAAGTCGATGCATCCAAGAACTCTGGCTACATTGACTTCATCAGGGGCCGCGGTAACCAGTGGAGGTTGGCTATCCTGATCTCTCTTGGTATCATCTCCCAGTACAGCGGCAGCGCTCTGTTTTCCAACTACATCAACCTGGTTTACGAAGGCGCTGGCATTACTAGCCAGAGTCAAAAGATGCTTGTGAGTTCTGGGTTATGCTGCTCAATCCAATGCGAGAACCTACTAACCATAATCAGCTTACTGGTGGTGAGCGTATCTTGTCCCTGATCGTATCCGTCTACGCTGCGACCCTGATCGACAAGGTCGGCCGCAGGAAGCTCTTCTTGATCTCAACCACTGGTAAGTTCTCCCCAACGGCTATCCTTCTCCACAAGCTTATCATCCACAGGTATGGTCGTCAACTTCATCTGCTGGACCATCACCTGCGCCATCTACGAGAACTCGGGTGAAAAAAATGCTAGCGCTGGATACGCCCAGATCCCGTTCATCTGGATCTTCGGCGTCTTCTACTCACTTGCCTGGTCTGGTCTCCTCATCGCCTACGCTCTGGAGATCCTGCCCTACCGCCTCCGCGCCAAGGGCCTTATGATCATGAACATCACCGTCCAGGCCATCCTCGCCGTCGGCGGTCAGACTAACCCTGTTGCCTGGAAGCGTCTGCCCAACCACTGGAACCTTGCTCTCTTCTACACTGTAAGTTGACCTCGTGTAACTCCATCACGGTGAATCACCATGCTGACTAACCATCACAGTGCTTAATCTGCGTCTACCTCGTCTGGATCTACTTCGTCTACCCCGAGACCCGTGGACCCACGCTTGAGGAGATTGGTAGGATCTTCGATGGTGACTCTGCTGTGGCGCACATCGATATGAAGGAGGTCGAGAGGGAGATTGAGGAGCGCGATGCTGTCGATGATAAGGTGCCGCAGGTTGCTGAGAAGCGTGTCTAGGTCTTTTAGGACCGGGTTGCTGTAATGGGAACGGGGGGACGTATCGCAAGGTGTGGACTGTCGTTACTGGTAATTGAAACACTCTCTGTCTGTGGAGATCTGTGCTGATGGTATCTTGCTTTGTCTTTGCTGTGCGTGAATCGCGACTGACTATGTGCTACTTCCAGCACTAGCCTTCACTCAAGCCCTTGCCAAGCCTCACGCATCACCTCATCCAATGCGTCACAATGCATATAAGATACCAATATCTCATTCACTTTTGCACCACCTCCTTAGCAACCGCAGCACAAAGCTCCACCGCGACGCCCGCCCCGCTCAAAACATGTATCCAAAGCCTCTGCGTGTCACTCAACCGATCATTCTCGCTCTTGACCTCTGCAAACTTGACCTCACTCTTCGTCCCTAGCTCCTCATCGCCGACCCTCCACAGGAACAGATCCGGCACGCCGCCCCCGCGCTGCCCGTACTCTTGCGCCATCACCTTGCACACGGTAGCCAGCGCCTCGCCATCGAAGCAGCGCGTGATCTCGTACAGATCGTTGACGTCGTAAGTCCAGTCGAGGCCGACGATGCAGGTGCGGCGCTCATGGTGGTCTGTGTAGACTCTGCGGATGATGTTTTCCGCATCGCCGTTGCTGATCTCGTTGAGTCGGGCGTTGATCTCGGAGATGCGCGAGGGGAAGAAGGAGTCGGTGTGCAGGTCGAGCGGGCAGGTTTGGTACTGTGTTTGGAAGACGTTGGGGACGTAGGTGAAGAGGACGTCGTGGAAGAGGTAGGCGAAGAGGGTGCGGATGATGCCGCCTTCGCTGTGGAAGCCTTTCCAGCCTGCGTTGCGGTAGTGCGAGAGACACATTGCTTCGACGCTGCATTCGCCTGACTCGCGTGGGTCGAGCCAGATGGTTTTGCCGCTGCGGCGGTAGGGGCCGGGAGAGCTGTTTCTGCGATTCAGAGATGGGGGACGCAGGATCTGGGTCCCTTCGAAAGTGACTTCGAGGGGCTTTGTGAGGCGTACGTGGGTGAAGTCGTGTTGTAAGCGCTTGGGAATGTTGAGGGATTTCTCGAGTTTGGTCACGCGCTTCTGGAGATCGTAGTGGTGGATGATGTGAACGAGATTGTCTTGGAGTCCCTCCTCACATGTCTGCAGGGCGGTGCGTTTCCAGTGCTTCTTCTGCTGCTCTTCGCTGCGCTTCTCGGTAGGATGCAGAGCAGCCATATAGTGCTCTTCTAGCAGGGCTTTGCGCTGGTACCAAGCGCCACGGCGGGAATGATGAAAGAGGCGTTGTCGAAGAAGAGCAGAGGTCACGTCGTACTCTAGTTTGTGTTCTTTGCGGCGGGCAATAACATACATCGCTTTGTGGATGATGCGAGTGTAGACCCAGGCAGGCGATAGACGGCGAAGGTAGGACCCCTCCCCACTGTGATAGATGCTATCTTCTTTTCGCTGTTCCTCGTCCACAAGACTCTGCCACCGCGGGAAAATCTCCTGATAGACATCAACTATTTCCTGATAATCACTCTCAGTCGGCCGCCCATTGAATTCGAGGATGTTGTCGATCCGGAATTGCGTTCTGATCGAAGCTTCATATTCTAGAAGTAACGATCGTGACGCGAAAATGTTGGCGGACCGGGAGACTATATATTCCGGGAAGTTGCGACGAGCAATTTTCGCAAGAATGATGGTCGTCAATGACTTCTCTGTCCATTCCGTCGAGCGGTAGAAGACGAGATGCACACGCTCAAATAGTTTCCGTGCAGGCGCTGAAAGTCGTATGCAGGGACCAGTCTCGTTCATGATCTTGCGAGTAAAATGGGTATCCCGGTTGGCATTATCAGACAGATCCGACGCATTGCCTTCTTCTGGCTCGTCCACCTCTGGCGTCGCGACACCAGATACAGAAGACTGCCTCGACGATCTTGATTGTCTAGAACTTTCCGTGTCTGAACGCTTCAGACCGACATGCCCTAACCCGGCCTGTTTTCTGCTTGTCCGTCGCAGAGCTTTTAGAAGCTCGCTTTTATTCTTCCCTTGTACCTTCGCATCCTTCGCCAGTGCTTTGAGCTCATCAAGTCGCAGAAGAGAAGATGCCTCATCCAGTGTTGTGATCTCTTCTTCAGATCGGTCCGCAAACGTGAAGGTCTTGCTTAACGTCGTATCCAATGGCGCGTCATGTTCGCCTGGGTGTTGTTCAACATCAGCAGACGATGCTGGCAAATCAATGGTACGTTGCAGGGTTTCCACGGCTGCATCGAGGTCTGATAGGTCGCTGTGGTAACCAATGTTCTTGATGCGATGCCAAGCTGACGTCTTTCGCAGGAAGAGTCGTACGTAAAGGTATTGTGCCTCGTAGTTAAGAACCCTCCATACCGTGAACACCTCGGTTTCAGCCTCATCAAACAGATGGTTTTCCTCTTCCAGAACTGTGTCCAGCGCCAGATTGAACGCATCAACATATAGAGAATTTTGTCCTCGAATCCATGACCTTTCTTTCAGACGCTCCTCTGCGCCCTGAGATTTGTCTTCCTGAGAGGCTTTGAAAGCCTCATACGCCTCGATAGCTTCCTCGCCTGTGTCGATAGGCGGTAATGCGCTCTCTAGATCTGTTTTTGTGTCTCTATCCTCTTCCTTTACAACAGTAATTTCTTCCTCATCATCTAAGCCGGCAACTTCGTCTTGCCGTATGCGCTTCTTGCGCGGTGTGGGCGGTGGTTTGGTTACGTCACCAACACGTCTGCGCTTTGGAGATCGGTCGTGTTCGCCGTCAAAGTTGGTGGATTTGGGGTGTTTAATAAACTGTGTGATCATTTGATTGTGCTTTGAAGGGCTGCGCAAATTAAGCGCCATCGTCGTGAGGAAAGCATGTTGCGTGAATCATGCATGACGCCGCCACAGGTCGGGAGACGCGACTTCCCGATCTCGTCAGCGCGCGGTCACGAGTGCGCTAGGCAACATCGGATGGGAAAGGTCACCGTTCACTCAGCAGCTTTATACAATCATTTTCAGCTAGCAAAGCAGTACGTCTATACTTCTCTAATCTGCACACACAGATACATTCGGGCTTTTGTGCACAGTTCCTCACGGACTTTGAAATGTCTTCAAATTCTTGTCAGAGTAGATACAATCCAGGCATAACACACACTCAAGCGCAAAGTCAGATTGAACCGGCCTTGTGTTGGAATCGAGAGTTTTTTTGTGGGAAGAATCTTAACAACGGTTGCTTGCTATAAGCACAATTGTGTCTCAGGATAATAGAACAGCTAGAAGACAGGTCTATATGAACTTGCTTCAACTGCAAGTAGGCCAGGTTCTTCGTCTTTCTGAAACTAGAGGCTCAGTATCCTGCATCCGGCAAGCCCCTTGGTCCACTGTTCATATGTCTGCATAGATCGTCGTGGCGACTGTTAAGGATGGCACGGTCCTTCAAGCTTTAATTCTAGGCACAACTGAGAGCGCCCCCATTAAGCTCCTGCTTCAATCCGTGGCCGCGGAGATATGCAACAAATCATGCCAGCCGCACGGATTGATGGCCTGAGTAGGCTCTGAGCATGTACCACACAATCGGTAAGCATGAATGGCCGAACGATCGGAAAGAAGAGCGAGCATTACGCAGGGTGCAATGAGATCTTGAGCCCACAGCCAATAACGATATGTAATTAGCCGGTACCTTTGGTTGATACAGCCCGAGACGATTACTGTTCAGTAACAGAGCTTCCTCAAGTCGTCTCTGCTGTAGGACCTCAGGTCTCGTCTGACGTCGATCGTTCGGGTACCTTACCCATTCCTCTCCATTGCAACACAGTCTTTCAAAAGCAATTGTGAGATGATCGCTCATGGCATACAGTCGAAGATGAAGAACATACTGCCTCGTGTTTCCTGATCATACTATTGAGGACCAGTCCCAACAACAAAAATGAACTTCATATGAGGTCGAACCGAATCCTTGTACGAGGACTTGGCATCCCACGCCTGTTCCAGGTTTGGATGGTATTTACTTTTTCTCTGTCCGAAACATCCCACGCACATGTTTCGGTTCGTACCGCTGAGGCTCCATATATTGCCATTTTGGGACGCCTTGTGAAGGATTGTGGCAAAGTCAGCATCGAGACCTGCGGTACGGTTGCGGGTGCGGCATGTGAACGCGGCTATGACGCCCCCACGCCGGACTGTAGATGCACAACATCCCAACGGACAGACATATCGGCAAACGCTTACGCCAGTGGTTTTCCGACGTGTCTGGTAGTTCATGAATTTACCAGATGGCAAAGACCAAGAGTCGTACGACCTCGGCGACTTTTGCGAAATGAATGGGATTTTGCAACACAGATCCCACGAATCGCAGCAGTAGTAGTAAGCGTCCGGAGGGTATGCATCGGTGAAGCCTTTTCTAGACCTTAAGTAGCCGGCCGTACACGCTGATTGTTCTTCTATTTATAATAAGCCTTATATGATGATCCTAAAAGGAAGCTCTGACGGGTGCTTACGACGGCCTACCCACATGTCTACAGAATATGCATTTTTCGTAGAGATTGACAGACTGAACTTACATTTGGTTTATCAGAGATGAGATGTCGGGAAGATCTGAGCATCATGCTGTGTTCGATGCTCGAACAAGTGCTAGCGTCGATAGACATCGTCGGTAGTGCAATTTCTGACGGCACAATCATGCATGTCAGAGACCGCGGCAGGCGGTAGTGGTTTTTGCGCGAATTGAGGGTGAAAGCGGGGAAACATTCCTCGGAACGCCAAATTGTGGGGTAATAGCGTTGCAGGACTGCCATGCTTGAACAGTCGTTGGGCTCCGTTGTGAGGCTATGCACCTGCACGACTGAATATCGTATGGATTATGTGGTATTTCCTGGAGGTCACCAGTGTGAAACCCATGAGCGACCAGGCGTTTCCGGATTTCTGCCCGATCGTTCGTTGCATCGATCTTTGTCAGCATACACGGCCTAACCACCATCCGTTTCACTTTGTAGGAGAATGCACTCAGCTTGACTCGTGCAACATCAACAGACGTATGAAATGCGCGACGGAGAGGGGCGCAAATCCAGACATCGGAAGCCTGTACCCACAGCGGAAAACTTATTGTTGCTCTCGTTTTCATCCACCTCGGCTACTGGCGTGGGGGCGCAAGTCAGATAGATCCATCAAGGAACAGGCACAGTTCGCAATGCTGTCCAAGCATGACCTGGCTGGTCTGACCCAAGCACTGGTAGCAGCAGCAAGGCACTCCCAAGGTCTCGGATCGCAAGTCAACCGCTGTTGCCGATTGTCTTTCTGCTTTGAGTGGTGTACCTCGTACTTCTGCATTGTGCGCTGTGATGTCCGCTGTCGCATTCTATTGCCAATGGACACATGGCAATGTCCAGACGTCATGCGGACCATCCCCGCGTTTGCACTTGACATCTTTGACACTAACACAATGGTTCTCATGCGCACAAGTGGAGCAGCAGAAGATACTGGACCATGTTGCAGAGACTTGAGGTCGAGAAAGACTTCGGGCTAGGGGTAAAGCTCAGGCCCAAAGGCGCCACTTGAGGTAACAACGTGGGGTGATGTGAAAGCTTCGTCAAGTTGGCAAAGTCCGTCACGAGTGAGGTAGTCGTGTCGTGTCGACCCAAAGGGGTGCTGCTTTCCCGTTCAGTGTTCTGCTCACCTTCAACATGCAATCGGTGGATGTCACCGTTTGGTCTTGTGATCATCTGCCCAGCAGGTTCTGCCACGTTCTGATCATCATTCTTACGCCCCGCATTTGCTTTCCTGCAGCGGGCGAGCAATGCGACGCACGACAATTTGAACCACGATGAAATTTGAAATGCGGGGGCCTACAAGCCCGGAATCAGATGATGCGAAGAGGCGAAGCCTGGCTGCTACCATTCCCCACCCCCACACTAGGATCCCCAAACGGTACCCACCAACGCTCTTTTGAGCACGCCAACATTTCGGATCGCGCGAGCAGTGGCAATCACTGACCTATGAGCGCACAGCTTATGACCCAAAGATCGTCAGAGGGCGCTGACCCTTGCTGTCGACCGCCAGCCAAGATCTGATGTTTCGTGGGCTGTCGACTGTGCAGCAGAATCAAGCACTTGCAATGCAATCATACCATGCACCTCCTCATTTGGCGCATTTGGCCATGCCCACCCCGGGAACACCGCCCCTTTAACCTTCCCGCGACAGCACAAGCACTCTTGCAGATGTACCCAGGCAGCTCTCCTTCGCCTATTCATCCCGAGACCCTAGACCGAGCCGTCAGCTGGACCCCCACACTCGCCCTGGCTTGTTCGACCGGAGTCCTCTGAGCCCCGTTTGCAATATTTAAGTACCTGAACTATCCTCAGTAGCCGCACCAAGCACTACCATTGACGTATTCATTCCGTTCGTCGCTGTTTCTTGAGTTGTTCTTTGTCAAAAGTCCCCGCTTTGATCTGCAACCATAAATTCGTACATAAACCGACAAAAGTTTCATCTCAACAATTCTAAGTTACTATGTCACCACTCCTCGACGCACCTTCGACCCCTGATAGCTACTCATACTCTGTCGACTCTTACCAGCCTGTCCAATCGGCCTACACTATGAGCAACAGCACTAGCAGCCGACCTCTCGTTCCTGGGATATATGTTCCAACAGTGGCCTTCTTCGAGCCAGCGACGGACGATGTAGATGTCGAGACTGTTGGCAGCCATGCCGTTCGCCTTGCAAACGCCGGTGTTGCCGGTATCACAACACAAGGATCCAATGGCGAAGCTGTCCATCTGTCCCACAAGGAACGCAACCTCATCACAAGTACCACGCGCAAAGCTCTCGATGCTGCCGGCTTCGAGAATATGCCCCTTATTGTTGGCTGTGGTGTCCAGTCGACGCGCGAGTGCATCGAACTCTGCGAAGAGGCAGCCTCCGCGGGCGGAGACTACGCGCTGGTCCTTCCTCCAGCCTACTACCAGGGTCTCTTCTCAAAGGACACTGTCAAGGAGTTCTTCAGGGACGTCGCTTCGGCTTCGCCTATCCCGATCTTGATCTACAACTACCCTGGCGCCGTCTCTGGTCTCGATCTTAACTCGGATGTCATCATTGAGCTAGCTCAACACCCCAACATTGTTGGCTGCAAGCTGACCTGCGGTAACACTGGCAAGCTCAACCGCATTGCTGCTGCCACAAATGCCGTCACTGTGTTTGACAATGGATCTGGCTTCATGTGCATGGGTGGTTCTGTCGACTTCACGCTCCAGACACTCGTCGGCGGTGGATCCGGCATCATCGGCGGCATGGCGAACATTGCTCCAAAGACTTGCGTCAAGCTGGTGGAGTTGTTCAAGTCTGGAAAGCTGGCCGAAGCGCAGAAGCTGCAGGCTATCGTTGCACGTGGCGATTGGGCAGCAATCCAAGGTGGTATTATCGGCACCAAGGCTGGCCTTGTTGCTCACTTCGGATATGGAGGATATGCTCGCAAGCCTCTACCGAGGCCTTCGAAGGAAGAGACGAACAGGTGGCGCGATGCTTTCGATGAGCTTGTCAAAACAGAGAACGCCTTGTAGACTTTCGTATCGTCGCCTGGAAGTTTTGCTGCTTCGGCACAGCCTGGTTCGAGCGTCATGCATTTATCAGGTTACTATGCATAGCAACGGTGGGCGGATTTTTGTAGCAATTTTAGCGTTCTTCACAATCAAACTGTACTCTTGTGAATGATACGTCATCACTGCAGTCGAATAACTATTTCCATTATTGCTAAGATACACAGACAACTCTTCACTCACCACCGAAGTAATACTGAATGTTACCAGCTTCATGTAGCCACTCAGCACAATGCAAGACTAAGCAGGGCCAAACGGTTGAAGGCCTCTTGTTCGTGAACATTGACCGGCAATAGAGGCCGTCAGCACAGTCACACGTTATGAGTAGACTGTGTTGCTGTACGTTGAATCCTCCGCAAGCGAAAAGCGGCAGTTTGAATGCTGAAGCTCTGTAGTAATCGCGGATCATTCCTCAAAGACTAAAGCGAGGCCGGCTTCTGTGTATGCTGAGAGGCGCTCCCTCAACCAAGCTTGCGCTTGCTCAGAGATACGAAGGTCGTATGGTGCTGTGCTGACTCCATGGTGTTGGTATCTCAGAGAGATAAATCTCAAAGCGTATTTACTGATGATGAACGCGCGGAGGTTCGGCAGTACTCTCAGCAATTCATTGGGCTTGACCAGAATTTGTTGTAATGCAAAGTAGACTGACTCATAGATCATCGACTCGACAGTGAGTTCCAGAACTGTGATTGCTCCTCTCTGAGCTGCATTCAGCTGACAGGTCGATTTTCGCTCCCAGAAATGATAATCTCCACCAGCAAACACATTCTCCTTGTACGACGTCAAAACGGTCTCTGAATAGATCTGGCGAGAGACTTCAGGTAGATGAAACGCTGAAAGGACCTTGGTTGGGCGCCGGTCTCGATTGATATCCTTAAGGCTCTTTGCGTTGCGTGCTAGATCTTTGTCATGAGGGTACGATATGGCTCCACCTTTGTCTTGTTGCTTCGAGTATGAGAAGGATAGGCATCTCATCTTCACTAAAAGTCCACCACATGCGAAGCTCCAGATAAGATTTCTGATCTCAGCTGGGAGACGGAGAAGTGGGGTCTCGGCGTTGCTCTTGACACTGCGAATATCGTCAGTACTGATAGTTCCGCGGATAGCCTCGAGCTTGACATACGTAGGAATAAGGTAGGCAGGCGTTCTCTCCAAGTTCAGCAGCCCGGATTTGTAGCGCCTCACGCGATAGCTACTACCAGATTGGCCGCTTGGACGAGCCAGAGCTGTTGACTTCGCGACTCTTGCTGGGTTCGCGCGCACTGCTTTGGCAGGCTCAGGTTTTGGTTTGCGTGGCGCCATAGTTGAGTTCGTCTCGGTGATTCCGTTTGTATGGTGAGCGTTGGAACGTAGGGTGAAAATGGCGGGACAGATAGCGAAATAAGCGAGCACGGATCGGGAGGAGCTTATGTCTCATAAGTGAAGGAGAGCAGTGAAAGTCGGACTTATGACGCAGCACTGAAGCTCTCACATGACATTTTGTCGCAGCTACCACACTAATGTCCTATTTTACTATAGCATTGCTTCCAATCCGCAAACTGTCTTCGAAAAACAAGATAAGGTGCAGAGCCGAGGACACTGCGCGTTTGCATACGACCCAATGCGCTCACCAGCTAAGGTTAGGCATTTTGGACCTGACCTCAATACGAGATCCTCTCTATGCTGAAGCCCTTGTGTAGTTCACTGCTCGCAGTCATTGCCCTGCAGACTTGACTCCAGCACCCTTCCGGTGCGGAAGCATCAACATCCTCAAGAGTACGTTTGCCGACTACAATTCTTCAGCCCATACCGAAAGCGTATCAGGTCTCGTCCTCGAAGACCAGTTTGATGCCAACCTTCACGTACTTGCCCATGTGACCCACTAGCCAAGCTCGCCATTCATCTCTGCACCCACGTTCTCCTGGGCTTCCGAACCATCTGTATGTAGCGACGCTTTGCTGGACGCGTCTCAACGCCCTTGTGGAGACCACCAGGGTGCGAACGTTGGGGAGCGCTTTCAATAAGCCTTTTTTCTTGCGTAGGTCGGCGGGCTCGTACCAAACCATGGAGTGCAGCAAATTCGGAGTGGGCTGAATGGTTGTAATCTCTCTCCTTTGCACGGCGAGCAATCGGAAGATGAGATTGGACCTAGGGTAGTATTTGTGGTCAAGTACGAACGTGTTCGCTTTGTATGATAGAAGAGCGGTTTCGGAATAGATCTGGCGACAGACTCGAGGCAAGTGAAAGGTCGACGGCTCCTTCACAGGACGGCCAAAGTTTGTGTAGGATAAGGCACCGCCTCGACAATTGTTGGTGTCAATTCCGCAGTACATGTACGCGGCTGTCACCAGTTGTCCACCGCACACAAGACTCCAAATTTCGTTTCGGAGCTCGGCTGGGAGGCGAAGCAGAGGTGACTCGGCGTTACTCTTGACGCTATAGAAGGTGTAAGCAGGAGTAGAGGCGAGCCGTCATAAAGGTGTTTTAAGACTTACATCTCAATAAGGTAAGGCGGTGTCTTTTCCAAGTTGAGCAGACCGTCTTTATAGCGTTCCAAGTGGTAGATGCCATTTGGCTGTTTGCATACTTGCTGTGAAGTAGAGGATTTTGTTACTCTGGCTGGGTTCTTGCGCACCGCTTGAGCAAGCTCAGGCTTGGGTTTGCGTGGTGCCATAGCTTGATTGAGTTGTTGTCAGTGAGTGCAACAAAAGAAGGCGGAGAAGTAGGTAGTGGAAGCGACGGGCACGGACCAGGGGCTGATGTTCTGTCTTTAGTGAAAGTGAGCAGTGAAAGTAAGATTTGCACGTGCAACTGTTGCATAGAGTTATGAAATCAATTAGACAAGCGCTGAAGCTACAAGAACCTTTGAGGCCATCGCTTAGGCTAACTTCCTGAGCTAGGTAGCGCATTGGGCGAACCGTGAAAACACAGAATGCAAGACTAGAGCATAGCCATCCGCCAGCTACAATATAGAGTCTGAACTGACGTATTTGACAGCAACATCAGAGCCTTCACGTTGTTGCATGACTCGTGTGAGCCAATCCACCGCGTCCTCATCTGACAAATGCTGACGATCCCGCTCCCGAAGTATGTGCTGCACGTCAGATATGTCCACGATGATCCTCTTGAGATTCGGGAAGAATGTCTTCTTGAACGGTTTGTATTCAAGGAAAGTTAGAGTGCTGAACTGACTCCTACGACGATCATTTGAGCAGGACCACAAAGCCGATAGAGACAGCTTGATCGATTGAACCGCCTCTTTCTGAAACGGTCTGAGCCGTGTGATATCGTTCCAGAATAGATAATACTCCGATCCAAATGTGAACATGGACTGGCTGTACACTAGTGAGGCGGTTTCAGAGTAGATCTGTCGACACAATTTCGGCAGGTGGAATGCGGAGTGATCTTTCTTGGAGACACGGTGTTCAGACTCTGATGTGGAATCTAAGGGCTGTTGATCGGTCGTCAAGTAAATGATCTCGCCATTGGGGCCGCCTCCAGGTTTTGACACTGACAGATTGACGGGCTTGTTACTTATTGTGTAGTGCCAGATGGCGTTTCTGATCTCAGCAGGCAGTCGGAGGAGCGGTGAGTCAGTGGCGTTCCGCTTGGTGCTTAATAGCTATTAGCTTTCTGATAAAGAACCCAATAGTAATTGCTTACACTGGTACAAGATGTAGTGGGGTGACCTCAAGGTTAAGGAGACCGTTCTTGTACTTCTTGACATACGGCTTCTTGCAAGCACGCCCTGGAAGACCTCTCGTGGCGATGGTTGTGTTCTGTACCCTGCGTTTCTTAATTTTCGGCGGATCAAATGGTACTTCTGGAGCGCCTTTCGGCCTGGACTTTGGATTGCGCGGTGCCATGCTGATTCGTACTGGTTGAGTTGTTAGCAAGGCAGCTGAAGAGAGAGTCTCCGTGCCAAATCGTGCGAGGCGACTGCATTATTCATACAGGTGTGCACGCGTCAATAACATCCGGCTTGAGGTGAAAATTAAGGTGGGAGCTAGAGTTTCTGATTTACACTGCAGATGACATGTTATAATGGACAGCTTTTGTGAAGTCTCGCTCTTTACTACTTCACACTGACCTCGATCTTTTCACCGTCCTTCTCTCTGATGCACTTCAATACCCAGCTCTTGCACTTGTATTAACTACCACAAGTCTTATCACTAGTCCGGGTTGATGTGAAGTGAATGCAACGCCATGAAATATCCATGAGAACCTGTTGCTTGATACGCACCCACCGCAGATTCGGCGGCGTGTCGTTTAGCTTCTTGATATCCTGGCTATTCATGAGATAGGCGCATAATGTGTCTCACATCCAATGTCAAGTCTCGTGATAGCTTTGCGCTGAGCCAATGTCAAAGCCCCCATTACCTCATTGTTTTTCCACTCGAACACATTCTCAAGACACGCAGTCAAAGCTGCTTTTGAGTATATCTCGTGCTAAAACTTGGGCAGATGGAAAGCTGGTTCCCCTTGTGTGGATATATGCCATCTATTATCACGCTCCAGATCCCGTGTTGCATTCATACAAGATGCAGGGTGTGCTATGATTGGTGCCCAGCCCTTTGGATGGTCGGCACCGGGAAGCTTCACAACCCAACCGCCCATCGCTAGGCGATAGACTCAATTAGAGGACGAAAGGATTAGAACCTGGTAACATAAAAATGAGCACTGTCTCCTGTTAGTTACCCAAGGCATCTTTATCTGCAAGACATGCAATCTGAAGCGATGGGCAGGCGTATTCTCAAGGTTGACGAGGCTAGTCTTATATGTCTTGACCTAGCGTGCAGTATCGAGAGCAGACGTCGGCTTGCACCCAATTCATACTGCGCTCATCGCCATTTTAGAGCTGTTTTTGGTGCCATTTGCTGCATGTGCGGGTGAGCGCGGGGTTCTTCCTGTTGCCTTGCGTTTGCGAGGCGATAACCCAGCAATGTGCCCTTGGCTTGTCAGTATCTTGTTGGTCATCTGTATTTACTTTCAGGATCTGAGGGGGCTTTTAGGACATATTCTGAAGGGAGTGGTTGAATTGATGGATTGAAGCGTCTTTGGGGATGCTATGTATATAGGTATATCGGTACATCCCTAGTATCTGGGCTTGCTGAAGAGCTCTTGGAGGATCCCTCTGGCTTGACTAAAATATCAAGCTCCGTTCGTCAAAACTAACACCACATCAGGTTCGCGGAACGATTCCCTATACTCCGTCTTGCAAATCCGGGCGAGATCAGTGCCAGCACAGCCAGCCAAGGAGTTGCTTTTTTAGCGCCGTTGGTCGAGCACGACAAAAGCATCTGGCCTTTCTTCGTGGATGTAGTCCGTGAACATGTCGATGATCGATTCGACGTAAGCCTCCTCCTCTTCTGAAAGCCCCTCAATCGGCCATTCCCCGGCCCTGGTGTAGCCACGGCACTCGATGACGACTTTCTCAAGGCTCGGAAACAACTTGACGGGGAACGCTTTGAGCAGGGGCCTCATGGCATTTATACAATCAATGTGGCCACCGAAATTATAAGTGCGTTGGTCGATAATGTGCACATTTTTGATCAGATCGATTTTCATCTTGGGTAGTCCGCAAGCCCACTCGAATGCCTGCTTGCTTACGAAACGGAAACTGTTGATCGAGAATGGAAGGAGCGCAGTCTCTGCGTAGATCTGGCGGCAGACCTGCATGAGGGCATGGGTATATTCTGGAAAGCTCTTCCTGGAGATAGCCGTCATCTCTTCGATGTAGAACTTGTGAAAAACGCTGAAAGATATCACTTCGTACATGTTGCCACCGAGAACGAGATCCCAGATGCGGTTTCTGAGTTCTGCCGGCAGACGAAGCAGTGGCGATTCAGCGTTCGATTTGGTGCTAGTCGATGGTTATTTAAATTCCAAAACTGCTCTGGTGGGACCTACGCGTTGGCATGCTCGGCAGCTTTGAAGCTCACGTCAATCAAGCCGTTTTTGAGCCTGCGTACGGTAGTCTTCTTGGGTTTGACTTTCACTATACCAGCAGAAGTGGCGCTGACAGCTTCAGCTTTGGGTTTGGATCGCGGTCGGGATGATGCGCGTTTCGATGCCATCGTAGCGATGTGTGTGGAAAGCGATTGTTGACACGATAAGTCGTGGTGGGAAGTCACTTCATGAAATTACTTACAAGCTTGAGGCAGCAGCCTGGACCCTCACACACCACAGACATATCACATGCCACCCATTTCGGCGCTTTCACTTCCAAAATTTCCCTCTCACTTAACAGACCACAACTCTCATACTGCAACCCTCTCAAACCTAACCTCCAACCTCGCATCCATCCTCGTCCACAACAACCTCAACCTCCCCTCTTGCTCCATCCAATCCACATCCTCCAACTCACTCCCGCCGCACTCCCACTTCTCACACTCCCTCACCACCCCATTATACCTCACCTCAACATCCACACTCTTCAACCCCTCAAACTCCCCAATCGGGAAAACATCCCCCACCTTCTTTGGCGCCCACCCCCTCCTCTCGACCATATGCTTCGCCTTCCACGTCACCAGCCTGACGTGCGCAATCGCCGCGCGCCTCTGAGCATCGAACCGGGCAAGCCATGGTTTGAAGGCTTCTTCACTGTTGAACTGGAAGACATTGAGTGTGAACGGGAGAAACTTAGTTTCTGCATAAGTCTGGCGGCAGGTGCGTAGGAGAGCGAGGCTGTGCGGATGAGTGGTGAGGTTTTGCACGCTGGTGCCCCACGGGATGCGGTTTTGGCTGGCGATGTCGAAAACGGTGTTGCCGAGGACGAGGGCCCAGATGATGTTGCGGATCTCGCCTGGAAGGGAGAGGAGGGGTGAGGGTACGGGTGGTGGGGACATGGTTGGCTGGTCGTTTGTGGAGAGGAGAGTTTAAGGAAGGGATTGAGATTACTTATGGAAGATTCGAAGACCCAGCGGCGAGCAGTGCGGACAGCATGGTTTTGGTAGACATCTTTGCTCTAGACAGCGCTATTCGCGGGTCTGAGTGGATTCTAGTGACCTATCTGCGCACGCCAAGTTAAAGAGGCTGATGACGGGCGTAGCTGATGCATGGGTGATCCACTAGGCTGATGATAATGACCGATAGCTGAGATTGCCTGTCCGGGTAATGCCTATTTAAAACATCGTACAGACTGTCGGCCCAGTTGAGATCTGACTGGTGAGATACTTGCATGTGGCAGATGGGCTACGCATGTGTGGATTGACTTCAGACTTCGCTTGCGGGAAGTTTTCATACCCACGGCCTAGACCGTGAGAAGTCCACGGTTGATTCATGCTTACTTCGACATTCATTCGCTCGACTTTCTGTGTTATCTTTTCGCTCCCGCGTAGCGTGTTGAGCCGCATTTTCAGCTGTGTCTTGACTCAGGGCGCTTCTTGACCTGTACGAGCCAAACGAATGGGCAGCGCCATCCAATCGCAAAGGTATTCAGCATGAGCTTCGGTTCGTTGAACTTGCAGGAATCCGCAGTTAGTCAGAGTTCAGCAAAGGCATGTTGTGAGGCATGGAATCACCGTCGCGAGGTGAAGTGGATCAGGAACCCTTGGACCGTGAAACGGCCGGATCCACTTGGTACCCAACTTTCGCAACATCAACACCCGGCGCGCGACCTCCACCGTGAACCCCCAATGTAAACATACACACAACACCGTCGCCATGACAAACCTGGATATGCTGCTCCTCAAAGGAGCGAACAGCGACATGACGGAAGAGAATCTGGCAGAGCTGCGCTACACAATCCTCACAAAAGGCATCCCTGCCAACAACGAGGGCATGGTGAGATACCTCTCTCTTCCCCACAACAACAACCAGCACGGCAGCATACAGGTCGCCCTCCACCCAGCACACTCACACGCACATACCCTCTTACTCGCCCATAACCCTCCCCACCCATCTCCAGTACTAACCCAACCCCCTCCAGTCCGAACTGCGCATCTACATCTGGCTTATCCTGCTCAACGCGCCGCCCCTCCGCACCGACATCTACCTCGACCTCGTCCGCCAAGGCGCGTCGCCGGCGCACGCGAAGATCCAAAACGACACCTTCCGCACCTTCCAAGGCGACCCTCTCTTCCGGCGACGCGTGACACAGAACAGCATCACCCGCGTGCTCAACGCCGTCGCATGGCGGCTGAACGACGCCCACGAGGCGCGCGTCAACGGATGGCAATCCCCGCCCACACTCTCTGAATTCGGCGGTTCCCCAAACACTTCCATCGTGTCGCGGCACAGCTTCAGCACCGTCCCGGGGACAACCCCCAACCCGAGCACCACCAACGACGCCGAGCAGATCGGCTACGTGCAGGGCATGAACGTGCTCTGCGGCCCGTTCCTATACGCCGCGAAAGGCGAGGTCGAGGCGTTCACGGGGTTCGAAACGCTCATCACCCGCGAGTGTCCGGGGTACGTGCGCGGGAGTATGGAGGGCGTACACAAGGGGCTTGCGCTGGTGGACCGCGTGTTGGAGGTCGTGGATCCCAAGCTGCACGCGCATCTCATGGCGCATCGTATGGAGGCCAAGATCTACGCGTTTGCGTCCGTGCTGACTATGTGCGCGTGCACGCCGCCGCTGCCGGAGGTGTTGTTGCTGTGGGATTTCCTGTTCGCGTACGGCCCGCATTTGAACATTCTGTGTATTGTGGCGCAGTTGGTGTTGATAAGAGGGGAGATCCTGGCCGCGCCGAGGTGAGTTTGCTGTGTTTCTTTTTCCTTCTTTCCTGCTTTTGACGAGGCGATGATTTAAGGGGAGACGAGGCTAATGTTGATGGTGTGCAGTCCGAATCAGATTTTGAGGAACTTGCCCGGGTTGCAGGCAAGGAGGATCATCGATGTGGCTGTCAGCTTCTCCGGCCAGATACCGGAGGATATGTACGCGGAGATTGTGTGCCATGCGAAGTAGATTGATGGCAGGGCAGGACAGGGCAGGAGAAGACATGAGATACGATACACGACATTACGATACCCAACACCACACCACACCGAATTGCGCGCATCACAAAAGTAGACAGCATTGAAGCGGAACGGCGTTCAGCGAAAACAGCATAGCAGACGCACTACCCACGTCTCCCAGCATTCAAATAAGATTCTTCTATCCAAAGCCCTAAATCGTCGTTTTTAGTTCCCCTTCCTCTTCTTCTTCTCCTTTTCGTATTGATTCTTTTCATACCCCTCCTCGCCCTGGATCTCCGCCACCAGCTTGCGATACTTAGCCTCGTACGCGGCGTCCTTCTCCTTCTTCTCGCGCAGCTTCTCGCGGGCAATGAAGTTGGCGTCCTTGCGGAGCTCGCGCATGGCGCCCTTGCGCTCGCGCTTGTACTCCTTCTGCAGCTTGGCGGCGTCGGAGCGCTCGCGATCAGCGTCGTAGTGCTTGGTAGGATCAAAGGACTCTTCGAATTTGGGAATCCGGCTGGGGATGGGGAGTGGTCGGTGGTGGTGCAGAGTTTGGGGACGGCGGGTGAGGGTCGCGTTGTTGATGCGGGCTTGGAGGTTTTGCGTTGTGCGCGTCTGGTGCGCGGCTTTGAGGGGTGCGAGCAACGGGCTGAAGGTCTCGATGAAGGCGGGCGAGGCGCTCCACAGGTCGGCGGCTGTGAGGATGTTGCGGGTGTGTGCGCTCAGTAGTGGCTTTGTGGCATGCGGCGAGCGCAGGCAGAGCGATGTGTAGCGGATGAACTCTGGGACGTAGCGCTTGGAAAGCGTTTGGTATTGCAGGCAGAGCGCACCGATGAAAGCACCGGTAGCGACGTCGCTGGCTGAAGAGGGTGTTGTGAGTCCCATCCAGCGCGCCATGAGTGTAATGGCTGGTGTTACAACCTGGTGGAAGTGATCAGATGTGGGATAGATTGACCCAATCGCAGTCAACAAAGCCAAGTCGCCCGCTGTCGGTTGGTTGGACAATTGGAAAGCTTTGAGGTGCTTGCGGAACTGCGTGGCAATCTGCACTGGGTACGAGCGCGATATCGAGTGGATGTGGCGGATGATGGACTCGACGACCGCCAGCGGTGCTGCTGGTGTCTGGTTTGACAGGTACGAGACGTGGTCCACAAGTGCGCAGGCAAAGTCGGCAAGCTTGTGCTTATTGTCCTCTCTCAGGCCAGCATGGTACAGTGCTCGTATCCTTTGGATGACTGTGGATGTGTCCTTGAGCTCGACCTTCTTGAACACCTCGAGGAGCTCCTCGTGCGATCGTGGGCAAGGATATGTGTATGCCAGCTTTGAAGGCGCCGAATCAGCACCGATTGTAAGGACGCCTTTGACGGCCTTGGGCTGTGCTTTCGGCTGCTCCACAACGTCCTTCAAGAAGTCTGCATCGTCGTCGTCGACAGCCATTGTGTCGTCCACGTCGACCTCACTGTCCGACTCCTCATCTGAGATGTCAGCTTCTGAGTCCGAGGCAACGAGGTCGTCGTCCAGCAAGAAGTCGTCTTCGTCATCAACACCAACGGGCCTGGTTTGCCCAGGTGCTGGTGGTGCAGCAAGTCCGAACTCAGCAGCGTCGTCGTTGGTATCAGACATATCCTCATCATCGTCATCAATCTGCTGCTTCTTGGAAGGCTCCTCGTCGTCGCTGGTAGGCTCGCCCCTCATGCGCTTTTGACGCTTCTCCTCAAGCTTCTTCAAACGATCAGCCTCCTCCTTGGCCTTCTCCTCAGCGGTCTTGGTCCGTTCCGTGGGCTTCGATCGCTCGTCGTTGAAGAGCTCGCGCACGCGACGGTCGTACTCCTTGTCCTTGCCTTCCTGCGACAGGGTGGCAAGCAGCGCGGCTCGATCAGCGTTCATACCAAAGTCATTCTGTGCCACCTCCTTCACCTTTTCAGGCTCTGGCTTCTTATTGATATGACCCCTCAGCGCAGCAAGGACATCATTGAGGTCCTTGTCAAGCTCCTCCCTCAGCTCCTCATCATCCTCCTTCGCCTGCTGCCTCTCATACTTGTGCATCTTGCTCTTCGCAATGACCTCCTTCATGACCTCAGCCTTGCTCTTCTTCCTCTCCGGCTGGTCCTCCTCCTCACCCTCCACATCATCTTCCTCGCCATCCTCCCTCCTCCTCTTCTTCTTCAAAAACCCATCCTCGCCCTCGCTATCACTGCCACTCACACTCGCAGCGTCGTAATCTTCATCACCAATCTCATCGTCAAATCTCAGTGTCTGCCCACCGTGCGTAAGCTCAACCTCCTCATCGCCATCCTCCAGATCAAACACATTCCCACCGCGCTTCCGCTGCTGCTCGCGCTCAAACCTCGCCATCATGCGGTCATCCAAACTCATAGTAGGATCATTCTCACCAATCCGGCGATCCAGAATCCCACCCGTCTTGTTCTTGCGGTTCATCTCCGGCAGCAGCGTCTTGCGCCTTGTCTCCTCACCGGCACTCTTGGTAACGCCGGGGCGTCCCAAAACCTTTGGTTTGGCATTTGTGGTCGCGTACTCGAACTTCTGCGGGCGCGAGAGGTGCTTGAACTCGAAAGGATTGAAGGACTCGCGGATCGAGGCGAGGGCCGAGGCTTTTTGCGCGTGGTGCGCGGCGTTCTTGGATTGCGATTTCTTTTCCTTCTTGGACTTTTGCGGACCCGTTATGCCTTGGTCGCGCAGCGACGCTTTGAGGCGCTTGAGTTGGGAGGGCGGCATTGTGGCCAAGTGCGTGCCCTTGTAGGGAGTGTGGGTGGGTTGGAAAGAAGCGACGCTCGTGAGGCCTGCGAGGGCGTGAGGCGGGTGTGTTTGCGGCGTCTAGAAATTTTGGCGGAGCGGACGCGGTGGGGCCTCACCGCCTGCCTGTCCCGCTCTAGCTGACGAGGACCCCTGCTTCCACGCTCTGGCTGCATCATCGCCCGCGGCGCACACTGCATGTTGGATGCCACCTACAGCATGATCCCACGCTCGCCATAGACCGCCATGGCCCCAAATATCCCAGACCACTACCTCTGGCTCGGTCTTGGTACGTTGATTTTCCAATCTTCCTTCCAACTTTTCTGCTAACCCCGCCCCAGGCATCTTCACCTTCCTAGCCGTCCAACACGTCTCCACCGGCCTACGCACGGTAAAACACCTCACCACCGTCCACACCCCTCCCCCCAAACCCAGCGGCATCCCCCACCCAACCTCGCAAGAAGATGCGATCAAGACCTCCTCGCTCCTCACCCTCGCCACCTCCCACAACACCGACATTCGCGCATGCGCAACCCGCCTCCTCTGCGAACGCTTCTACGCCAACGATGCCGCCCGCAAACACCTCCTGCGCGATCTCGGCAGCGACCAACCCGCAGTCCAGCGCCGTGCACAGCTTGCGTTTCGCTTGCTGAGGGAGCATGGGCTGTTTCGCGCGCATGGGCTGAGTTATGGGTTTGGTGGGGTGGAGCCGAGGGGCCAGTGGGAGGAGGTGAGTGCTTGGGAGGTTGGTGCGGGAGGGAGGGCGCGAGAGGGGGTTGGTGAGGAGGGAGAGGAGGAGAGGGATGCGAGGAGAAGGCGAAGAGAGGCGGTTGTCATTCATGATGGGGAGGGGAGAGTGGGGGAGGGGGACGTCTGGATGAGGGACCGGGAGGGCGTCATGGGGTTGGACGTGGAGGGAGAAATGGATATGCACTTGGAGGTTGGAGAGCTGGTGATTGATGGGGTTGTGCATTGAACGATTGTTTGGCTGGCGCTCATATGATACCCCTCAGCGGAGTGCTGTGTTTAGGAATTGTTGTTTGTGTATGTGTATATGTACAGTCTATGGTCACGCTCGAAGCGAGGTAATGGGTATTTTCTAGATCCAAGTCCTGAAAGACTTTTGAATGGAGTTTGTTCTATTCACACATAGTAGGGAAAGGAAGTCATTGCTTTCTTACTCCTTCTTAGCCTTCTCCTCCTTGCCTGCTGGCATCTCATCCCGCCTAGCGCGGTCATCCTGCTCGGAGCGCTCTGCACTGCCTTCAGTAGCGCCAGAGTCACCGCTGCTGGCCTCGGCCTCGTTGCTCTCTTCTGCGGCCTTCGCCTCGGTCTTCTTAGGCTTGTCATCCTCGTCAATGTCCTCGTGGTCCTTGGGCGACGCATTTGCCTGGTTGCCCTGGGACTGAGCCTGCTCGTTCTCCTCCTCGATGAGCTCTTGCTGCTCCTTGAGGACTTCCAGACGCTGCTTGTTGGTGGCTGCGCCTTCGGTAGTGTTGACCTCGAGCTCGATCTCGTGGTAAAGCTCCTCAGGAACACTGGAGAGAACGGCCTCCAATGCATCAATCTGCGAAGTGGCGTCTGCCTCCTTACCCTGGACGTAAACGAAGGCGTTCGAGAGGACAAGAATGGTCGAAGGGACGCCTTGCTTGAGACGGAGGTCGAGCCAAGTCTGAAGATCGTCTCGGAGGCGGCCAGGGGAAACACCGTATGTGCGGAGACCACGGCTGGCGCAAGCAGTCTGGAGCTCGGGAACGGACAACGAGTCAACACCCTCGTATGCGATCGCCCTGTCGTCACGCTTGATCTGCCTCATGCGGACACGGACCTGGTAGCGGAGGAAGTTGTCGGTTCCGAACGAGGTGATATTCATGTAGCGACAGATTGAGACCAGCTGTGGGCGGGACAGGTTGTCGAGAGTCAAATCGTCCTTGAAGATCTTGCAGACCTTGACAATCTCGGCAGGAGTGGGCTTCTCGCCAGTAGTGCGGACCTATCCAGTGTCAACTCTCTTGTCAATGTACCGGGCGTCCAGCAATTGTACGTACCTTGCGGAAGAATTCGGCAAATTCAGCCCTCTGCGCATTCTCAGCGGAGATGGGCAGACCAGTCTCCTTGAGCGTTGTGCGCAGGAACTCGCTGACCTCCTTTCTTGTGGACCTCAGACGCTTGGCCTTTGCGTCTTTCGAAGACTGGCCTTCGTATGTGCTGGGAAGCATGTTGGGGAACAGCTTAAGGGCGACCGGCAGCAGAAGCTCGGCAAAAGGAACGATGACGAAAGGCAAGAAGGGGATCAGACGCCCAAGATCTTGCACGGTACGCTGCAACTGGCGACGCTCACGTCTTGTGAGCTCGTAGCCTGCAGCCATCTTCAGCGCGAGCTTCGAACTGATCTTGATCTCGAAGCCAAGCAGCTTGGTGCCATCCCAGTAGTGTGCCGCCTCATGCTTGACCTTCTCCCAGAGTGTCAGCTTCTTCTTGATCTCCTCCTTCTTCGCTAACGCCTTCTTCTCCGCGTCTGTCTCGACGCTCGCCTTCTCCGAGAGCTCGTTCAAAGTCTGCGCATCTTGAGCGACTGTCTTGGGGTTGGCGGTAGGCCCGGTCTTGGGAACAATGGTGTCCTTTTCAAGAGGTGTCTTCTCATTGAGAGCCTGCTGTTCCTTTTGAGAGTTCGCCTTGCCCACCTGGTTGGGGTTGAAGCCTGGCGGAGGATAGCTGCCTTGTGTGCTTGTCTGCGATGTCTCGGTTTGGAAGCTTCGGTATGGGAGCAGAATGGCAATTGCAGAAACGTTCTTGGGCATGGGGCGGTGGTAGGGCCGTCCGGCAGTCCTCATACCTGCTCTGAACACAGCGGGCGCCGCCCGGGAGGCGGTGCGAGTGACATACATGGCGACGTCAGGGATGTCAGGACGGTAGAGAGCGGCGAGGGATGATTCGGATGTGGTTTGATAGTAATGCGGTGTAAAGAAGAAAAGGTAGAATACAAGCGGACGACGACAGCGGTCGGATGGGGGCGATGTGGTGATGCGGAATGTGAGAATGCGATGAAAACACCCTGACGAAAGAGCTAGAATAATTCGAAGGGTTCCCAGGAACAGATCGCTGCGGCCGTTCGCGCCCCGAAAGCTTGGCCCTCGTAGGGCTGAGCCCAGACTGCCGACTTTGGACGCGCGAAGCGTGACAGGTCACAGGCCCGCCGACAGCTGGCAAGGAAGATTTCGGGTGCATTTTAAGTTTTAGGCAGACGTCAGAGAGACGCAGGGCTGCTGTCGAGCCCTGGGCCGAGGCAACACGTCAGCCGGCCTGGCTGTGCTGGGCTGCAGACTCGCTCGCTCGCTCGCGCACCAAAATTCAGGGACGGCAGCGCTCCCATTCCAAGGTCGACTTGCCGCGGGAGTGACGCCAAGCGGCGCGGTGCCGGTACCGGTGATGCGGAGAAGCGGTGCTCCTCCAGCCCTGGAAGTCAATTGGGGCAATATTCCGAGATTCTGCGTCGTCCCGCCGCCAACCGCCCCTCCAAGTCCATCACGCTCGCGCTCGACATCACTACCTAGTCCACTCCTTTCGTGTCTATTGTCCTGTGCTGTGACCACCCTCCTTCACTCTGACACTATTTATCGACTCTTCAATATGATCTCTTGCTGAGAAACGTCCGTATTACTGCAGCCCACGGCTTCCCTTCCACCGCACCCTACTTCTATCGCCGACAACACAGCACACTCGCAAATTTTCAAGACTCCTTCAGACCGGATCGCATACAATGGCTGCACAGAAGCTTTCGAGGGCAGCTCGCCTGATCTTGGTGGGCGCGCCTGGCGTAGGAAAAGGCACCCAGACAGAGCGCCTCATGAAACAATTCCCAGAACTCTCCTCGATCAGTTCGGGCGACTTGCTGAGGAAAAACGTCAGAGAGCGCACGCCGCTGGGTAGGTCTTTACTCCAGCGCGACGCGGCAACTGCTAACAGATACAGGCATCCAAGCCGAGTCTAAGATGAAGTCTGGCGCACTCGTGCCTGACAGCATGATCCTTCGTCTTATTGTCAACGAGCTCTCGACGCTTGGATGGATTAGAGATAGCACACTGAGGCCGTACGCTGTCTATTCAAGCTCGTCAGCTATGGAGGATATGACGGTTGACTCGGTATCGATCCCCTCTGCGATCAAGACAGCCAAGTACACGTACTCGGACCACCCCGAGGCATCCTTCATACTCGATGGCTTCCCGCGCACGGCGAACCAGGCAGTGCAACTGAACGACATTGTGCCCATCAACATGGTTGTCAACATCAACACACCTAGCGAGATTATCATCGATCGCATCTGCAATCGTTGGGTCCACGCACCCTCAGGCCGTGTCTACAACACCACATTCAATGCGCCAAAGGTCGAAGGCAAGGACGACATCACAGGGGAGCCGCTCACGCGCCGCGCCGACGATGATCCTGAAGTGTGGAAGCAGCGACTCCAGAGCTTTAAAGAGAACAACGAGCCCCTGCTGGAGCACTACGATAAGGCAGGCCTCTTGTGGACTGTGAATGGCAACAGCAGTGACGAGATCACACCTCAGATCTTCAAAGAGTTTGGCAAGAGGTTTGGCGTGCCTGTTCCGGAGATCATTGGAGGCTTGTAATCACGTTATATACCACTCTGTTTGCTTTTGTGGACATGGATTTACGGGAAACGGCATGGCAACGGTTTTGGAGGGCTTCTGTGTGTTTTCACGTATTGGGAAATTTCCTTCCTAGGTAATTGTTGATTGGCCAGGCACGAGTTGCATTCACTTGTACATATTGACCGCCGCCAGCAGCGCGGTCGAGACGATCCCAAGACTGTCATGACTCGCTTTAATGGACTTTTGAAATACTGCTCTCACACTTTCTCGCTCGTACATACTCACCATGAAGCTCGTTCGACCTGACGCTGGGCGCCCAAAGCGGTACGAGGCAGCAGTGTGGCGCCCCGCCAACCTTGCGGCTAGTAGTCTACTCGGCCCAGCCCCGACGTCACCAGCCTCAACTCCACCCACTCCAAGCTCGATCACGGACGCCGCGAACTTTGAAGACATTTGGTCTGACAGCGCCTCACAACACTCAGACGACTGGTCAGACGTTGCGCAGGATCCCTACGTTATTCACGCTGCTCGGTCTGCCCTTGTAGCGCCCACAATGGCCGAGGACTTCAGCGAAGGGCGCCTAGAGACAACGGTCGGCAGCCCTCAGAAGGAGCTGGCCGGCACCCAGAATGCCTATGTCTCATATCTAGTTTCTACAAAGGTACGAAGTGCTGTTGCTTGCACTTCTGTCTTGGAAAATGTTCGATTTGTCGCTCACATGTCTACAGTCTGACTACCAGTCCTTCCAAAAGCCTGACTTCTCGGTCCGCCGCCGCTTCACTGACTTTGTCTTTCTGTGGAAACAGCTCTCCAAAGAGTATCCGCAATGCGCCGTTCCCCCATTGCCCGACAAGCACAAGATGGAGTACGTTCGCGGAGACCGCTTCGGTCCGGACTTCACCCAGAGACGCGCCCACTCGCTGCACCGCTTCCTGAAGCGGATATCGCTGCACCCGGTGCTGCGACGAGCCATGCTCTTGATCACCTTCCTCGAAACTCCCGATTGGAACCAACACATGAAGGGGAGATCGTCCCGAGCAGCGAGCGGGTCGGAGCCTGGAGGCGGCTTTGTGGACGCAATTGCAGAGAGCTTTGTCAATACCTTCACAAAAGTCCACAAGCCTGACAAGCGCTTCATTGAGGTCAGCGAGCGAGCGGGCAAGCTCACTGAGGATTTGACCAACGTCGAGAAGGTCACCGTCCGCGTGGCTAGGCGACAGGCCGATCTTGAACAGGACTACGCAGACCTCGCGACACAATGTCAGAAGCTGACGACCCTCGAACCGGCGGTCGAAAGCACACTGACGTCTTTTGCTGCTTCTGTAACTACAACATCACAAGGCTTCAAGTCGATTAAAGAGCACACCGACCAAAACTACCTCACCTCCCTGCGCGACATGGACGCCTACATCCTCGCCCTCCGCAACCTCCTGCGCACACGAGAAGCCAAACAGCTCGACTTTGAGGCTCTCTCTGAGTACCTTGCCAAATCCGCCGCCGACCGCGACTCCCTTGCCTCGCAGCATGGCGCAGGCATGGGCGCCTCGGGCTTCCTGCGCAGCAAAGTCGAGGACTTCCGCGGCATCGACCACGATCAAGCGCGGCGCCAGCGCGTGCGCAAATTAGAAGTCGAGATCGAGCGACTCACGGGCGAGGTCGAGAATAGCAAGAAAGCCACCGAGGCTTTTGACGAACACACCGTTAAGGAGGTCGCTGACTTTGAACGCATCAAGGCGGTCGAGTTCAAGGATACCCTCGGCGACCTGGCGGACGCACATGTCGATTTCTTCCAAGGGACAATCGAAACCTGGGAGAAGTTTCTGGAGGACATGCGCAAGGAGGAGGATGAGCGGAAGGCTGCTGCGTCGTAGAGTGATGCGTTGTCTGATGAGTCGTGTGGAGGGGGCGTGAAGCTGGAGTTCTCGAAGGTGCTGGGGTGGTCACCCTGAAAGGAACGCAGGTGAGGAGTGAGCACAGAAGCAGGACTCACTTGATGGGTAGCTATAATTATTACCACGTTTTACATGTCCCAACTCTGTCTGCAACTCACACATGCCCTTCCCTTCTCACGGAATATCAGCATCGCTATCGTCCCCCGCAAACCCAAAACTAAAACCCCCACTCCCCTCCCCCTCCTCCCCTTTGGTCAATTCCTCCCACCGTCCCCTGCCGCCCTTCCCCCTCCTCTCCAGCCTCTCCAACCCCTCCCTCAGCGCCTCAGGCTCCTCCTCCCCTAGCCTCTCCACAAACAACTCATACGCACTATCCGCCACATCCTCCTTAAACCCACTCACCTGCTCCCTCTGATCGCGCAGAAACCCCAACACATCCGCTAACCTCGCCCGAGGCACGAAATTCTGCGTCAGCGCCAGCGACTCGGACAGATTGAGGACGAGATGGAACCACCCGCTGGGGACGTGCAGGACCTCTCCTTCATGGCAGATGCCTTCCTTGGCGCCTGGAGTCGCGCGCGCGAGTTCGTGGAAGGTGAGGAGGTACTCTGCGATGCTGAGCGGGGCGGTGATCTCGCTGTGGTCGTCCGAGAGGATGATGCCTGGCGGTGGGTCGTGGGACGCCCCGCTCGGGAACATCAGCCAGTACTTGGACCCTGTGAGAACGGCATTCCAGGCTGAGGTCGCGTTGGGGTCTTTGTGGAAGGTCGACCCGCTCCGTGCGGGCCCCAGGATCAGCCATCTGCAGTCTGGGCGCTGCGGGCCGAGGGCGCTGAAGAGGTCGTCGCCGAAGCAGGAGGGTGGCCAGTAGGCGGCGGAGGGGTGGTGGGCGGGGAGAGAGGTGTCGATGTTGGTTTTGGGGGCGAAGGCGCGGTCGAAGAGGTACAGGGGGGATTCGTCCGTGTTGTTGTTGATGTAGGATATGTATGTCGACATGGGCCAGTCGACGGCTTCGGCGGTGAATTTGGTGGAGGGGAAGTTGTCGAGGAGGTACTGGGAGGTCCATTTGCCGTAGACGGGCCAGGCTTTGACGGGCTCGGTGAGGATGAAGGGCTTGTCGGTCCATTTGGCCGAGTACTCTTCTGGGCTGAGGTCGGGGAGGCGCGGGATGGCATTGGCGGAGGGGATGTTGGTTACAAAGGGGGTGAGGGAGGTGTGGGCGCATTGGAAGGGCCGGTAGAGTACGTCGGAGAAGAGGTTGTTACAGGAGATGGAGGTGATGTTCTCAGGAGGGGTGTTGAGGTATGTCGCTCGCCATGTTCCGCGCCAGGTGAAGTTCTCGGGTGATGATCTGGCGTTGTTAGTGGACGTGGAATGAGGCGTTGTGGGCTATGTGCGAGTGATGCATGATGAGAATGTGCGCTGGATTGCAAGACTTCTACTGCTGCAGGAAACTGGAAGACTAGTCTTGGAGAATGAAGAGAAAGTAAAATTGACGCTCGAGAAACTACACCGCGGCGCACTTCGCATGTGCAAAGTCTTGCGCTGGGTAACGAAACTTGCCAAACTGTTGAGCATCCAGACTTCATCAGAGTGCTACTACAGCTTCCTCCCAAGTGCTTCGTGTGACTCACCATAACACACGACACCCCTGTGAACGGCCTGATTCTGTGGGTTCCGTCTCTTCATCACCGGGCATGACTGGAACAGACTGGGCTGGGGCTGACGTAGAAAAGCAAGAGTCAAACAAGCGTGTCACTCACCCTACGAATAAGGCCCGCCATAATTCATCCAACCTGGTGAAAGCGTACAGCGCTCGACAAGTACTTCCAAGCCGTATCAGAGCGTCAGCATCGAATGACTCAAGAATGTGGTTTAACAGCTCATCAGGCAGCCTTGCAAAGGACCCACACCGCGACTTGAGGTTGTCGGACGCAGTGTAAGCATTCCCAGAGGGTTTGACGCCCAGCGGATGCGGTGGCACAGCACTCGCCACTTCCTCGTCGTCGTCGCGCTGGACATGGACTGGGACTGTGAGTCTTCTCTTTTTGGCGGGCTGTGATTCGGCAGAGGCACAGCCGGGGTCCTGTAGAATTCCGGGCGCCATGGTCAAAGGACGGCGAGAACAATGGTTCACGGGAACCAATTTTGGAGGAATCTGACGGGCTGCACAGCGACGAACCAGGGCAAAGGCAAAACGGCGAGGAGTCACAGCCAGTCCGCGGTGGTGTAAGGCGAAACTTTGGATTGTTGGAGGTCGCCCCCCGAGTTAGCGCTAGCGCACTTTTGGGTTTTCTTAAAGTCTTTTCTACCCCACCGGCCATCTTTTTGCCCACACCCACCACTTTTTCAAACACAACACATATAAACGGCAGCGGCTACCTCACGGTCCCTCTGCTACTCCAACACAACCAGCTTTCCCACCGACTACAGGCAGAGCCAGTAGTCCCCCACACAACCAACCGCAATCATGGCTGACAAGGGTCTTGAGGACGTGCCTGAGGGTAAGTGCCTTCTGAAATATTTGCGCTGCGCGGCGACGCCTGCCACTTCCACTGCTGCACCGTTGGCGGGCGGCGCCCAAGAGCAGCGCAAAGCATCTCAATCCACTGCCTGTGCGAGCGCACACTGACATACTGCGCAGGCCAGATCGAGTCCAACTACGATGAGACCACCGACTCCTTCGATAACATGAACCTGAAGGCTGAGCTCCTCCGCGGTGTTTACGCCTACGGTTTCGAGCGCCCTTCTGCTATCCAGCAGCGCGCCATCATGCCCGTCATCAAGGGTGAGTCTGCCCGGCGCCGTGAAAACTCCTCCCCAGCGACTAACTTGCGTCCGCAGGCCACGATGTCATTGCGCAGGCTCAGTCCGGTACGGGTAAAACCGCTACCTTCTCCATCTCCACCCTCCAGAAGATCGACTCCTCCGTCAAGGCCTGCCAGGCTCTCATCCTCGCCCCCACCCGCGAGTTGGCCCAGCAGATCCAGAAGGTCGTCATCGCCATCGGTGACTTCATGGACATCTCCTGCCACGCCTGCATTGGCGGTACCTCCGTCCGTGACGACATGAAGGCCCTTCAGGATGGTCCCCAGGTCATCGTCGGTACTCCCGGCCGTGTCCACGACATGATCCAGCGCCGTGTCCTGAAGACCGACTCCATGAAGATGTTCGTCCTCGACGAGGCCGACGAGATGCTGTCCCGCGGTTTCACCGAGCAGATCTACGACATCTTCCAGCTCCTTCCCCAGTCCACCCAGGTCGTTCTCCTGTCCGCCACCATGCCCCAGGACGTCCTCGAGGTCACCACCAAGTTCATGCGTGACCCTGTCCGCATTCTCGTCAAGAAGGACGAGCTTACCCTCGAAGGTATCAAGCAGTTCTACATCGCCGTCGAGAAGGAGGACTGGAAGCTCGACACTCTCTCCGATTTGTACGAGACTGTCACCATCACCCAGGCCGTCATCTTCTGCAACACCCGCAGGAAGGTCGACTGGCTCACCGACAAGCTCACTGCCCGTGACTTCACCGTCTCCGCCATGCACGGTGACATGGACCAGGCTCAGCGTGATGTCATCATGAAGGAGTTCCGTTCCGGCTCTTCTCGTGTCCTCATCGCCACTGACCTCCTCGCCCGTGGTATCGATGTCCAGCAGGTTTCCCTCGTCATCAACTACGACCTTCCCGCCAACCGCGAGAACTACATCCACCGCATCGGTCGTGGTGGACGTTTCGGACGTAAGGGTGTTGCCATCAACTTCGTCACTGCTGACGATGTCCGCATGATGCGCGAGATCGAGCAGTTCTACAGCACACAGATCGAGGAGATGCCCATGAACGTGGCTGGTAAGTTCAACAAGTCCAAGTCGAAGACAGCAAATTCTAACAAACTTTACAGACCTCATCTAAGGAGCTGTTCCTTGCGTTCCAATCACCGTTTCTCCATACCCGCTATATAAACCTAGTGGCGTAATCGGCTCCGACGCGGTGGTGATTAATTCGGGCGCGCCTGCGAAACCAGGCGTGCTTTGTTGATTCGGCACAAAAGCGATTAGTGGGACGAGCGGTCGTCCACCCATCGCGGCATCTTGGCGTTTGTCCTTTTCATGTGCGAAATGATTTCCCCAAAAGAATGTTTCTTGCAGATGATAGAGACGTCAGTTGGCTGGGATGTTTTTCTCTGCAATCTACTGTTTCTTAGCTATTTCTCATGGGCTTTCTTGTTCTCCGAGGATGTGCTACGTTTGATCGAGGCATGCCCGCGCGATGGAATACGCTTCCCATGGCCACGCTTGTCTACGATAACGATCATGAGTTTTCTTTCATATAGAGATGCAGTTCAATTGCATGATAGTCACTGAAAGTTCTCTGTAAACCAACAACATTCGTGCAAAGTCTGATTGTGACGCAATGTATACAAAATTGACATGATCGGGTGCGAGAGTTTGCAATGTCCATCTAGATTACTATTGCTAGAACATCACAGCAGTGGTTGTTGAATATAGTGCCCTATGCACATCCAGTCGATTCGAGGCGTCGACGTCACTGCTCGCTTATCGATTACCTCGGCCGGAACCCCTCGCAGCTGGGGTCTTGAGAGCCTCAACCGCCGAGCACCTATTCCATGAGGCCGACAGCATGGCTTGCGCAAAGCAGAGCCCTTGCGACCATGGCGCTCACTCCTACCTCGACTGTACGTTGAGACTCATCCCTCCCGAACACCATCACTGTGCATTGACATCCCGCGCTAACACCCGCACAGCAGGTACTCGCGCGGTTGCGCGCATACACTCCGCCGCCAACGAACTACTATAACTGCCCGCTGAGCCGGCGCGCAGCGGTACTGATCGTGCTCTTCCCAGATCGGCATGGCGAGCTCAAAGTCGTGCTCACGATGCGAAGCGCGTCGCTTCGGAACTACGCAGGACAGGCTGCGCTGCCCGGAGGCAAAGCGGATTCCCTGGAAGAAACGCCATGGGATACGGCGCGCAGAGAGGCGGACGAGGAGATCGGGCTGCCGATGGACGACGCCAAGCTGAAAGGCTTCACGGTCGAGCATCTGTGCGAGCTGCCCGCCAATCTGGCGAAGACCGAGCTGGGCGTGCGGCCCTGCGTGGCGTATCTGTCGCCCACCACCTCGACTGCTGCCTCAGATGGCAGCGCAGCCAGTGACAGCGCAGTCGAAGACCGCCTGATCCCGCGCCTGGACCCGAAAGAAGTCGCCGCCGTCTTCACCGCGCCGTTCCACGCCTTCCTGCGCAAAGACTGGTCGGGCCCCGGCCCGGCCCCTGTGCAGAAGAACGGCAAGCCTGAGAAATGGTACCGCGGCAGTTGGACAGACTGGCACGAGAGCCGCTGGCGCATGCACAATTTCTACATCCCCAAGCCGCCGCCCGCCTCGAGCGAGATGCGTCGTAATGCTGCTAACTCGCAGGCTCCGCTGGCCAAGTCGTCCCAGCACGGATCTGGGGTGCCTGAAGGCGATGATCCGCGCCCTGAACCCAGCGCGTTGGATGATATGACGACGTTCAGGGTGTTTGGCATGACGGCGAGGATTCTGGTTGATGCGGCGCGGGTAGCGTATGGAGAGGAGCCTGAGTTTGAGCATAATAGTCATTTTGGCGATGAGGAGATGATTGGCAGGTTGTTGAAGATCGGGAGGTTGAGTGAGGTGAGGAAGAAAGGGGAGGTGTTGACCAAGGAGGTGTTGAAGCAGGCTAGTAAGATGTAGGATAATGCTCATTCCTAGTGAGAGCTTCGCGAGGATGCTGTCAATTGGTCTCTTGTGGTGCTTGAGGACGTGCGTGTGGATGAGGAGGTCATCATGTGTCGATGCAGGAACTGGCCATACGCTCGAACGAAGGAACTAGGAGAAGTGGCGTCGCATCATCTTCAGGATCTTATGCTCCGAGACAGGCTTGTCCTGCGCATACAACGGGTCCTGCTCCAATTGGTGAATGAGCTCCTTCTCTGCCGCGCAGCGCTTCTCAGAACCCTCCGCGCCCCACCACTCGCAGAGGCTTTGCTCTCTCTCGGTTTTGATATCGCATAGGCGATCGATCCTAGCGTCGTTTTCGACGAAGAGCTTCTCAATTTGCTCTGGTAGAGTGTGGTGTTTATCATGTTTGGATGCGATCACATGCGTCGTGTATTCTTCAGGCTGAGAGAATTGGACATTGCAGCTTTGGGCTGCGCAAGTGAAGGGCTCGTGTGAGCCGTCGAAGTGTAGCTTTTCCATTGCTGCGATACGATAGACTCGGATTGCGCGTGTTTGGTCGCTGATAGCAACGCCTCGGGAGACATAATCCATGAGCGCGCCCGCAGGTCCAGCGAGAACTTTGTGGGGTGGTTTGACGATCAGATCACAGCGCCTTGAACACAGGTCCCATTCTGTGAGAATCTCTTTGGAGGCATCTTTTTGGGTGGTGATTAGTTGCCAGAACACCCTTTGCAGCCGGCCATTGGTAGACCCATCGCCTTGGACCAAATCGACAGAGACACTAATGCCTGGAGGACACATTTGGGCTACCTTGTTGTAGACGTCTGGAGGTAGTCGGCCATCGTGATAATCAGATCGATCATGATCATCGCCGAGAACGACATGCTTGATCCGTGGGAAGCGCAGTTGTACAGTCCGCCAGAACTTCTGCATTTGCTCATTCATGCCCCCGTATGATGTGGCTACAGCCTCTTCTTCTGTTCCCACCCAATGGTCCCGGCCTTCTTCATTCATCCACGTTCTTTCGTCCATCCAACCAAAGTCAACATAGACTTGCTCTACAGAAGCCATAAAATCCATATCATTTATGGTGTCGCCGGCATCGCCGCCTGTTAGCAGCCAGTCTGCGTTGATATAGTACCAAGTATCCAGGTCTGAAAAGAACAGTTTTCGAACTTCAACTCTGGTATGGCTCGAAGTGTGCATAAGTTGAAACAAGGTCGATTGTTCGCAGAAGTGGAAGATCCGTAATTGTAACTCAGCAGGCAGCTGAGCGTACTGAGGAAAGGACGTCCGTGACGCTACCGAATCTGATGGCTGAAGGTAGCGCGAGAAGGGGACCTGGAATTCTCCTTGATGTGTACACGGAATGTTGAGGTCGAGTGGTCTCTTCCAGTTTCCCCTTGCGATGGCGCGATACATGGTTTTGGTGTTTGCAGTTGAGTTTATGGATGGGGGAGGTGTGATGGTACGTCTACGGAATATGGAAGGTGCACATATCAGTATCGGAGATTTGATGATCCGATGTCCGTTATAGTTGTTTTGTCGAAGTCCGCACTCGTATGGTAAGGGCCCCCGCCGTGCAGACACTCCAATTTCACGCCGCAGGCTATCGTAGCGTGAGTCTTTCTCTTCTCATCCCATCGTTTCGATGCCTCACCTTTCTCGAGCTTTAACAGGCTTCCGAACATATTGTGTTCTGTGAGTAACGATGCAGTGGAGTGAAGGTAAACGGAGGAGTCGCCTGTGTCAGTATGCGCTAGCCCCGATTGGGACAGTAAACATCGATGTCGTTATAGCACGAAGGCAAGGTGCTCATTTCGACAGACGATTCAGGAGAGGAATAAAAACATTGAGTCTACATGTAGGATCTGAACGTTATGCTTTCCGTCTAGATACGCCAAATCTCGGCCCTCTCACCGACACAACATGAGGCTCGTCCTGAGAAACAGAAACTCCATATTCACTACCTAGAAGCTCGACCACAAGGTAGATCTTGACCTATGAGCCGCCTGCGGCTAGATATATACATTGGGAGCGCATAGTCTTCGCTGCCAACCACTCAATCTGAAATGTCTAAAGAACACTCAGTACAGCCAATGCGTGTCCCAACGACCGCTGAAATGCTCAAAGCATTTGAGACACCAAGATACTGAAGTGCATCCCAATTAAGCAGCTGTAACTCCCATGATTCTCATCGTCTGTTTGCAATGCGGGTCGATGTTGGAAGCGCTTTCCTCGCTGCATGCATCAATCTTCGTAGCCTGTCCAGCACCTACAAGCTTGCCATAGGTAAGCATCAGAGAACCTTTGGGAAATACCTTCATCCGATCGATACCGCCAGTCACACCACCAACTTTCGTGTATGCATGCCACATGGCGGCGTCCTCAGCGTGGTATTTGCTTTGGCTCTTGTTCTTGTCCTTGGTGGTACGTTGTTCAAGGACCGACCACAAGGTAGGCGCAGTCCTCGGACATTCGGTGGCCATCTTATTCTGACCGGTGCCGTGAGGGACTGTGCCTAAGAAGACTCCTTGGTCCTTCACGTAAAGAGCAGCGACGAGAACTGTTGGATGCTTGTTCTTGACTTCGTCGTACGCTTCCATTGCGATCTTCAAGAGCTGGGCTGCGCTAACGCTGAACTCATCACGGAAGCCGAACCATGTCTCGCCCCAACCTGGCAGCTGGGCCATTGGCTCGTCCAAGTCACATCCTGCTAAGGAACTCGATGGGGAGCCTGGTTTGGTGGGTGAGGCTCTACCAAGAATCTTCGAGATGAGGCTACGAAGTGTCTTCTTTCCAGGCTTGCCACCCATTCCAGGTTTGATAGGGCATGCCTTCCCTGCTGGTGTTGGTGTAGGTGTCGGTTTGACGCCTGGTTTGGTTGGTGTCTTCGCCGGTGTCTTCGCCGGTGCCTTCTTCGTGGCCGTTTTGGTTGCAGCTGGTTTCGCTCTTTTCACAACCGCTTCCTCTGCCTCGCTCGAAGCATCAACAGAGACCTCGAGTGTCAAGCCATCGATGACGCAGCTGCCACCACCCATGTTCTTGCCAGCAAGACACTCATCAATGATATGGTTGAAATGCACCTTACATGCATTGGCATCGACAACTTCTCCATGGCTAGTGATGGAGAACAGAGTCGACTCAAACCGGCTTTGAGTAGTTTTGTCCGAACTGCCAACATCACAGAGCTCATCGATAGACCTGGCGAACCCGGCCTTCTCGGAGGCGGTCGTGATCCTGGGTTTGAAATGTACAGCCTCGGACTTGCAGACTACATCTGCAATGGCAAGATTGAAGGTCGCTGCCAGAGCGACGACGAACCCAGCAGCACGCATACTGAGAGATGATTCTGCAGGAAATCAAGAGATTGGACGAACGAATGAATACTGGACAGAGGAAAAGTTGAAAGAATGACTGATCGAACGAAGTGAGTGTGTTGAGCCTGCTGGTCCCTTACAAATGTGCCATAAGAGCGATATATACTGTTCCTCAGTCGAATACTAGTGCGTCAATCCGGACACGGATTTTGTGACCATTTTTTACCTGTTTTGACATCACCAGAGATGTTAAAACGATTAGAGTCTAGAGTTGTTGTAGATGCGACCTTTTTCGGAGTTCATGAATCTACCCAAACGTACGGACTTGGTGGTCTTGCGACATCCGTGGTGGTTCTCGTAGCGGGATCTGCATACGAATTAGGACCGAGCCAGGACCGACCACTCGGACAGCGAATGCAGAGTGGGCCGCGAGCGGGCCGCCTCATATCTCCTGTGCGCACAACAAAGTCAACCAATCATGACGAAGGAATAAAGTCCGCTTTTGGGCGAGTAGGTGTTTGGCGACCTTTTTGGCATAATTATAATAATAACAAGGCCGTGGCGTTCATGAGCTTGTAAGACCTGTTGATTGTCATCTTCCATTCGATTGCTACCAACACGCCCCTTCGCTCACTCAACACACGACTCTTCCAGCTCAACCATTCAACATCATCCCAAAACTACGTTTCGCTGCTCAGCATACTTGAGCCAGGCTTTCTTGTAAACACGCCCAAGTCCGCGGCGATAGAGAACGTCTCCAACCTCATCGACCCAAAGTACGTTCACGTATCGCAAGAACTGGCGCCCACCAAAGCACTCCTCGTCATGATCCCTCGCATACACCTCACTTAAGGCGACAAATTTGCAATAATGAGTCCCCTTTCCTGCCGCTGAATCGCCAACGCCTTGACCATCCGACTGGAGAGTGCCAATGCAAAAGGACCCTTCGCGCTTATGTGATCCATAGATGTTGGCTTGAATCCTTGGGCATCCCCTATCCGAGCCTGCATCTATATAAAGATCGTTGATATCCCCAAAGGCGTCAATGTCTTTCGAGGCGTGTTTTTCCACACACCAGAGACGGGCCGTCGTGGTCATCGCTTGCAGATGGAACAAAGACGGTGGTATTTCTGCAATGCCAGAAGAGAAATCTGAGACCACCGGAATGGGGTATCTGAACTCTTTAAGGCCATCGCAGGGATGTGACCAATTTTCACCGGATTGTTTCCATTGAGATCGATGCGCGTTCTCGTCGACCAGGCTCCCTTGGGTACAAGTTTCGTTGTCTATGAGACCTTGCAATGAGACTTGCTGTTCCGAAGAGCCGGGTGGTGAGTCGATAAGGGGCCGCTTTGTGCCGACAACCATCCAGGGCACTGATGATATGACACGAAAGTATGTACCATCGACATTAGAGGAACCACGACGTTCCGTGGGATGATAAGATCGTGCAGCCAGCACGTAATTCGAGCCCATTTCCCAGTTGCCGACATCGATCTTTCCAATCCAGCCCGCCCAGGACCAACTAGGGAATGACTCCCGGTCTCGACGTGTTAGCCGACCCCTCGCTTGCCAAAGCATCGCCGTGTCGAAAAAGAGTCGCGGTAATCCAAAGTGGAACCCTCCCAGGAAAGTCTTTGTCAAGGTGTTGGTAACACCTGAAAATGCTCTGAGTACGTCGTCTTCATAGGTAAGAAAACGACGTGAATAATCAGACACTAGTCGGGAGTACTCCCCGAGATCTGGCCAGGGCGAGAAATGTAAACCCCGTGCAACTTCCGAAAACCGCCAGTTGCATGGACTGTGTTCGACCTTGGAACCCTCATCCTGAACCATACAGTGGCATTGCCAGGTAATCGAATCTTTGTGAACGAATATGGCTCGTTGAGAAAACACCATTTCTTGTAATGTCCAGCCGCGTGAACTCCATACGGACGATTTTACCAGACGGTCGTGTTTACACTTCTCACCCCAGATGCTGTCTTGGTAGAAATTGCAATGACCACGAGGCTTCGATCCCTGCTTGAAGTTAAGCCCCTGAGGTGCATGTGCTGCACACACAATGGTAAGAACCGAGTGTGCATAGATGCTGGCCATGTTGGCAATCTGCTTTGACTTTACCTCATCCTCATCCTGAACGATGCAGAATCGATCGCACCAGAGATATCTCAGTCCTAAAGCCCGGGCGATGTGCATAGCTACGTGTATATCGTCTGGAATCCTGGAGTGAATATCCGGCTTGGAAAATGCATCGCGTTGTAGAAAGGCCGATAGGGTATTCCGCATGGTTCGTAGGACATCTTCTCCCGCTGGCCGGCCCCAGACATAGCTCATAGCTGCGTAGGTTACATCACGAGCGTTTTCGATAGGGCATAGACAATTCGCCTCGACATCAATGAGCAAAGCTGGTAGGCTGAAGGGCTCATCAGATGCTGGAATGTTGCTTTGGCAGTGAGAACGATGGTGTGTATCACAGAAACTGATCCATTCTTTAGCTTTGTTGAGATCTATCCACTCAGATCGTTCATCTTCATAGAACTAATCAGCAGATGTTACTAAATCGCAGTGATGTAGTTGGCTCACAGCGAACGTTCGATCTGCTTGACAATCCGTCATTGAAACTGAGGGGATCTTTGAATCCTGGCATTGTGTCGAGGTGGTGAAGAAGTGATGCTCGATTCGCATTGGCGCTCCTTAGTTAGGCACCAACTGCCAAGGTGGTCGCTAATCCAATCGATGTCAAATTCCTCCTCAAACGGGATAGCGCTAAGACACTGTTTCAGCCTTAGGCGTTGAGGCTGGCAGCCCGATGATACTGAAGTATTTCATCTCAACAACCACTGACCACCTTTCTTTCTTCTTTCAAGAGCTGATCAGCTAGATAACACCCAAACATACGTCCGAGAGCTTTCCGCCTAGATTGTGGTCGGACCCAAAGAAGCTTTTGCCATAACAGATTGTTCGCAGAGAGTGTTTGGTGGGGCAGGCTGAAGTGGTTTTTGTTGTGAGGCTGCGACATGTCTACTAATCAAGCGAAGGGAGCTTAAGTGCGGTTAGTGGGTGCTGTGCATACACAGGGACGCTCATAGGAAATGGCTGCTTCGTTCTCTAACGCTTGATCTAATTGCGAACAGACGATTTGCCGCAATCACATCACAATGATCAAGTGAAGGTACTGTGGTACTCTGCCAAGATATGCACGTCGCGTATCCGACCTACCTAATCCCGTCTCAGAAAGGAAGGTAGTACGATCGACTCATCAATGAAGCAGCATCATCGAGAACCTTCCCCGTCAGCATCCATCATCATCGACGCTGCGGACTTCAAACTCTCGTGAGCGAAGCCATTGTAAAGATGTAAAGACTGTGTGTCCATGGAGTCTCTTCGATAAGCGTGATTTTATCATTGAGAGATTCACTTAGCACTTGGGATAACGCATTGGTCTGAAGATACCAGGCATGGTAGATGTCCTTGAACCTGCAGATGTAGCACCGAAAGCATACAATAGCGGGTCATCGCTAGGAGTGCTCCTACCTCCTTCTTTACATGCCCTACAATCGTGCAGGAGAACGCCGCGACCTCTAGTCATTATTCTCACAAATGAATTAGAGATAACAACGAAGCCTGTATAGTGAATCTTTGCCCTGGCCGATTATGAGTCTAGAAGTATCTTGTATCAAACAGTTTCAAGCAAGGATAGGCAAAGCAGTACAGCATGTAGGAGGGTGAACGCCACAACGCGATGACGAAAGGCCCTCGGATCGACAGCCTGGAAGAAGTCGGGTACTCGCTCGGGTCATACAATTGTCCGCGAGGTAGGATTACATAAGAAAAATTCCCTCTCGTTTCTTTTCCTTGGTCTTCTTTTTTAGATCTGCAAGGCTTCACGTCCCCCTACTCATCCCGTAGTGCAGCCGAAATTGCCCTCATGCCTCCCTCAAGCTCTGCACGTGTGGGCCATCCATACCCGAGGCGGAAGAAGCTATCCGACAGCTCGAACCAATGACCAGGACCAACATATGTAGCATACTTCTTAAGGAGCCTGTCATAGAATGCTGGCAGTCCTCCCTTGGGCTCCTTCTTAATCCTTGGGAAGCACACAACACCGCCGGTAGGTTTGACCCATTCCAACAACTCCTCGCTCTCGATCCACGACTCAACCATCTGTAGTCGGACCTTCATTTCATCTGTCGTGTCAGCCAGGATCTGCTGCCGGCGGGAAAGAACCTGGACTGCGATCCATTCGTTGATAACGCTACCGCTGATACTGATCTGCTCCTTTGCAGCCAGAAAGGTTTCTTGAAGCATCTTGTTTGTGGTAATAAGCCAGCCGATACGAACGCCAGGGATACCAAAAGACTTTGACAGTGAGCTAACACTAAGGACATGATCACCCAAGGAGGCCGCGACAGGGAGTTTCTCGCCAAACGCAATGTCACGATACGTCTCGTCTACAAGTAGCAGAACGCCCTTCTGCTTGGTGATAGCGACAAGCCGGTCAAGTGTCTCTCGAGAAAGAGTGGATCCAGTGGGGTTGTGCGGGCATGTCACGGAGACGAGTCTGGTATTGGACCGGATGGCGGCCTCGATATCGTCCACGTTTGGCTGGAATCCATCCTCGAAGACGACATCGATGTACGAGATCTCGGAACCCACAGCCTTGGGAGTCTCCAAGTTGGTTGCATAATTAGGTCGGACTACAACGAGGTGGTTGCTCTCAGATCCGTGCGTAATGCCCAGCTGCGACGTGGTGATGATGAAGAGAGCTCCAGCTGCGCCTGAGGTGATGAGTACGTCATCGGCGCTCACATTGGCGTCGTCAGCGATGAGCCTTCGGAGCTCTGTCTCGCCACGATGCTCGTTATAGAGAAGAGTAAGGTTTGGGGTCTGGAGGTTCAGAGACTCAAGGGTCTGGTCGGTGATAGAGCTCTCTGAGAGGTTGTACTTGATCTTGTCATAGCCATACTCCTCAGGCGATTCGATTTCTATGGGCATACGATTGTACTTCATCTTGGGTAGTGATAGTCTTTTCTCTTATCGGCTTGACAAACGTTGTCTGGGCGGTATGTGAGATGGGGTGCTGAATGTGAACCTGAGAATGAACACGAACCAGCCGGTTTATATGCTGTTTTCGACAGGCATACCTATAGTTTCCAGTACGCTTCCAGTTCGGCTTGACCATGTCCGTTCAAAAGTGGGAGCAGTAGAGTCTCCATCTTAGTGTCCAAACTGGGGATGGCCCCTTCTGGACGTCAGCGGCTCGACTTGCCCTCCCCGAGTTTGCGTTGGTAGGAGCTAGCGGCTCGACTTACCCTCCCAGTCGGCGCATCCGGGTAGACTACCAATAGTCCACGCCTCGCACTCCTTAAATTTGCTCCACAATAGGTACGACAAGTACTAGTCATAGGAGACAAATTAAAGAGTCGTTCTCTAAATTTATCAGGCGCTCATATCAACAGTACTTGAACCCCTGCTTGAAATACGAAATCCAATCCATCACCCTCGCGATGCTCCTGTGAAGCCCAACAGCCCTTTAGGATTCTGAGTACAGCGCTGATGTTCCCAATTGCCCCGCGCTCCTCAACAAATTTGGCCAGGAGCGACTCAAAAAAGTATTGATGCTTGGCCTCGGCCATGCACCCAATGACACAGAGGGGCCAGACGATGCCCTGGATGGTGATGGTTCGCGGCCAGTCGCGAAGCACACCCACAGCCTTTTCGACCGTATTCGTGACTTCCGGGAGAGACGCCCATGGTCCTGAGACGATTGTGCTAGAAAGTACCAGGGATGCGAGTGCAAAGATGTGCGAGATCCATGCCGCTTGGTCATTGTCCTATTGAGTCATCAACCTTCTGTCTGTATGCAGTGGGGCCATTTCTGCAATCCCTCCAATGCTTACCTTGTTCACAAGTCCTAGCTCAGCAATGTCGTTTCTTAACTTCGTCTCAATTGTTCCACTCCTTTTGACCAACTCCGGTACACTCAATGTCCCTTGCCTCTTCCTAACTTTTTTCCAGGCCTGCAGATGCGCCAGGTCAGCGATAGCAACCATAACCCAATTATAGCAGCCCATGAAGCTCGACATATCAAGTTTTGAAACCTCGAGCCATTGTTGGTAGGGAATTCGCGGCACTCGACCCGTCGAGACACATGCTAGGATATCAAACCATATTGCTTGTGCTATGAGAAAGTCAAAATCCAGCTGGGGTTCTTCCTCAGTGGGACCGGAGCCCAAGCTGACTGGAGACATAGTTGTGTTGTTGGAGGATGAAGGATGTCCGAGAAGTGTTTCAGGTGAGAGCATGCTGAGTACAGTTGTCACAGCATCGAGATGTGGGAGCCAGTCATATTCTCCACCATTAAAGGCCTATCCACATTGTTAACACAAGTTGTATACTCCAAGCGCTTATTCTACCGACACTGCGATTCTTACCTCAAAACTTATAAGCGTTAAGCTAGAAGCTACGAATTCTGCAAGTTGGAATCTGTCGCTGAGGAGCGTCTCTGTCTCAGTGCGCCGAGAAAACTCGCAAAGCTCCCGCAAAGCCTGAGCATGATACTCAAAAGCTCGATTACAGTGGTGATCCCATACTTGAGGGGCTCGGAGAGCATGTCGGTGGAGGGCGGAGAGTGCCAGTGCAGCATGAGACAGAGGACCGCTGCTGATGAGAAAACGAAGAAGCCAACCTCTGTTACTTAGATCAGAGCGGGGACTGAAGTAGGGGAACTGCCAATAGAAGGTATGGTCAAGATAGTGCATGACTAGATCTATTGATTCAAGTCGGAAGACGTATGAGGAAGCTACATCTTGTGGATGTAAATCACTTGTCAGGTTTTCAACCCGGTTTTGCGTACTTCCGGAGCTCCGGTCAACGTAATTCGAGTTGCAGTCGCGCTCAAATCTGGTATGAGCATTTTCTGGCTGGGCAGGAGACCAAGAGCCAATAGTAGCCTGGGTTGGAGATGCCCAGTGGCTACCAACAGGTACCTGCGACGGAGACATCCTACCGATGGGCGTCTCCTCCCTTACCGTTTCACTATTCCGCTTCCGGGCCTTTCGTAGTTTCTGAGAATTCCTTGTGACAGCCTTCTTGATGCACACGAGCTCCTGCCTCTCTGCAGCTGCTCCGTCCATCCAAGCGGGCTTGGCGCCGTAGCCGTGACACGGAATCGATCGGTCGCTACATTCTCGACACACGGGAGTTTGGAGGTCGCACTTGCGGTGCCTGAGTTTGCAGGTCCAGCATCCAGTAGGAGAGGGTCTCATAAGAGATGTCCCTTTGTAGGCTTTTCTTGTGGGGAGAGCATTGTCTGGTGGGAGGTTGATGTTGGAAAGTGATTTTCCATTCCACGCTAAGATCCTAATTACCGTACCCCACACGTGCCGGACCGCTAAGACAACCACAACAATCTACTTGTTCCCTGGATAAGGACATATATGTGTTTGTTGTAGTAAGTAATTTGGATAGGTGTTTCACTGCATGACGGCTTGCATTATGTGACCTGCGAACTGTAGTTATATGTCTTTCTGTGACGAATGAACTAACGAATAGCCTTGACGCCTTCAACCCAGGGATGACTCAATGCCTGACGAGCTGTTAGCCGCTGTGAAGGATCCAGACAAGTCAACCCTCGGACCAAGTCTTTGAAAGTTGAGTCAACGTCTGTCCACTGTGAAAAGGGCACATATGGGATATAATCTGCCGCTCGCTCTTCCTAAAGCATTTTTAGAATCTCGTAATTCGCTTCCTCGTCACCGACGTGCTTCATGAGTCCATTCAACCCTTCTTTGTCCCCAAAATATGATATCTGGCGTTGCAAGTGGATGAATGCAGGCAGTGTACCCTTCGATTCATGTAACCTAAAGTCGTCATCAGGCCCTAGTATGACACGCCCAAGAGCAGCGTAGATGCACTTGGTCTGTTAGTAATGCAGGTTACCTTACCAGACTATGCACTTACTACCAGCCCAAATGAGTATATATCAGATGGTTTGTTCAGCTACCCCTTGAAATGACCTTCGGGGCTCCGCCAGTTGTCATTTCTAGCTAGCATTCTTCTGATACACCTTGACTTTGGGAGATATGCTGCATTCTCAAGATCAGATATCTGTACCTGTTCAATCACGACCTCACGGTCAACATAGCGGTAGTTGACCACGACGTTGTCAGGCTTGATATCTGTAAAGGATCAGTTCTCATCTTGGCTGTGTGAAGAGTTGAAGTATTGTGCACACCTAGGTGGACGATATCGCGGTCGTGCATGTCTGCAATCCCTTATAGAGCAGCTTTGAAGACTTCCTTCTGAGCTCGCACTGGGATCTGGTTCCGTACCAAATTCAAAAAATCATTGTTCAGGTATTTGTACACAAATATGTGCTCGTTTGGGATTGTGTCCAGCGGTAGTCGTATGCCGGGAGTTTGAAGGAGTCTTGGTCGAATATTCTTGTTGAAAGCAAAAACTATATTCTGAGGGTGTCTTTCGAGATGAATGAATCATTTTCAGATCTACAAAAGGATAAGTTACAGGAAAAGGCATATGATACGGGAGGGTGGTCGAACGATGCTAACCAAACGCGACCAATGTGAGGTCTTTCCTGGATCAATCTCTTGAATGAATAACGACGTCCTGTTGCGCCAACAAAATTAAGGGACACTGATGATGCTATTTGGATACTTGTCCGGAACATACTGTTCTCACCGCGGGGGATGATGGAAATACGCTGGAACTGATGATCGTTAACGAGCACAGGTTGGCTGAGCATGTCTTGGCATCACGTGCTCATACAATCGGCCCTGACCCAATGTCGGTGGGTGGCGTAGTGCAGTTGAATACGATATAGAGTGTGCACTAATATCCACTATTTTGAGGTATTACTTTGCCCCGCGTGTGCGGAAGTGTTAAGGAGCCAATGTAGGGAAGTGGAGCTGCGTGCCACGCTAAAGTCCCTGTTACCATCGTTCCGACTTGCCCTCCCAATTTACCCATTCTCAAGGGAAAGTCGTAGCGATAAGTAGACGAGTCTGGGCGGTCACCGTCTAGGCTTCGGTATTTGACTCAAGAGCAATATCTATAAACATATTCTCCCACTCAGCACCAAAAACAAATATATATAAAAGGGACCGAATTCTTGCCGCAAAATGTAATTGGCGACGAACCAAATATTTTTACCACTACCTCAGCTTGCCATGGCAGCCAAAAAGTTTTTCTACAATGGACGGATTCTTACCTCAAGTGCCACCGGATATGACGGACCACTCCAATTCACAGACAACATGCTTGTTGAGGGCGGAAAGATTACCTCAATGGGTGCCCTTTCTCAGATCACAGATAGCATGAGAGATCTTGAACGTCACGACCTCAACCAGCGCATCGTACTACCGAGCTTCATCGACGGGCATATGCATCTTTTACTTCTCGGCCAATCTCTTCGTAAGGTAGACCTTACGAACTGCAACAATCTCGATGACATACTGTCAACAATCAAGGCTTTTGCTATTGCGAATCCCCATGTGGCAACCATCATGTGCAGAGGATGGATGCACTTCATGACTCCAGGCGGAGTGACAGCAGCTATGATCGACGTTATCGATGAGCGACCCATCTTCATCGACAGCAGTACCCTACACTCGTGTTGGTGCAATTCGGCGGCATTGAAACTCTTGGATCTCGATGGCATGCCTGACCCAATAGGAGGCAAGATCTATCGAGATGACAGCGGCAAACCGTCCGGTTTGCTTGATGAAGGGGCCATGATATCTATCATCTGGCCATTTCAAGCAAAGTCATCTCCCAAAGAAGAACGGATAGCAGCCATTCGGGCCGCGATTCAGGAGTACAATGCTGCAGGCTACACCGGCCTGGTCGAGATGGCCATGGACGAGGAGGCTTGGGATGCATTGGTCACAATCTCTGCGGACGAACCAGATCTCGCTATTCGCATCGCGGCATACTGGCTCGTGAAGCCTACCCCAGATCCTGAGGAGAACCGACGGCAGGTCCAGCGAGCAGCAGAGTTGAGCAGAAGATTCAACAAGACGTCCAGTCCTAATCTGAGACTCGTTGGTATCAAAATCATTTGCGACGGTGTTATTGATGCCTGCACCGCGTACCTCTCGCAGCCATATTCACCGCTGCCGCCCTGCTATCCACTTCCCATCTGGCAAAGACAGGATCTAGAGCCTGTTGTCAAGGAAGCTGATACGCTCGGGTTGCAAATTGCACTACATGCCATTGGCGACGCAGCAATCAAGATGGCGATCGATGTCCTAGAGACGTGCGCTACTCCGGGGCGCCGCCATCGCATTGAACATTTGGAGCTCGCATCACCCAGAGACGCGCAGCGTCTCGGTGAGCTTGGAATCACAGCATCTATCCAACCTGTCCATGCTGACCCCTCAATCCTGCAAGACTGGCCCAAACTTCTCGGCAAAGACCGTTGTAGCCGGGCCTTTGCCTACCGTGAATTCGCAGATGCTGGTGCCCTTATGGCATTAGGAAGCGATAGCCCTACTTCACCTTGGCTACCCATGCATAATATTTACGTTGCAACTACGCGCCAATCCTCTCGGAAGCCAGGCTATGGCGAGCCTGTCAACGAGCAGTTTCGGCTGGGCTTTTGCCAGGCTATTGTGGCAGCGAGTAAAGGGGCCGCACAGAGTGTCTTTGAGGATCGTACTGGAACTCTGGAAGTTGGTAAACTGGCTGACTTTGTCGTTGTTGATATGGGGCTAGACCCAGCTACGTTGCTAGAAGCCCGAATCAAAGAGACTTGGTTTGAAGGTCGAAAGGTTTGGAGTGAAGAAGGGGAATGCAAGATGGAAAATGTTAGCTTAAATCAGAACTGATGTTGAGGGCCTGCGAAGCCTGTTACCATATGCTCTCCGTAATGCTGTGGCTGACGTCGACTGACCTGCCGTACCCGTCCTCGGATGGGGATGACCTAGGACTAGGGCACGGTTATAGGTTACCTTAGGCCAGCTCAAGCACCGGTAGTCATCTCAGCAAGGTTTAAAGTCGACATAAGAGTGACCAAACTACGAGACAGCTCCTGCCTAGCGCTACTGATCCTGTACTATACGCACTCCCATGTTACCAGATATCCTTGTATAGTCTCAGTTACTTGTGTCAGCGCGTAGCGTCCTTTCTTGCATGTGCGACCCAAAACTACATTACAGTATCTAGGAAAAATCGTCGGCACAGAATCGTAAGAAGGAGTGAGGCGCTAGTGTCCACCCACCTGACTATTGATCTACCGGTACGTTATTGAAGCAGGGCTGCGGACCTGGAAGCCTTGTTGTCTGCTAGCCATCTGACAGAAAAGTGGCCAAATCCACTGTTTTCGAGATCTGTGATATATACGAGCGTGCCACTATCGTCCTCCATACCCGCCTCGCTCCTCTAGATCCTCCAGCGGCAGATGCTCGTATGCGGTCTCGATCGTCGTGAGCGACGCAGAAGCCTTCTCTGCATCCCTTCGTCGCACTATCGCCAGTGCAGCCCTGCTCCCCTCGAACCCAACCTCATCCATGTGGGTGAAGAATGGCGCCTTCTCGACGCCAACATGAACGGCACCGTCCGCGCCAACGTAGCTACCGTAGCCGTAGCGGCACGCGAGGCGCGCGAGATAGGTCTCACGGTCTGCGTTGGTGAGAGTGCTGGTGCCACGTAGGTCCGCGAGCGCAGAGCTTGAGGCGAAGAGTGCGATGATGGCGCCGAGGGACGTGGGCATGCGCGCGAGGTAGCGTCCGGGGCGTCGTAGGTAGACGACGATCGATACCACGATATAAACGGCCAAGATGGCGAGCGATATTGCGAAAAGCGGCGTGACAAAGAAGATGCGCTCTTCGGGTGTGAGAAGGGTGCTCGGAATCTCCGCAGTTGCGGTCGTAGCGGGCACAAACAGGTGGTCTTTATTAATGCCGAGCCATACAGCGAAGAGGCGTGTGTACGCCTTCTTCATAGGCGCTTCGACGTCTGCAAACGTCGGTAGCGCGGCGCTGGGGTCCGTGAGCTGCAGTGTTGTGTCGGCACGATGTATGAAGTAGTGGATGAATTCGCCGGCAAACGTGTCGTTATGCCACCACGGCTTCAGCGTCCGAAACATGAACAAATTAGACTGCGAGATCAAGTTGGTCGCACCGTTAGAAAAGTATGGCGCGAGAGCTTCTGTATCTTGATTAGCGTCCGGTGTGTGGTCCTCTGCGGGCTTCTGCAGCACACCCGCTCCATCGACCAGCACCGACGCTTCACCCACACGCAGCTCCGGCTGGCACAGCATAAAGAAGGTGTTGTCGCTGTCAGCATCCTCGAATCCTCGGAACTTAGTCTTCTTCCAGTCCTTGCTCTCGGGCGGCGTGCGGTTGCAGTACTTCTGGTCCGTCCTCATCCAGCCAACCGCAACAGCGGACCTGCACGTCTCTTGCTCGTATGCAGTGGCGTTTGGCCCTGCAATGAGGGTGGTCGCCATCTCCGCGGCCGTCTTACCGTTGCGGCAGCTCATTCCGCCTGAGGCCGCGATCTGCCACATGCTATTTAACCCGTAATTGTTGATGAAACGGTTATTGTCGGCCCCGTAACACGTAGTCTCAGTCCCGTTTGACGATGTTACCTTGATGTTGAACGAGTTGAGCGGATCTTCCTTAGAGAATGGCCACAAATGCATGCGAAAGTCCTTGTCGAAGGCCAAAGGTCTGCATCGAGGATCTGCGGTAAAGTACTTTGTGCGAGCTCGATAGGTCTTATCTGCTGCGGCGCCTGCAGACTCAGCTGTCTTGAATGGTAAATACATGGCAGTCTCATCTGTCCACGAAGGCAGTGATGTGTTTCGAGTCAGATTAGACTCTGAGAGCAAGAAATGGCTCTCGCCCGCCGAGTTCCGATAGGCACCCGAGATTTCTATAGGGTCGTTATAGTATGGAGATGTCTCGATAGGCGGTCCCGATGTACCGTTGATGCTGACGAACTTGGACTCGAAGGGTGGGGACGACATTGTCGCATAAGGGAGCAACGAAGTCGAATGGAAGAACAGTCCCGCAAACGCGGTCGCTAGGAGGTTTGCCAACAAACTCATTGCACAGACGGCTGAAAGAAGGTAGTTTTTGTTCTTCGCGGCCTTGAACAATGTAAGTTGGGGTGGGAGGGAGCCATAATTCAGGGTAATGCTCTGTGAGGCAGCAGCCCCCGCGCCCCGCATTTGTTCGAGAGGCTGCAGGACGCAGAGAAGCCGGTTGATAACGATCCACATAGGCTCTATGAGAGTAGCAATAGCCGTTGGAAGATAGTCGGTAACGAGATTCTGCACAACAGGGTTTGTTGACGGCAGAGGCAGGCCTGAAACAGCACGTTAGCACAGCCTACAAGAATCGAGTGCGCATCACAACCCACCGTTCGGCTTAGCAAGAGCGAAGAAAATAGCAAGGATAACGGTGAGCGCCACGAAAAGGCCTATGAACGGAACAGCCGTGGCGGCGTGGAATTCGGTAGGTCTCATGGGCTTTGGCAGCCGGTGTACGCCCTTCTTCTCTGTGCCCGAAGACGCAAGTAAGGGCCGTTGGGCCTCGGAGCTAAGCTCTACAGCAGTAATGCTGCGGCTTGGTCAACTTATTGTATCGAGGACGATGAGGCTCAACCTTACCCGTGATTCGACGAAGCATTTCCGAACTTGTAGGCGCTTGCGCTAAGCTTCTGATGGAAGTACTGCTCAGGCGCACAATCTAGGTCGGCGAACTTGTCCAGCAGAGCTTCGTCGTCGGCGACCATGGACATGGCACTCGCCATGGACGCTGGTACAGGTTAGCAGATGTCGTAACAAAATGCAAAGTCAGCATTCTTACCGGGGTCGTCGACGAGTCTGCTGCTTGCTCGCTCGGTGAAGCCAATATACATGAGCGCGAGGATCGCCAGCGAGATGACTCCAAGCAGGCTCTCGACTAGGTACACAAAAACAGGCTCAAGCACGACTGCCTCGGTGCGCGAGTGGAGCTGGCCCGCTGTGACCCTCGCCGCCACGGTGAAGTCAGGCCGGAGAATATCGGTCATTGCGCGCGCGAAGAAAAGCCGGTAGACTGTCTCATATGCCTGGCTCAGCTTCTCCGGTTCCAGCAGATCAGGGAGCCCAGCTTTGGCGTGCGACATGACGGTCGTCATGATAGGTGGGGTGGCGAAGACAGCGGGCGTCAGGTCCATATCGTACAGGTCTTCGGGATGGCGGGGGATTGAGATGCCCGGCAAGCTGTCCTGTCTGGTCTGAATCTGGCGCTCGCCCGATGCAAGCGTGTCTTCAAAAACAGTCGAGTTGAAGAGGCCTGGGGAGATTGGGCGCCTTCCCCCGATCAAGTTTACATTTGTTGGCGCCCCCGTCATCGAGTCAACCGTCGCCTCAACGTTCTGCTCGTAATAGGATGGCGTGCAGAAGATGGCTGTAATCTCATTGTCGGTATCAACGTCTGTCTTCTTGTTTTGGGTGAAGTAAGCGAAGAATGTATGGTTCCCCCGATCACCGCATGACGGACTACTTCGGAGGTTGCCTGAGATGGATCCAGTTGCAAGTGAAGGCGAGAACCAGCCCTTGTAATCGGTGGAATACTTACGGTAGTATTGCTCGACCGGCTTCCCGTTTACAAGGACCTGCGCTCCGTCGGTATTATTGTTGAGCCGCCTGTGGGGCACGTAACAGCCTGCAGAGCTGTTGAAACCGGCGTCGCTGATGGTGGTATATGTGACATCTTCCATCTTTTTGATCGGAGGGCCGCCGTCAGGCGAGGCGTAGTACTTTTCCTCTTGCACCACAACTGTTGTGTTTCTCTCGCCAGCGGCCTCAGCCCTATCACACTGCAGATCCATGCTGTACAGCGTGCTATTTGCAGTCCACGACTCACCTGCCTTCGCCTCGCGCCCCGCAGCTGCGAACGGTCTGAGCGTGTAGTTGCGCGCCGTGAATGGCGGCAGCGTTTCATTGAAGTTCAAGATGGCGTACGCAGACTGGGCGTAGGCGAGGCTCAACGAGCGCTCCTGCCCAGATGAGTGTAGAAACGCATTCGAGACAGCAAAGTCGTACGCGAGACCGCGCTCAATAGTACGCGTGGAAAAAAGACCAGCCTGCAGCGGCACGACGCCAAACGACATGAGCACGCTTGCGCTTGCCGCCCAAAACACCAGCCAATGCCTGGACAACGCTTTAGCATCCACACGTGTCTCTCTTACTCATTTGTTCTCTCTCTAAGAACAAATCAGAAACAAACTCACCCCCTCCTAGCAGCAACAAACGGTGCGAACGGCGCAAATTCAAACGGATACGCAACCAGCAGCGAATCACGCGCGCTCGCGCCGCGCTCTTGCCTTGCCATCTGCCGGTAGGGCTCGAAGCGCTTGGCATCGTGATCGATCCAGACCAGGCAGACGCCAAACAGCACCGCGACAAGCGTTGGGGCGTAGCGGTACGCAAATGCACGGCGCAACGGGATATCGTTGATCTCAGGCGCGAACAGTACGCCGCCGTGGATTGTGCTCTGGTGCGCAAAGTACCCCAGCACAGCCATCAGCACCCACGTAGTCACGGTGGCGGCGACGAGCGAGGGCCACCTGAGGGCGGATGGGTACCAAGGCCGCGCTGGGTTGAGCGTCTTGCGACGCATCATGGGCGTATGTATGCGTGCGTACATGTGGGTGAGAGCAACGCAGAGCCATCGCGCTTTTGAGAATGTGTCGCCGCGCTGCTGACGATAGAGCTTGGCGGGTTGGGGGCCATTTGTAACGAGGTAATCCTTGTTCCATCGCAACTTCATAAGTCAACTCCTTCCGGACATCGCATCCTGAACCTGGCCTGAGCTCGCTTTGAGCTGAGCAGCGCAAAGCGATGTGCGAGCATCTGTCGTGGGTCTAAGGTAGCATAGCTATAGTCGTGGCGAGGGTTCCGTCACAGAGATCACAGGTCGATGTTGGTGTTGGGTTCGCCACCATCCCAATCTGGTGCCACTAGTGTCAACTGCATCAAATGTACGTGTCGCGTACCGACTACGCGATAACTTGTTAGTGTCCACTAGTACTGAATAGCATTGCTTATAGAGCGCAAGTCAGTACCGCAGCCTATGCATTATAATTCAAACACAAAATCAGGAATGTCTGAAAGGAAATGACCCAACTAACGAAACAGCGTGACTGCCGAAAATTTAAGAGGAACTACAGTATACATGGAATGGACCCTTGAGATTTAGTTGCGTAGATGGGAGCACTTGATTATTACAGTCCATGGTTGTATGTGACAGCAAGATCGTATTGCGTATCGATGTAACATTACAAAAGCTGAAATCTATATATGTTCAACCCTAGTTCGCGCTCATACACAACTCATCTGAACCCTACAGGTTCTTCGTCACGCCTGGCTGAATCTTCTCCAGCTTGTCGACCAACTCCTCCCACACCCGCTGCTGGTCTTTCCATCCCTCCTGGCTCAGCACGTATTTGGACGGCTGCTCAACCACACAATCACTGACGTACTGCCCATGCGACTCCGGCCCCAGCGACGCTGCATGCACCAGGTTCCTACTGCCGAGTTCCGTGCTCCGCGCGAGGAAAAACTTCATGATGGTAAGACCCCAGCCCGACTCACGCGACAATTCGCTGTGGCACAGCCCAGGGTTAACGCAGTTGATAGTTACGGGGATCTGTGGCGCGCTCTTTGTCTCCGCCATGGCGCGAATGGCGAGAACTTCGAGCAGCTTAGAAACCATGTAGCGATCGTCGATGGCGCCGGTGTCCTTGTTCGAACTGAGGGTCTCAAAGATCTTGCCCTGGGGAGCCTTCCGCTCCTCAAATTTTGCCCACGCGTGAACTTCCGAGGCGGTAATTGTGAGATTAGGCCTTGTGTTGAAAGTTGTGGCTGTCTCCTTGAGTTTGGGCAGGAGGGAAAGGGCGAGCAGGAACGTAGATGTGACGTTGACTGTGATGGTGGATTCTTCGCCCTCAGCCAACTCCCATACACCGCGTGCCACACCGGCGTTCAGCAGAGCAACGTCAATGCGGTTCAGCTCTTTCGATGCTTTAGCGGCGAAGTCGAGTACGCTTTGGTAGGAAGACATGTCGAGCTGCCATACTTGGACGACGCCCTGCTTTCGCGTGCTGGATTCGATGTCGCGCTTCGCGTTTTCACCCTTCTCGATGGAGCGAACGGCTAGGATCACGGTGGAGGCACCAAGGCGAACGAAATGCCGAGATGCTTCTAGCCCGAGTCCAACATTAGATCCTGTAACAATCGCGGTCTTGCCGGTGTAGTCATATGTGGGCGATGGCAGCGAGGCGAAGAGCTGGGAGTAGATGAAACCCATGGTGATTTGATGTGTGTAGCTACTTGGCGGCGATGTCGTAATCGATTGAGACAAGGATGGAAGGCCTGTTGTGATTCTGGAAGGTAAAGATTACTGTTCAGAGATGTGCTGAGTGCTGAATTGTTTGAGATGGGAGAAGTAGAAAAGTGCTGAACCACTCTTTCTTATATTCTTTCTTTCACGACAATGCTCCCATCCAGACTTCCGTTGGCGCTCGTCCGATCCATCCAAACCCCACCTAAATCCTCAGTCTAACCTGCGTTCGTTTAACAGTTCGGCCACAGAGATCGCAGCCACCGTAACTCCGGACGGGCTAGCGCCGATTAGATCGCGGGAGCAAGCGTCGCGCATTCGCGCACCTCGGGCTCCAGCGGCGTTAAGCGTAAAACGGCCGTAAGCAACGACAGTTCGCTGATTACACATGAGGCGCGTTTATGACCTCAAGGATATGGCGCTACGCATAGAAATATCGCGCTTCCACAGGACTCGAGCGTCGTGCGTGATGCGAGGTAGAGCGTCTTTCGAAAATGACGTCAATGCTCTGCCGCCGCAAACCGAGGCATCATATCTTTGTCTGTGTCTGTCGATGGAGGTCCCAAGTGTTATCTGAGTAGGAACGATATCAGAACATCTCAAAGGGTTTGCAGGGAGTGAAGAAGGGCACGTTGAAGAAGGCACGTTCACACATGCGCCATGTGCTTGTCACTTCCGTCAGATTTCTACCCGTCGGGTCGGCTATGCATCCGTCGGCTAGGTACCTGCATCTTTTCGCTAATCCCGACTTTCGTCGAAACAACACCAACCCTTAATTCTCGAAGTAGCAATGGGCGCAGGTGGAGGTGTAAGCTGTTCGGCACGTACTGATGGAGTGGACTGACGATTTGTAGGACAAGAACACGCCTGCCGTCGTTTCACTGGTCGCGGGCGGCATTGCAGGGGGCATCGAAGGGTTCCTCTCAGTACGCCCAGCCTTTCGATGATTCGATGATATGACGTCGTTCTGACATGAATTACAGTATCCCTTTGAGTTTGCGAAGACCAGAGTGCAGTTAAGACAGCAAAAGGGACAGCCGACTCCCCGCAACCCTTTCCTAGTTGTAACACGCGTGTACCAGGAAGAAGGGTTACGAGCATTGTACAAAGGCTGCGGCGCCCTTGTCTTCGGCTCTGTCGGAAAAGATGCAGTGCGTTTCCTGTTCTTTGACCAGATTAAAGAGTCTTTCGCAGACCCCGTGACCGGCACTCTGTCACCTGGGCGCAACTTGATGGCAGGTATGGCAGCTGGTGTTGTGGCTTCCATAACGGCTGTGACCCCCACCGAGCGCATCAAGACTGCTCTTATCGATGATGCGCGTACTGAAAAAAGGTTTCGCTCGGGTCTCCATGCTACGAGGGTTATCTGGAAAGAGCATGGTATCCTTGGACTTTATAGAGGATTCGTGGGAACCACTTTGAAGCAAGCATCAGCTACTGCGTTCCGAATGGGTACCTACAACATCCTGAAGGACTATGAGAAGAAGAGGGATATCGCGCAAAGCACCATTGTCAATTTTGCCAACGGATCGGTTGCCGGTACCGTAACGACGTTGGCAACGCAACCGTTCGATGTCATCAAAACGAGGTCACAGAGTGCGAGGGGCACAAGCACTCTGGAAGCCGTTAAGTCGATTCTTCTTGACTACGGAGTTCGAGGCTTCTGGAAGGGCACGACTATGCGTTTGGGCCGGACTGTCTTTAGCGGCGGTATTTTGTTCACAAGTTATGAGGCCGTTGTCAAAGTCATTATGCCACTATATTCGAAGGCGCAGCATGTAAAAGATGCTGAGCTAGCATAGTATTGAATGTCTAGATCTATATCTTCACTCTTCAGCTGACAAGACCAAAGTGCTTGGCATCGCTTGAGCAGTACTTATAACCCGCCGTCAAACTCGTCAATCACGCTGACCGGTTTTACGAATTTGCCCAGCGGTCTATACTCAAGATGGTTCAAGCCAAACGCATTCGGACCACCTATTTCAATACCCTTTGGGCTGGTCCACCGTTCACTTGCAGTGATGCCAAGAACCATGACAAGCAATCCATATCGATACTCCGGCGTACCAATCGCCTCGCCGTTCTGCGCATCGATCACCGATATCAGATCAGGTACGATAGCCAGTACATCCTCGTTGCTTTCTTCTCCGGTTTTGCTTTCCTCGCCATCGTGCAAGCGGATAGCGGCGATGTTCTCGTTTTTGAAAGGTATCTTGATCCTGCCCGAAAATTGAGCTTCCGTGCCTTCGATGATCACTTCGCCATAGACATGACCGTTCCAGAGCTTGCGTTCGACCCCGACGATCTTGCCTTTGAACAGGACTCCGCCAGTTTGTGGGCCTCCCACAGCATCGATGATAGATTCAGCAACGCTGTCTATCCTGTTCTCTTTCCTTGCTCGTGCTACTTCGCGGCCAATGCGCCAGGACAGCGAGATGGTGTGCTCCACTGCCCATCGCTTCGTTTCTTCACCCGTTACAGGCGCATCGGCTGTACCGACAGCGCTTCCCATTTGGCTCAGCGCTGCTCTAATGACTTGTTCGACTTTCAAGTCGCTTTTTGCGGTTGGCATATAGAGCGTGTTGCCATTGCCATCAGCAACACATACGGGAGCAAATACGATCTCGCGTTCTCCAAAAACGACAGGTGTGGTTTGCCACTTTGTGGGGTATGCGCGACCCATCCAGTCACCGTCGACACATGGGACGTTCATGTTGGTTGATGCGCCCAAGACAAGGCCTTGAAGACCGTTGGAGCCTCCGATCTCCAGCGGAATGATATGAGTGGCGCGACCACCCTTGAACAGTTCATATAAACTGTTCTGAGCGTCCATGATCTCGTCAGCCGACAGCTTCTCGATACCGACAGTCGGGCTACCAGCGGAGCCGCCACTGCCGATTAAATCCTCATCCTTGAGATCATCTGGGCTGACGACACGTACAGTGCCACCGGCTTGTAAAATCCCGCGTACCCTCAACATCGTAGAATACGGTGATCCGCCACCTCCAGTGCCCAAGATGTAGCAGCCGATAGTGATCCAGTCGAGATCCGTCTCTGAGATCCACCATTCGCGAGCTACAACCTTTGGCTTGTAGTTTTTCATGTCAACTTCATGAATCACATCCTCCTTGGCGGTAGCTGCCTCTATCGAAGCTGGTGCAATTTCACCTTGCGCATCTTCTGTGGGTGTTTGAGGACCATCTCCAGCCTTTGTGACCTCGAGATTGGTGAAATCTTGTGCCCGAGAGAAATCAAAATCTCCAGCAGCTCGGACGATGAACCGAGTCTTGTGTGCAACGTACTGCAGCGGCAACGTTTCGATTTCAACGACCTCTACTGACTCGACCAATGCGCCTGCATCGACCGTTCGCTTCTTGGCCTCCGCTGATATCTCTATCAACAACTCCTTCTCCGTCTGCTTCTCTGTCGATTTGATGGTGTCTACAACGGCGCTGACTCGCGCCATAGCAGCACCAATCGCGTTAGCTACGCCTGACCACTGTGGCTTGATCACTCGGCTGGCACCTTTTAAGCTGTCCGGTGCTATGATGGCGCCACCTCCGACGAGTAGTACAGGGATGTCTTGTGGTGATGTCTTCATTGTGTCGATGATGCGTTCCAACATGATTGTCGTTTCTTTCTTGAAATCTACAATCTCATCGGCTTTCAGCGTGGATCGTACCTTCTCTGGGTCACCGATGGTAATCTCAGTTGAGCCAGCCACGGTATAATCAGTAGCAGTGGGCACATCTCCACCAAACACCAGCGCCTTCTCGGGCAAGCGGTAGCCTACCGACTCAGGGCCAACCTGTAATCTGTCGCCGACCCTTCTGACAAGGCTTCCACCTCCGAGGCCTATGCTTTTGACGTCTGGATATGAGAAGTTCATCCTGACACCAGAAAGCTCAGAGTAGGCTGCTTGTTGGCGCGGGAACCCATTCGCTAGGAGAAGGCCGACATCTGTTGTTGTTCCACCCACGTCAACCACCATCACTGCTTCCTTGCTCGTTTCATCGCCAACCAGGAAAGCAGCGCCCCGCATACTATTTGTGGGACCCGACGAAAACGTACGAATTGGCAGTCGACTTGCTGCCTCGCCGCTGAGGATTGTGCCGTCATTCTGTGTGATGAAAACCGGACAGTCTAAACCGAGTCTCTTCATGGGAGACTGGAAAGAGGCAATAGTCTTGCGCGCAAACGAAAGAATGGAGGCATTAAGTATTGCAGCATTCTCTCGTTCCAGGAAACCGAGATTGGCGACGCTCTTGCTGTGCACAATGTCCACCCCTTGGCCAAGCTCACGCTCAATGATATCTGCAGCCCGCTGCTCCTGGTTTTCAACTGTATCAATGGGGCTGAAGACTCCATTGACCACAATGCTCTTGATACCTTTTTCTTTAATGATCTTGCATTGGTCCACAATCTCCTGCTCTTCAATGTCCGATATTAAGTTACCATCAATCTCAAGGCCTCCTTTCACAAGAGCGTAGTGCGCAAGAACGATCTTCCGAAGTGAGGTTGGCCAATCAACACATGGGGGTGCATGTTTACTGAATGGCCCGGATAGTCGCAGCACAGCGACTGGTGACAGTCGGGAGGAGTCACGCGTCACAACCGCATTAACAAAATGCGTTGTCCCAATAGTGACACTGCCGACTAAGTTGGGATCCACCGATGCAGATTTGAACATAGTCTGAATAGCATCGGCAATTCCATGGCTCGGATCCGCTGTCGTGGGCGCCTTGTGCCTAGAGGATCCGATCAGAGAAGATTTGCAAATGGAGTTATCGGATGGAGCCTGTTATCACGTGTCTTCAAGAGAAGACTGAAGTCCACTTACCACGCTATGATACCTTTATCGGACTCACTTGATCTTGTTGGATCTATGATAACACCATCGGTGTTGGTACTGTGTTGCAATGTCAGAATGAGGATGGATTTGAACTGCGTCAGACTTTATACCCCCCAACGTCGACACCAATGCGCAGATTCTTCGCGACACTCATGGCTATGGAACTGGTGGTAATGTTTCGTGTATTCTCCAAAGCCAATAACAGGAGGAGGGGTAGGAAACGATCGAAGTCTCACAATCAGATAAGATAAGACTCTGCTCTTCCCATTGTGGGGCGTGCCGAAACTCGGCAGCGAAATACCCGCGACAGCATGCAGCAGCTTTACACCTTCCTTGATTATCGCTTTCTGCCGGCGCGCCAAATCAATTGGTTCGTTACGATTGGGTATTATCGCGCCAGCTTCATATTTTGCGATTTGCGCTGACGATCGTGGCCCGTTCTTGGCTTGATAAGGCGCGAATCATTGTACCCCTCATTTGACATGCCTATCACGCTTGACGCTTGTTATCCCGCGTATCACAGTTTCCGCATCTGAAATATGTCGCCGAGCCTCGATATGAAGCCAAACCTGGCTTGACGGTTGACATGACACCTGCCCGACTTTTTGCTGGTCTTGAATGCTGCTGTATGCTTGAACACCTTGCTCTGTACTTCAGTCTGCCCAAACAGTAATGCAACAGCATGGACCTAAGACGGAGACTGACGTCGCTCAATGAGCATATACGGCTGAAGGGTGATGATAGTCGACACGAGCAGACAGATGCGTGGAGCAACCGCGACTTGATTCCACTACCACCGGAACGACGAACTTGGTACGTTCATAAATTTCACCTCCACTTTTAGCTCTGACGACTTTCTAGGGGCTGGTTCAACTTCTTTGGGTTCTGGGCAATAGCAAGTTTAAACGTCGCGAATTGGCAAACCCCAAGTACCTACCTCAGTTCGTGAAACTGCTCCAGACTACAGCATATGCTAATCAATCATCTGCAGCGCTCGGTTTGTCTGTACCCCAGGCGATGCTTATCATAGTTGTCAGTAGGTTACTTATAGTCATGTTTTCTGTACTGATCGCCTGGATTGGTTTGAAATGGCACATCGGCTTCACGGTCCAGAATCGATATTCTTGGGGTATGCGGGGCAGCTTTATTCCCCTCTCACAAAGAATTCTACTCAACTTCATCTGGAACGCTGTACAGTGTATGTCAGGCCCTCGTACCAAACACCATAGCATCTGACAAGGTATAGGTTGGAATGGCGGACGTTTGATCGCGGTCTGTCTCACAGCTATCTGGCCATCGTTCGCACGGATGCCAAACACATTCGGGAAGAGCATGCCAACTACTACGGATCAGTTCGTAGGTTTTGTTGTTTTCTGGTTCCTCTCAACACCTTTCCTCTGGCTACGCCCTGAGAAGTTTAAAGTCCCTTTTCAAATCGTATGCGCCTGGTGCGGTATCGGCATGCTAGCTTGGATGATCTGGGCTCTATCGGTCGCGAGAGGTGTTGGACCCCTGTGGAGTGCCGGCCAAAGTATACCCGCTGCTTCACCCTTCAATTCTTCCTGGCTCATCATGGCTGGCATCAACCAGGGTATAGGCGGCCTTGCCGCAGGAATAACCAACGGTTCAGATTTCTCCAGGTATGCTAGTGCTCGCAGACACTACGTATACAGCACTATCACCAGTTGCTTCATAACCGGCATTCTGGTCTCCTTCATAGGACTGGTTACCGCCGCTGCGGCACAGAAGATCTACGGTGAGGTGTATTGGAATCCTCCGGATCTTCTGATGGTGATGATGGAAAACGGGAACGGCAGCTCCAAGGCGCGCGCCGGTGTCTTCTTCTTGGCCGCAGGATTCGCTTTCACCGCGATGTTTGAGAACATATGCGGAAACGCTATCGCCGGAGGCATCGATCTCGCTGGGTTGTTTCCGAGATACATCGACATACGCCGTGGTGCCATCATCACGTTCGTTGCTGCGTGGATTGTACAGCCATGGCAGCTGATCAACCGTGCTACGACTTTCATTGCTGTACTGTCATCCTTCTCCGTCTTCCTGGCTCCAATCATAGGTATCATGGCTACCGACTACTACCTGCTGAGAAAGAGAAAGATCAAACTTAGCCATCTGTATAAGACGGTTGATTCGTGCTACTACTTCTGGAGAGGGTTCAATTGGCGGGCGATACCCGCCTGGATATGTGGGTGGGCGCCAACAATTGGAGGGCTGATTGTTACTGTCCGAGGAGATCTCTCGCCGCCAAAGGCATTGGTACAATTGTACTATATGGCATTTTTGGTTGGGTTCTCAATTAGCGCCGTGGTATTTTATGGGCTGAACGTTATCTTTCCTGTTCCAGATATGGAACGGATGGACTCGGTCGACGTTTACAGAACGTTCACGGTAGTCGAAGCTAAACGCATAGGGATTGCGCCAGTTGAGGAAAATCCCTCGATCACCGGCATCTCCGTCGAAGTAGATGATTCAGAAAAGAATGCCTTGGATGAAAAGGTGGTGTAAGTTCCGTCCTTGGCCCAGCTCGTAGACTATGTTTAGCCAAGTATTCTGCTTAAGGAGAAACTGTATAGCTTGGGCTGTGTAATGTCTCTGCGACTTTTACCCTGGCTGTTTATACGTGCTCAAGATTGCAACTGACGGTCACAAACACATCTTTGTGAACTCTGGTCCGGTGGCCTGATGCGACGTGATCGGGTAACCGGCACATATGGAGATCTCGGCATTCCTTCCCAGCATCTGGTCGCTCGTGAACGCATTTCCTCAGTCCCATTGTTTAAGCAAGAGCGGAATTTAGCTTCCGCATCGGGTCCACACTCATAGATGATGGGACCCAGGATGGACATCCTCCATTGTGCTGAGTCCAGCTTCGGAGATTGGAGCGACTTGCCCTCCCTTCAGCTTTGCCCATATCGACCGCACATTAACCAGAGGTTATAGTGTTCAGGCTCCTCGGCTATTTGAACGATGATTGCTGTTGCAAACGCGCCTGCTTATTGTCTGCCCACCGCTGAGATGCCGCCTTGCTTGCGCTGCAACCCGCCAATAAAGCCTACACGCCCAGCGAGCTTACATCATCAACACAAGCATGGTCCACCAGCAGGCACGAGGATCAAGCCCAATTCCTACATAGGGCTCCCAAGTCGAAGATTGGGATCACTGACATTGTCATCGACATTGCTCACAAGAAAAAGTGGACCCTATCGATGCTGTGAAGAGAAAAGCGCACGCCCAGCCGCTTCCGCCTCATCACCCTTGTGCTGATCGTCTTCCTTCCACCGCCCCCTCCCGCTGAGCCTCACCTTGGCTGTACGACGGCAGGATTCACAGCGAATATTGGGCTTCATCTACGTCAAACGGTGAAATGCTGTGCGCAACGTTTCCACAGCCCGATGTTCAAATCGCGGTCCGAATGCGGCATAAGCCAGATCGGTGAGTCGAGTGCTTCAAGCAGTCCAATGCTGCGGTCAGTCAAGGCTTCGGTCAGCCAAATGCTTCGCCCACGCTGAGCGATCGTCGTCGCATCGCAATAGGGGTTGCGTTTTGGGCGACAAGTCGCAATTCATCATCGACGACGCGTAATATTTTTTGCTTGTGTGATTAAACACGTACCTGCTGGACTTCGCTCGAGTAGCCTTGCACGGCAGCACCACACCTCAGCCAATCGTCAACACAACAGAGGACATCTTCAGGAGCGCACGCGGAGCGCAGGCCTCATTGAGGTCAACTTAGGCTTTTGCCTAAAGCTTGGGCTTGGCTGTACCACCAAGGTGGGCCTGGGTGTTGTTGAGACAGCGTCATTGTCGCCCCCTACCGTCTTGGGCGCCATCTGTTGCACTCTCAAAGCAACTAGCGTATGTTTTCACACAGTCTTATCTGAGCGACAGGCTTACCTGGAGCGCGGAAGTGGCTTCCACGTCGCGTCGTGGGTGGGGCCGCCGCTTGGCAGCGCAGTCCGACACAACTGGATCCGCTATTGGCGTTTCGTCGCCCGTTTCACACCCTCTCGACGGAGGCAAAACCGCAGTTGAGCCGCACTCAACTGTCCGACACCAATCACTCGCGTAGAATTGTCCAAATCACATTCGTGGACCGGGAGGTACCGGCCCTTGTTGGCTCCAGCCTACGATGAACCAGACCAGAGACCGCTAGGGTCAGCCATAACGGGATTTGTAACGTGGCAGGGAACCGCCTTGTCACAGCGACATACTTCCCTCGTTGTGAGTGCGATTTTGACCTCCATGTCCTGAGCAGGGATACCGCCATTGCCCCGAATTGAAGTCGTAATCACAACAGAGCACTCGCTAAAGTGTCTGCGGTGAAATGATCTTTGGCAGAAAGGGAAGTCTACAACTTGATACGAAGTGATTATCCATATGCACAATGACTTCGTACCTATCAAACCCTATACACAGGCTACGACAAGCGTCGCAGATCCCGCGCGTCCAGCAGCATTTCTTATCTCAGTGCCCAAGAGATCTAGTTTTAGGAACACCTTGGCAGAGCAACCGCTGCCAAGGTATGTGTTCCGTTTATGGACTGGGATGAGGCGAAGACGACCTCAGGTTGCTATCAAGATGCACGTGCATGGACCGTGTCGCAGAGCTTCTCCCGGGCTTGGGGTGGATACCAGGAGCAAGCACGCAACAAAGCACTTCAGCCAAGCTTGTCACGGTCCCAATCCACCCCTACGCCGCTGCTCAGAGTCGCTCTGTTAACCGCTAGGATGTCTAGTGCCAATCGTGGTACGTGGTTCGAAACGACATTGGGTTGGGGAACGCCCACCCCCCCATGTTGATCTTGCTCTCCACTTGTTATTACTTCGCCTCCTGCACTTCGCGTCCTTCGGTTCTCCTTGTTTACTAACGGCCCGGTGCTGAATTAATTTCTGTCAATCTACTTTCATATATGTCATATCTTCTCGGTATATCTAAAGGCGTTCTCGTTCGTTAGTCCTCACGGTGCAGGCCACCTCTCAACTCAACAAAAAATGGATCCCAGATACCAACCTGAAGGATTGACCTTCGACAGCAAGGACACCAACTTCAGCCCTAATTTCGACACTACCGGACCCAGCTACTCTCGTCCTCAGTCTGATCCACGACCTGGTCTGTATCCCGCGCGGCCTGGCCTTCCTCAGTCAGTTCGACCGGTTTCTCCGCCTCAAGCTGCTCAATATGCGCCCCAGACCTATCAGTCAGATAACAGGGGCTTTGAACAGAGCCCTCGATACGACAATCGTAACCTACCTATGAACGTTCAGCAACCCTCCAACATGCAGCAAGAGAATCAGTACAACCCCCAATCACAAGAATCGACTCGGACCAACACCTGGGTCCAGACACCTCCCCCTGGCCCATACCCCACTGGTCAAGTTTATTACACTGGGCCCGTGGATGTTAATGGATATCCAATTGACTCTAAGGGGAAAGAGCTACAAAACCCTTTCAATGACCCACCACCTCCTCCTCCTGCTGCAATGCTGACACCTCCGGCTTCCATCGACCTCGAGAAGCAGAAACACGACGATCACGAACATGATCACAGTCATGGGAATGGATGGGATCACAACTCGAAGTTGCCGCACAAAAAAGACCCGAACCAGCCTTACATGACATTTGGCGAACGACTGAAGCATTTCACATGGGCATGGTACACCCTGACCATGGCCACGGGTGGTCTTGCTACCTTGATCTCCATTCAGCCACATGCCTTTCCTGGTTTGATCTCTATCGGCGCGGTCTTCTACATCATTAACCTCATCTTCTTCACTGGTATCACGGGTACTATGGTCCTGCGTTTTACCAAATTCCCTGGAGCTTTCAAAGGTTCCATAACACACGAACGTGAGGCTCTCTTCCTGGGACCTTTCTTTCTCTCAGTCGCCACCATCATCACTGGAACTCAGAAGTACGTAATCCAAGCGTATGAGATCGATCACCCGAATCGTGCCTGGGCTGTCACCAGCATGTCGGTCGCGTTCTGGCTGTACACTTTCTTTGCCTTTTGCCTTGCTACTTTCCAATACTCGTTCTTGTTCTGCTCTCACACCTACAAGTTGACGAGCTTCATGCCTTCGTGGCTGCTTCCAATCTTTCCAATCATGCTGTCAGGGACGATCGCTTCCGTCATTGCGGCCGACCAGCCCCTTGCAGCGAGATACCCAATCATTGTGGCAGGCCTCGGCTGTCAAGGTCTCGGATTCACAATCGCCATTCTTATGTATGCTCATTACATTGGTCGCTTGATGCAAGTTGGGTACCCAGATCGTGAACATCGTGGTGCCATGTTCATTGGTGTTGGGCCCCCTTCTTTCACTTGTTTGGCACTCCTTGGTATGGCGAACGCACTACCAGATGATCTCGATATCCAGGGTGACGGTTTCATCGACGCTAAGATGATTCGTACGCTCGCTCTCGTTGTCGCTTTGTTCCTTTGGGTGTTGGCTATGTGGTTCTTTATGATCGCTCTCGTCGCCGTAAGTAAAATTGAGAACCTCTTCCCAATGACGCACCGCTGACATCTTCCATCAGGTTATCAACTCTTGGGCTATCTACTTCCACCTGGGTTGGTGGGCCATGGTCTTCCCCAACACAGGCTTCGCCATCGCCACTATCTCTATTGGCAATGCTCTGAAAGACGAAACGATTCTCTTTGTCGGAAACGGCTTGTCCATTGCCCTCATCGCAATGTGGTTCTACGTACTGTTCAATCATGTGCAATCTGTGATAGTTGGTGATATCCTCTACCCCATGAGGGACGAGGACGTCGCAGATCACTAGAACAATGGACACACCATGCGCTCTGCGGATCCACCGGCTCATCTATCCTCGGTTCTTTCGAAGAGTGGATGGTCTCTAGTGCACTTCCTGCTGTCATACCGAGCTTTTTCATCACTTCATTTCTCTCTTTCGACTAACTAGCAAGCGCCGCGCCCATACACTCCTTCATACCCCATTTCCCATTCTCATCCTCATTGATTTCGATCCTTTTGTAGGTCGTCTGCAGGCTCAGCGCTCCTCAAATGTACCTAGACATAGAAGCTTCCAAGCTCCTCTCGGCGACAACATGTAATCTCACCACTGTCTTTCTTTACAACTTTACTTTTTGCATAGCGCTGGCGTCAAAAACGGGAAGGGCACAGATACCATGGGGCTTTGCATTCTGCATATAGATTGATGAGACGCTCCGAGTGTCCGAACCGCCGATCAATGATAGAGACCAATTTTCAATGCACTATCGAGTTTGTTGCCCTTCCCAGCTATGCGACTGCTTCGTGATACATCTCTTGCGACGATGAACCTCATAAACTACCTTATCTGCTTATGACGAGACAAACAATGGCTTGGGGGGCTTGGTACGAAATGGCAAACACTGGCTGAGTGACGCAATGTTTCGAAGCGGCCGGGAGCATAGAATTCCGGGTCCAAGGCTTACGTACGGTGGTTCTCGCTGCCGAAGTATAAGATGTCTTGATTGTCTGAAAATCTACAGCCAAGCAGTCTTGGTCGTCTGAAGAAGACATTGATAAGCCACCATTGGCACCAACCAAGCTCCACATCCTCCACAACAGTGCCCCATTCGAAGCCAAAAGATCCACAAGAGACCCCTTGGACCGGCAACTCCATGTCTGGGAGAGAACTGGGGTGATTCAAGGGTACATCGGTCGGACTATCTCGGAAGTAACATGCTGTCAATGCTGATCACGAACGGGTGATAACGGGTCCGACTATGGCTCCGTTGTAAAGCCTGCCTATCTGCCAGCATCGACATATGGTTTTCAAAGGTTGGCTGTCAGATCCAATGTCACATGTTTAGTGATTGGAGACTCAAGCTCAAGTCACGTGAAAGCCACCTGGATGACGTAAACGGAATGTGCACCGCCACGCCGCGGCAACGGCATCCACAACTGTGTCCCTGGGCAGTGGCGACACACATCTCCTATAACAGGCAGCACTCACCCAAACCCGGAGTACTCACACACTTCTATACTATTTGCACCGAAACACCCAAATACCTTTACATACAACCGAACGTCCTCTAAATTCGCCAAAATGGACGAAGACCTTGTCTTTTTCATCTGCTTCATGTTCGTCTTTGTGTCGATACCCTTCGGCGTCATCCTCCTCACGACGAGCTGCGTCGCATACTCGCGCACCAAGAAATGGGACAAGGAGCGCAACCTCAAGATCGTCAACGCCGAGTCCTCGGACCCCTTGATGGATGAAGAGGACGAGCTCCTTGACACCGACGACGAGGAGGAATACGCCGCGAAGAAGGCCGAGGAGGAGAACGATAAAAACCTCACCTTCAAGCAGAAGTTCCGCAAGGAGTTCCGCGCTGTGTGGTCTGGAAAGGGCAGGGAGCAGATCATCAAGGACAAGGAGCGCGACGAGAGGAGGAAGCTGGCTAAGGCGGTCGCAAAGGAGCTTGACAGGAGGGAGCGTAGGCGCGCAAGGAAGGCTGAAAGGCAGGCAGGCTTTGAGGCTGCGCCGCCTAGCTACAAGAACTAGATGGTGACGGTGGGAGATGATGGTCACGCTGAAGAACAGTCGTGACCAGCGCATGAAGGAAGTTACTTTGGCTCAAGATTGATATACCCCTATTGTTCTGTATTCTTGATCTTTGCAAATCCGACCCGCCAATCATGGCTCAATCATAAATTGCTCTTTGGCTTCTCATTCTCCTTCATTGACCTCACCATTGCAAGTGCCGTATCCAATCCCCTCTTCGTGTTCTCGAAATAGATGTGCGAGAACTCACTGCTCGCCTGCCCACTGATGGTTCTTGCTTGGATGCCGTGGCTGATTGTACTTCCCTATAGCTCAAAGTCAGCGTCCATGACAAGTGATTCCCGTAAAGTGTACATACCCGCATCAAGTGGAACACCTTTGCAATCTCCCACTGATCCTTCCTCGGGTCCCATTTCGTAATCTTCGCGTACTCGTCGACCAGCTCGTCCATACTCGGCATTCCGTTCTGTCTCTGGTTCTCAGGCAGATACACTTCGCCGCCCTGATCATCTCTCACAGCACCGCCCTTAGTCGCTCGATTCCAGTATGGACCACACGCATAGCACACATCCATCATGGGATTTCCCAGTGTGCTGAGTTCCCAATCAAGAATAGCAATGACTCTTGGTTCGGTAGGGTGCAAGATGATGTTGTCAAATTTGTAGTCGCCATGGACAATAGAGGTGCGATCTGAGGGCACATTCTTGCGGATGTAGTCAACAATCTCATCGAATTTGGGATGCGCGCGGCCCAACTCCTTGCCTGTCTTGACGTCCTTGACTTTAGCTTGCTGGGCTTCAATGCGTGAGAAGGTGTTGCAGTGGCGTGTGTAGAAATCTGTTTTCTTGCCGAAGTCAGAAAGACCGATGGAGTCAGGATCAATAGAGTGCAACCAAGCGAGGGTGGAGATCATGGAGAACCAGGCTGAGCGTCTTTGAGTCGGAGGCAAAGTGGATAGATTGGGATCAGTGATGATGCGACCTTTGACAAACTCCATAACCTATCGCAATATCAGCTCTGACACTCGTCTTGGTTGAGGATGGCTTACATAGAACGCTGTTCCGATTATTGAAGAGTCCATGCACAAGCAATACACCTTCGGTACTGGGAATCCTTCAACTTGACCAAGTGCTTTCAACACCTTATATTCCCGATCGACCTGGTGAGCAACTGGTGAGATGATAATTCCACTAGGCTTTTTTCGAAGAATGAACCTAGTCTGGCTTGCATCATCCACGAAGTACGTTGGATTGCTTTGGCCATAACCAATTTTTGTTGATATCACAGGTAGCTTCAGATCAGGTACATGCTGCTGAAGGTATTCGCCCAACTTGGTATCGTCAAGATCATGCCGCCCTGCTTGCTTTGATTCAGCCATATTGAGAACGTGGTTCCTGCTTTTGTGTTTGCAGGGGGGGTTCTCCTGTACTCAGAGAAGCGTAGTTGTATAATTCTATACTACTGGTGTTGGTCGAGTAAGCTACGTCGAGAGGTGGTGTTAGCCTCGGTGAACTCTGACCTGTGAGATGATTGGTGCGGGGTTGAATCACCAACGAAGAAACCTTCGAAGGAAACATTGAGTCAAATCACGAGGCATCATACACTTCGATGAGAATCGGAACTGGATATGAGCATGGATTATGCGCCTCCTCTGAGGCCTCAACTCCCTACTCGGCGGTGTCAATTACTCGCCAACGGCATCCCATGCACTCAATGGGTCTGCCCAGATCTCCCAATGGCCGATTTTTCCTTCCTCATCAAACTCGCTGAATCTATGGATGAACTGCTCATCCCATCCCTTGCCTGTTTTCTGACTCGAGAAATGTCCTCTACCGACGACGCTTACTACTCCAGCCTCGGCATCAACGCTGAAGGCTTTCGCGTCTGGGAAGGCGTCTTTGCCGAGAGACATGGCAAGAGTCTCAGACAATAATTTGAAATACTCTTCACATCCGTCCTTTCCTGTGAAAGTTTTGGCAAGGAAAGGAAGACGCGAGCGCGCCCACTCTGGCCCATGCTCAGTGATTTTGGGGCTCTTGGAGAAGTACCGCGACAGGAGTTCAGATGGTACAGGCGGTGAGAGCAATGCTCCACAGAATTCAGATGTGGCCTTGCGAAGCGCGCTGTTGCGCGTTGACGCCATGTCTGGGAAGTCGAAGATGTGTCCGTAAGCAGTGGTTCCACGAGCAAGGAGGTACAATCTGTGCGGTCGCTTGACACGACTCGCTGATTCGATGCGAGCTTGTTGACTTGGACGAAAGCGGTCAATGGCAGTTGCGGCTCACTGGAGAGGCGCAGAGATACCAGCTGTCGGGTACAGCGATGCGCTGCAGAGCGATTGGCACCTATGCGGCAGAGCTAGGACTACAGCGTGAAGGGCTGAGTGAGAAATTAGTGTAGGATTCCGAATGATGCTATAGGTGCCGTACAAGGTCTGCGAAAGTCAGCACGACTCACGACGTTGGGATCGACCCTCAATACCACGTAAGGCTGACGTTAAAGTTGCAGGTATTCTCAAGGAAGTGTGTTTGGCGGGGGTTTGGTCAGAAGCTGTAGAGCGATTACGTCACGGCTGGATGAGGTAGCATTAGCACGAACCATTCGATGTGACTCAAGACACTGGCACAGCATCGGCGAAATAGCATGGGGTATGAGGCACGCGCCAACTTTGGAACTATTGGCATTCTGCTCAATTCGAAGTCCATACTATGTGAAAATTGCAAGTGGGTATCATATCGCCTTTTGCACCATCTCCGCCGTCCGTGTTGTTCCAGCGTTCGATGCGGCCGATCTATCGTAGTCATTATACAGTGTTCATGTTAATGAAGTCGTTTCGAGTCCAGCTCTTGACTTCCAGGCGACCGAGGTTGCTTAGTTCATAGCTGTGAACAAGCAAATCTGCCGTGCCATCTGGCTAGCGAGCAGAATCTCTCTGAACACCTGGTCCATACCACCGGCGAAGTGAATCGTATAGCTATCTACCTTTCCACTCCTCTTCTTCTCGCCCCAGACTAGTTTCGTCATCAGCTGTGCATCGTCACAACGCTTGCCTGTCCGACTCCCCGGCTTTGCCCAATCTTTTCGGAACTCATACAGTGTCTCAGGCATTGAGTCGTCGTTTGAGTCGCCTGTCTTCCATACAAAACGTCGGCCGCCGTATGTGAAGCGTCGTGGTGACCACGGGATCTTCTGTTGACGGTCTGGGTATTCTTTGACGGACTGTGAGAAAGCATCCTTGACGTCCAGATGAATGCACCGGGACTTGTACGCCGCACCTTTCGACGACGCGGAAAGACGTTGCTTTTCGATACCAGACAGTAGTATATGGATGCAAGTCTTGGGATATTCGGCTATCCTAGAGAAATCGGCGGTCGTGATTTGATTGTCACCGCGGTGCATGGCTTCCAGCATGTACATGGCGTATTTGTCGGAGTGCTCGCGTGCCGTGTAGACGTAGTTGTGACTGCCAGAAATGCCAGTCCACTCCCGCGTGCGATGGAGGTGATAAGTCACATGCGCTTGATATGGGTCCAGTAGAGAGTAGTATGGTATGTCTGGTGAGGGAAGTTCATCGTAAAGCGGCGAGTAGGGTGGAGTAACGGATATTGGGGAGGAAGACTGCCATGTGAGAAGCTTGTGAATCTACGCGCTGTTAACCAAATGGGCCCATGATAGCTTTGAAGACATTACGTACAGAGGACAGCGTCTCACTCTCTTCATCGAGATCTCCATTTGCGCCCCATTGATTCGGGGCGGGTACGAATGTGCACTCGTTCCCCCATCCATCAAATTCACCACTGCCGCTTTCGAGATGTGGTCGCAAAGCTCGCTGTCGTTCCCTGTGAATAGTGATCTGTGTCTTTATGACTCGGATTTGTTCGTCTGAGTTCTCATCGGGCGATACGCTGGCTAGCGATTGTTCGATCTCTCGTTCGAGTGCCGCCGCGGCTGCATCGTGTTCCATATACGATATGTCGTATTGCCATGCATGCTCCGACTCGAAAGCAGAGCTACGTAGAAGTTCGAGGCGATCGTGGGGCATTAATCCCGCTTTGCCCATGTTGGGCATGTAGTAGGGCGGATACATCTAGGGATCGGACCGCAAGCGAGTGATATGGTCCGACGTGATTATCACTGAGTAGTTGAGGTCTGGAGTAAATTTTTCTGATACTGAAACATTCGAGAACTGGGAGGAATGTGTTAAGGCATGGAGGCTTAACGACAGGCGGCTGAAGTTGGTTGACCGTTACTGCTGATAATAAACAGCTGGGAGGGCCCGTGATTTGGATGTACTACATGTTTGCGGTGTCCCCGCTGACCCCTGTCATACTACGTCTGTCCTGCGTGACGCTGCATGACCGCGCTGGGGTCAATAGCGGTGGACATGGCGGAGCCAGGATTGTTCGCGAAACTAGCTAGATGTAGCAGTTACCCAATGTAACCGAGCGTTGAGACAGTCATTTGTTGCTGTATGAAGCCCCATGCGAGAACATTCTGACCGCTGGCAGGCGGCGCTCCCGCTGACCCGTATGGATTGTCATGGTGGCCTCCTGCTACAAAATGGTACGCAGTCCTCCTGGACACATGCTGCATTCCGCCCTTCCTCTCGGTAAATCGACCCAGCAGCCAGTAGTCCAGGGCAGATGGGTCTCACGCGTGCCAGCTCTGTTTGGGTTGGAGCTCGGCGACGAAACCTCCCAATAAAATCGCATTGTCAACCTCCAACCACTTAGGCTTTGCTCACAGCACGCTGTTTGCCCGGGTTACTGGCAAATCGAATCTACCATGAGCGAGAGCTTCTTCCTGCAACCTTGCCATCGAAATGTTTGCGCTCGCATTTCACACAAGTGGATAGATTCTCTGCGTCTGGCGGCGCTGACTGCAGGTGGACTGCGCTTGTTCGTTGTGGCGTCTCGCGTCTGCCCAGCTTTTGGAATTGGCCTCTCAAAGGCCTAAGCCTATCGATCGCCCTCGGCCCCTCATGTTGCGACGTGGACGATAAGATTTCTTGAGACATCTCACCGTCGAGCCATCGCTGGGCATAGTGGAGGGTGAAGAACACTTCACAGGGCTGACGAAGTGACCAAAGGAGCGCTGGACAAGTGAGCCATGGTGACGGGTGCACTAGCGGAAGGTGGGGCCAGCGACCGGGGCGAGCGAAGGTGCGGCTCGTATGCGGGTCTGTTTCTCTTCGACACACTTCGACACAAGCATCAGGTGCAGGTCATTGGCATGCGAGGATGTGAAGCGCAAATCATGATGTACGCACTCTTGGATTGGGGATCCTGCCTGATGCAGGCTGTACGAAGTAGTCGAACGTCTATACGTAGTAGCGAAAAATGTTCAGTCGGCGACCCGATCTGGGGTGAAGTCGCACAACGCTGAATAACGCGCAAGCGATGACACCTCATTCCTCGCCCATGCAGCGATTGTTGTACGACAACTGTTGCCTTGCCTCGGATGCCTGGCTTTATCAATTACTCTTCTGTCGGAAGGTTTGCAAGCCGATATCAGCAGCAGATCCAGTCTCCAATCAGGCGATGGCCTGGTGTTGCAGCATCTGATTGAAGCTCCAGCTCTAATGATTTAGTAGCAGCCAACAAGAAGCAGCGCGTTTCACTCAGCTACACTGTATTTGTATGCCTCGCCGAACTGTGCGCCGAACCATCTGTCGTGCCACCTTCTCGTCCTGTGCTGGGTCGCATGATCGCGCCTTACGATGCGCGGCGCAGGGTATGGCTTCAGACGTTGACTGAGGAACCCTGGCTTGCGACGGTAGAGGATACAAAAGTGTTGAATACCGAAAACAGCAACCGAAAAGGAGACGAAAGCATTTAAGATTGCCGGAAGATTCATATTCCTCGGTCTGGCTGAAGCGTACCATGATGTACTACGTCATACTATTCCGGTAGTGCCGCGTTAGGTGAAGCTGGAGGTATTTGAAGCAGAAGAGCGGTGCAATTATTTCCACAAACTCAGTACACATCTTCACAAACACCTCAGATCACCAATAACAATGGCCCCCGGCGACAATCTTCCAGATTTTCTGACGAACACTCCGCTACACTCGTCCTTTGACAAGGATATCAAGGACACCCATCTCATTTACGACTATGATGCGCAAGATAAGAACGGCAATCCTGAGAAGTGGAGGTATGAGCTCTGGTGCTTTTCGGAAGACCGTGTCGTCTATGCCATACACGGAGGCCCAATGGCTGGACGCATCAACTATCAGAGGGCAACGTATCAGTGTATCCGTCCGGGGGAACTCTGGCAGATCAATTGGCTGGAAGAGACGGGAACCGTAGTATCTGCTGTCTATGACATTACAAACAAGAAGATTACCACCTTGATTTCATTCTCAGAGGGTCATTGGAAGCAGGCAGAAGTAGCCCACGGCGACAAGAGGCATAAGGAAAACCTTGAGAAGTGGAGAAAGCTCGCCGATGTAGGAAATCAGGCCAGCCGTTTCATGCTGAGCGAACAGGCGGATATCGTTGAGGCATTCAAGGTATGTCAAGGCTAGCAAGTTTCATGGACAAACTGACAATGTTTGGCAGGGAAAGGGCGATTTGGAACCCATCAGCGAGAACGACCCGACATTCTGAGTGTCATCAGTGGGAAAGGTTGTCGAAGTGGAACCATGATATTCACTATTAATGTCTATACTGTGTAAAATTAAGAATCAGCTGCAAAGGTTGGTTATTGCGCCTAGTCCTTAAAGCGATCTAGCGCGCCAAGACCGTGCGTGTCGTTCAACTTTTCTGACTGAGCTTCTTCAAGCGCGACAACACCGACACATTGTGCTCATATTGCATTCATGGTCTGTCGCTTTCCGAAGCATTCGTTACGGCGCTTCTGGAGTAGATTTTGCACTAATTCGCAGGAGACTCCTCGCTCCAGGCACCTTCTCTGGTACGTACTCACTTTCTTCAATTCCCCCACCCGCTAGAAGATGAGATACATCAGACCATATCAATCTATAGGAAGAGCCGGAAAAGGTACGGCTAGCATCGACATATGCTACGCCGTCGCTGCTTATAAATCGGTCGCTGAGAAGCACACTCCTGACTGCACATCGCAAGCACGCCTTGGTTACACGCGCTGACTTTCGGACCGCAGATGAAGAGTAGTCGGGGTAACAGCGTGCCTATCGCTTTCTCTACCTTGGGGACCCGAACCATGTTTACATCGACGCGCTTGTACGCTTGCGGAAGAGAATCTCAGGGCTATGTCGCGGCGTCTAATTTTCACAACGAGTGAAGGAGAAGAGGATTGCGCCGTACAACTCTTAGCCAGAATAGAATGCGGACAATATCAATATATACATCAAGACTAGCTGTATCGAATCCCAGTTGGACCATTGAACAGGCCAAAGACCACTTCCCGCCTTTGAGCAGCATTCAATCTAAATCTGTAGCCTTCAACACAGCAGGAAAGTACATGCCGTGCACCAAGCTGCCGCTGGCTATATCATTCTCGAGTAGCATCGACAGCTCCAGGTCAAATCCGAATGTTGGGTCCAAAGCACTCGATTTCGTACCCTGATACTGCCCGAGATTGGCCAACGCAGGCTCCCAACTATTACGATCCAGCAGCTGTTCATTTGATAGCGTTGAGTCGACGTCTGAGTTGTCTGATAGGGGTGAGCTCGTAGTGTAAGGTTGCAGATGGAGTCCTTCGACCGATGTCTCTCCAAACCCAACAGCTGTTATTTGTGCTGTCTGCGTCATGAAATCGTGCCCTAGCGTTGTATTCGGACAAAACTGGTATTCTGCCAGTTCAGAGATGTCGAACGTGTCCCAATCAAAGTCGTCCACATTCGAAGGACTCGTCTCGGACCCTGTAGACGGGCTAGTGCCACTGTGTTGGGCGGCAACGATGTTCGTGTACTCTCGTGGTGTCGTACCCGTCTTGTCTTTGAAGATCTTATGAAAATACCTTGGAGTTAATCCCACTTTCTTCGCAAGATCGTGCAGCTTCAAATTCTTCGCTTCGCCTTTCCTCGCTGCCTCTTCGATGAAGCCCATAGCCTTTGCAACAGCTTTGTCTTGGGGATCTTCATTCTCGACATTCGGCTTACATCGCTTGCAGGCCCTGAATCCCAGCGCCTCTGCCTCGGCAATCGTTTTTTGGAAGCTGATATTGGCCCGCCGTGCAAGTCTTGCTGGGCATGTTGGTCTACAATAGATTTGTGTTGACTTTACTGAGTAGAAGAAGTGACCGTTGGCGTTGGGGTCACGGGTCGCCAATGCTCGCCAACGCTGAGATTCTGTGGTGTAAGACATAGCTAGTTACATGCAGAGACCTAAGAGCTATGCTGTCAGCGATATCTTCCGAAGACTACACTTGAAGGCTACGTACAAGAGTGACAGCTCTCTACCGAACGGCGTAGAGACGGTTGGCAATCCAAAAAGTGGGGTCCTCGATAACCCTGGTCAGGCAAGGATACAGCACAACGAAGGCTTGAGTAGATGAACGACTCGAGCGGAGCAGAATGAAGCCTCAGGAACTCTTTGACATAGGTTGTTGCTTGAGTAACGGAGTCTAGACGCTGCGCGCTCGTGGAAGTTCGTGGTCTCCGGATGACGGAGCGGCATCGCTCTGATTGGCTAAATTGAAAGCATCCTCAACTCCGAAGTGGATGAATCTGCGTTCCGTGCGACACTCGACGATACAGTTACTCCTTGTATTCGAGAAGCTGTCAGCCATGCAAATAACGAGTGGATGAGGGATTTGTCACGTGGAGCGCTGCTCGCGGCGTCCCAGATCCAATTCTTCGGACCCTCACTGAACAGACAGGAAGGCACGATGACCTAACTCAGCTATGATCTGATGAACCGTCCCACGCACAACTGATCGTCACCTCACCTCAAGATCATACGCACACATCATGTCGGGTAAGGTAGATGATTTAGATGGCAAATCGCTGCTGCGCATTGCGGCGCTCCCTCCCACGACGGTACGCCAGTTAGGTTCTCACCAATTGATCACTGATCCTAGCTCAGTGGTGAAAGAGCTGATTGACAATGCCCTCGATGCACGAGCAAAGAGCATTTTTGTGGATATTGGTACGAACACCATCGACTCCATTCAGGTCAAAGATGACGGCCACGGCATTCCACGTGAGGACAGAGCACTAGCATGTCGTCGCTACTGCACCAGCAAGATAAGGGACTTCCGTGACTTGAAAGGAGTAGGAGGCAAGTGGCTTGGCTTTCGAGGGGAAGCGCTCGCCAGCATTGCCGACATGAGTGATACTGTAACAATCACGACGCGCGTAGAAGGTGAACCTGTGGCTGTCAAGCTCACCTACCAACGCAACGGTGAACTGACTGCGTGGGCTTATGAGATCAGTGACAACCACGCACATTGCTAACAAAATTGCAGGACCGAGCGCGGCTCTCATCCAGTCGGCACTACGGTAAAGGTAACGAAGTTGCTAGAGTCAGCAAAAGTTCGAAAGGATCTGGCTGTGAAGGGATCAGCAAAATGCCTTGCAAAGATCCGACGTCTCATGCAAGCGTACGCTTTGGCAAGACCGGCTGTTCGACTTCGGTTGCATGTCCTCAAAGCGAAACCGAACATCTGCGACTTTATCTATGCGCCAAAGACTGATGCCAATGTAGAAGATGCTGCTCTCAAAGTAATTGGGAAAGAGTGCGCGTTGCAGTGCGACTGGACAGGTTTGGAGCTGAACGGCTTCGAGTTGCACGCCTTCCTTCCCAAAGCTGTCGCGGTTGGATCAAAAGTGGCCTACCAAGGTGCCTATATCTCGGTCGACTCCAGACCGGTATCTGCCAGCAGGGGCACTTTCAAGAAGATTGCTGTTGCGGTCGGAGAAAGACTTCGTAAGGCTAACTCGACTCTAAAGGAGGTCAAAACCCCATTCTTTACGATGGACATCATATGCCCAGAGGATAGCTACGATCCTAACATAGAGCCGTGGAAGGACGATGTCATCTTTGGCGACGAGGAACCCGTCCTCGCAGCGGTGGATCGACTGCTTTCATCGCATTATCCGAAGGACACCAGTAGCGTCGACGCTGTTGCAGAGAGTAACACAGAAGATGAGGGAAGCACACATCACTGCCCTAAATCCGATGTTCAGGAGCAGTTGGGCTCGTCAATTTCTATACAACAAGATGGACTGGTGCAGGTGTCCGTTTTTCCTGTACCAACAAACAATCAGCAGCCCCATTGGAGGCACAGTATGTACGGCATCGACGAGGAAGACCTGGATTTCTTAGCAAACAGCCCGCGCACTACAGTCGAAGAAGAAGAGGCCTGTCAAGATGTCGCAATCTCAAATCCTTGGACTATCGCGCGTATGAATGCCCCAGTCAAACCAAAGAATGCTGTCAATGACGGGCAACTGCCTAGTCCAGCAAAAAGTCAAGGCTTGCAATCCCCGTCTCCTGTGGCCACTCCACCTCGTCCCAGGATCATCGAACCTGTGACACCCCAGATCACAGTGCAAAGAAGATCACGAGATATGGAGATTGGCGACGCCACACAGCCAGACATCTATAATACGCGTCAACATCCCATCTCTTCTGGCATGACTCCCCTCGTCCAGAGGTCGCAAATGAGCACAGACCATGCTCCTGTTCAAAGTGTATCTGAGAGGCCATACTCTGACTTCAACCCCCCGAGGCCTCGAGCTCGACTTCCAAACGCCTCGCATGCGAGTACAATGACCCCAAGCCGTATATCCGACTCACTACAGCTACGCCGATCCAAGCCCTTCATGTCGCCAATCCCACAATTGAACGATACTTGGTTTGGACAGCCAATGCATAATGCTCCACACGACTCCCGTCTACAGAAACGTCCTCGAGGCGATCTACGTCACTCATACTCTGACTATGCTACTGCTAGAGGCCAGAGATCGCCAGCGATCCCGGCAGCCAAACGTCTAGTCGAGGCAAGAATGGCCTCAAGGAACGATTCTGATATCTGTGCGTCTTTTGGTCATACAAGATACGGACCAGTCGATCAGCCACAAAACATCACTGACCAGCCTCCACAGAACGCTAGGCAGACTAATCCGATGCAGATTCCATTGGATACACCTCGATCCACTGGTTCAGGCCAGCACTCCAGAGACACGGCTCGAGAGATGGATGCAATGTTTCGATTCCATGAGGCCGATTCGCCGGTCCATTCACCAGGTCATCTTACGAAGTCTCTAGCTTCAAACAATATGTCTAAAGACCGACCAATGTCTAGCCTGCATAGCCACCAGACCGGCGACAGTGGTGTTCATAGAACTGGGTCTTCGACTCTGCCCCTCAACTTCACACCACCAGGCTCTCATACTCACAACTTGACCCTTGTCCTCAGCACAGATACTTCATTCCTCGTTCGGCAAGCACGTAAGCTTGACATGACCGCCAATAGTCTCGAGTGGGGCTACGACAGCACAAGTGCATTTGATGCCTTCGGTTCTGCTATATCCGAGCGCAGGATCATGAACTGGGTTGTCAAAGTCGATGGCATGTTGCATGGATTGTATGAGAGAGTCGATGGTGTGGAAGTTCGCGGCGCTTTGCGTGAGGGGATTCAACGCTTTATTGATCTGCGAAAGGGAGAAGATGAAGCGGACCACGCACGTGTGATTGTAGGAGTGAGCACGAGAGGCGCGATCATTCATGAAGACGAGGCAACTGCCAACACTGAGAGCGAGTCGAAGCTGCCTACTTACGACACCGCTCGTGTTGGAACCAATTCCACCCAGTCAACGGATGAAACGGACGACAAGATTCATACAGCCACTAAAGTCGAGAGCCCCACTCCTTCTACTGCCTTCAGATTTGATGATCCCCGTGAAGACTTCGACTTCGAGCAGTTCGTCAATTCCGCCAGCGGTGTAGGTCAGCAGGTCTCACCTACAATGAGTGTGAAAGCTAAAGATGAGCTCGAAATTGATGTTGGCGAGGAGATGTTGATGGGTCTGTGAGGTGATGTTCAGCCACCAAACACTATAAATGAGATCTCGGTGATCGATTAAGAGGACGCAGGGCTACGATGGACGAGGCTAGCGGGGATGCATATCTATGAATGTATATCTCAGATTCGATATTTTTCTATGGGTATGGAAAAATTTACTTTTGCATCGAGACACCGAGTCTCTCTTTCTTGCCCCGCGCTTTTCCTGACAACAACTGTCCATGATCTACAGCTTACGGAAAGCCACCTCTTCTGGCAACCTGAAAGTAGCGCAGAACATGCGCTTCTTAGGAGCCACATCTCTCACATCATAGATGTCCACCTCAGGCATATCAGGCGTGAGAGTGTATCCCATCTGCCTTGACAGCTCCTCACAAATCTCCGCCTTCTCCTTAACGTTATCATCACTCTTCGTGCTGAAACAATGTACATGTACCATCGGCATCTGCCTGCCCTCGAATAGCTTCTTGATCTCCTCGACAGGCACGCCAGGGACATTGGAGTACAGACCGACAAAGCTGGACACGAAGTTGATGCCCGAGGCAGGTAAGTTCATAACGTAGTGGCTGAAGATGCGCGGCTGGGTCAACGTCTTGAGGGGCGCGGGTTTCGTCTTTGGCGGGTTGGAGCGCGAGAACTTGGTCTTAGGCATGATGTCGATGGCGTGGTGGTCACTGAGCAGCTCGTGCGATGCCGTGCGGATAAAGTCTGTGCCGTCTGTGTTGAAAGCGCGAACGTAGTCGCCGACCTTGTTGAGGGCGATATTGTTGGACAAGCTCTTGTAGCTATCTGGGTTCAGGTCATTGGCCCAGACGAAACATCGCTTTTTCCCTGCTGGCACGGCAAAAGGGCCCACTCCTGAGGTCACGTCGCAAATGGCTTCGCCTTCTTGGAAAATGGAGCACACGCGCTCGTGCTCGGTGTGCAGGCGCGTGTTCCAGTAGACTTTGGCGAAGTCAAACTTGAACGTGCAGCCCTGCTCGTTAACCTCGACATTAAGGTCGTCTTCACCGACTAAGACTTCGTACTGGAAGGTGCGAAATGCGTTCTCGCTGCCGACGTTGTCGAGCTTGTTGATGACGGTCTTGACCATGGGGTTCTTGTCAGCGAGAACCTCCGCAATAAAGTGCTTGTAAGGCAAGTAGCGCTCACGCAGGTTCAAGTGTGCAACATGGCCGGCTAACGTGAAGCCCTGGGGGATCTCATCATCGTACTTCGTTTCGGGAGGTGGGATGGTGGCCCCGGTGATCTCCGAGTAGGTGAAGTAGTCGTAGTCGAGGTGCAGTTGGAAGGGGATGACACCGAGAGTGCCATCCTGCTCGAGGTCGCGCAGCTTAGGGCTCCATGTCGTGCGATCTGCCTGCCGTTCAGACTCAGCACCTCGGGACATTGCTTGGGGTGGTCTACTTACCGTTGTGCACAATTTCAGGCTTCAAAATGAGGCACTTACTGCCCTTCTGCGCCCTCTCTGTGTCAGGGTCCGTTCGAATTGGTTGTATGCGGTTGTTGGGTAGTGTGTCTTTGCTAATTTGCAGCTCTTTGCGGCAGCGCGCAATGTCCTGCGGCTTGAAGATTCTCGCGGCGGATGCGGGGATGGTCTTTTGGAAGAAGCTGCGGTCCAGCACCTTCATGGCGCGGTTCACAGGCGGCGCAAACATATCCTCAGCCATAAGGTCTACAATGCGAGAGGCACACACCGCGGCTGTATAAGTTCTCAGCGTGTCACGCTTGTGCCCCAGAAAGTTTCCCGCACGCGATGACAGCGCCAAGAACAGGGTCCACGCCGGCAAGCATGGGCAAGGATTCACGCGTGTTATTAGCTGCCGCGATGCAACCATAACAACCACAGATGCTCCACTGCTGACCGCCTCCTTTACTGCCCCGGGACGACATTCACAACATCTTCGCCGCGGTGTCTGCTGCTCCATGTTCTGCATATGACCCCCGAATAATTACTGCCTCGCCTGGCAATCACTCCTTTACACAACGCCTACATAATCTTGGACATTAAACAATAATCAGTCCTCCACCATGGCGTCAGGCGGCGGTAACATCAAGGTGGTGGTGAGGTGTAGGCCCTTTAACGGCCGAGGTATGCTAGTCCCAGGCCCTCGACTTGTGTAGTACTTAAGACGACGCAGAAAAGCAGCGCAATGCACAGTGTATTGTTGAGATGAAAGGCGACCAGACCATCCTCCGACCGCCCTCGAACGTTTCTGTACAAGGGAAAGCTGCCAAAGCTGCCGCCGAAGGCTCCAAAACGTTTGCATTTGACCGTTCATATTGGTCCTTCGACCGCGATGCGCCCAACTATGCCGGTCAAGATAATCTTCACGAAGATCTGGGGAAGCCATTGCTGGACAATGCTTTCCAAGGATATAACAATTGTATCTTTGCGTATGGTCAGACAGGTTCAGGAAAGTCTTACTCGATGATGGGTTATGGGCAAGAATACGGAATTATCCCTAAGATCTGTCAAGACATGTTCGAGAGAATTGTGGAGATGCAGAAGGACAAAAACCTGAGCTGTACAGTGGAGGTATCATACTTGGAGATCTACAACGAGCGCGTACGCGATCTCTTGAACCCTTCGAATAAGGGGAATCTCAGGGTTCGAGAGCACCCTTCGACCGGTCCATACGTTGAAGACTTGGCGAAGCTGGTGGTCCAGTCGTTCGCGGACATCGAGAACTTGATGGACGAAGGAAACAAAGCCCGTACTGTTGCAGCGACCAACATGAATGAAACCTCCTCCCGATCCCACGCCGTCTTTACCGTTACCCTTACACAGAAGCGACATGATACTACGGCGGGCATGAGTGGAGAAAGAGTCGCAAAGATCAGTCTCGTCGATTTGGCTGGTTCGGAACGTGCACAATCTACGGGCGCGACAGGTGCACGTTTGAAAGAAGGTGCCGAGATCAATCGATCGCTATCAACTTTGGGTCGTGTCATTGCTGCACTGGCAGATCAATCGACAGGAAAAAAGAAGACCCAGGTTCCATATCGAGATTCAGTACTGACATGGTTGTTGAAAGACTCGCTGGGTGGAAACAGTATGACTGCCATGGTTGCTGCTATCTCTCCAGCCGACATCAACTTCGACGAGACTCTGTCCACGCTTCGATATGCCGACTCCGCCAAACGCATCAAGAATCACGCTGTCGTAAACGAAGATCCTAACGCGCGTATGATCCGAGAGCTTAATGAGGAATTGGCGAAGCTTCGGTCACAATTGAGTGGAGGCGGCGGCGGAGCTGGTGGAGGAGGTGGCATGGTAGCAGAGCAATATCCTGCAGGCACGCCGTTGGAGCAGCAGATTGTTACGATTACCGAAGCGGACGGCACCGAGAAGAAGGTGTCAAAAGCGGAAATTGTGGAGAAGTTGAACCAGTCTGAGAAGCTGTACAAGGATCTCAATGAAACTTGGGAAGAGAAGTTGCAAAAGACAGAGGAGATTCACAAGGAGCGTGAAGCTGCTTTGGAAGAGCTTGGAATCAGCATTGAAAAGGGATTTGTTGGCCTGTCAACGCCGAAGAATATGCCCCATTTGGTGAACTTGAGTGACGACGCGCTTATGAACGAGTGTCTCATCTACAACCTCAAGCCAGGAACAACCGCTGTAGGCAACTCGGATACCGAAGGCCAGACTGCGACAATTCGATTGAACGGCTCACAAATTCTCGCGCACCATTGCGATCTCGAGAACACCGATGGCACAGTCATGGTTGTGCCGCACGAAGGAGCGAGCATCATGGTGAACGGCCTGCGCATCGATAAGCCCACACAGCTCAGAAGTGGCCACCGGATCATTCTTGGCGACTTCCACATCTTCCGCTTCAATAACCCAGGAGAAGTAAGGGCAGAGCGTGCTGAAATAGGCAAGAGCCTACTGCGGCACTCGGTACATGCCAGCCAGCTCAACTCGCCCTCGCCTGCACCAAGACCTGGCCATGATAGAACTCACAGCACCATCAGTCTTGCCAATTCTGACTTCGACCCAGACAGCCCAAGAGCATCCTCGCCGGCTTTTTGGCAACGTGGCAAAGAGTCTGAGTTCTCCTTCGCGCGAAGAGAGGCCCTTGCCGCGTGGTTAGGACCAGACAAGCGCATTGAGAATTTGCCGGATGACGAATTTGACGCTATCATTGACGATCTGCAGAGGCAGCGAGACAATCGCAAGGCCGGCAACGCCAATCGTCTGTTTGAGCATGAGGAAGATACGGAGTCCACATCCTCATACCCTGTTCGAGAGAAGTATGCCTCCAACGGGACCATGGACAACTTCTCGCTCGATACAATGCTCACATCACCGTCTACGCCTCAATATGAGGATAGCGAGAAGATGCGCGATTTGAAGAGTGACATGCAAGACAAGCTGGATAAGCAGAAAGAAGATTATCAAGCTAAGCTGAAGGCTGACGAAGAAGCCAAAGTTGAGCTGGAAACGTTGCGTGCTGCTAAAGAAGAGATGGAAACAAAGCTGAGGGAACAAAAGGAGACATTTGAGCGCCAATTGAGGAAACTCGGTGTCGAGCCTGAGCCCGAAGCTGAAGCTACGTCTGCTAAAGAAGGTCTGAACGAGCAGCAAATTACTCGTGCTAGGACGGCATTCCAACACTGGCGAAAACGAAAGTACGTCACGATGGCTGAAACAATATTGCAGAATGCTGCAACATTGAAAGAAGCACAAGTGATGAGCCAGCAGATGGACAAGAATGTAGTGTTCCAGTTCTGCATTGTTGATGTTGGGCAAACTGTACCATCGACGTACGATCTCATCAATCTTGCAGATACTGGCGAAGAAAACGACGATGAGCTAGACGATGCCCAGAAACCCTGTGTTG